>CM072997.1:296843846-297343846 GCA_037038555.1 Rhynchonycteris naso | reverse complement strand
TTTAAAAAAAAAAAAAAAAAAAAAGATTCTTACCTTTATATAAACTACAAAATAAGGCAGACCTTCTACCTGCTCCCACACCAGTCTGGCCCAGGACCCAATTGTCCCCTGAAAGAGGTTCCAGGCAAAGAGCTACCCACCTACAGGTAACATCTGATCCATGCTGGACAGGGAGTACCCCACAGATCTCCAGAGTAAGAGCAGCAGCTAGAAATTAGATTAAAATGTAACTATCACTCCAGCTTTTACTAATCCCTAAGCAAGTCTATTATCGACTTCTTATGAAAAGCATCCATGCTTCCTTAGATACTCTTGGTAACCAAAAGGGTTTTTTTAATTGTATTTAAGCTCTTGCTTTTATGGGAGAAGCTAGTGCACTGCACAGATATCTGCTTGGTTTGGGGAATTCCCTGTGTCAGAGCTGAGGTGTCCGTTCCTCTCCGTGATTATGGCCACTATAGTGACAGCTCGGGAGACTCTCTACACTTCCAACTTTCTGAAATGCAGTGCTGAAATTATAGAGGCCAGTAGTTAATAGAAACCTTTTGTTACCTATGACAGGCTTTATTTGCCTAGATTTTCATTATTTCTGAATTGAAGGGCAGTTTGTTGTAGTGTAAAAGTTCACTTGCATAAAGAACTTGTTCCCTGAAAATTATATTAACTGGGGGTGGGGAGGATATGGCAGAATATAAGGCATAATCTCATAAATAGGTATTGGAAGATAATTTAAGAGCCCTGTGTAGAATCCAGCATCCATAAGGTCCTAGTCTCTATGAAGTTGCTCGTGTTTCTAATTTTTAAAATGTATCACCTATGGGAATGTTAAAAATGGTTCAATGAAATAATATACTTTCAGTGAATTATATCTCAGTTTATCCTTTTTATCCATCTCTAATATATATTATAGTTCTAATGTGTGTTACTTTGAACCTAAATTTTCCTTGAGAACTGAAGTCACTGTGGGCATACTGCCACAGAATTCATTTATTTCTGGGGTCCTCTCTCTCCCCTAAATAACATGAAGGCCTTTGTGTTGACAGAAACTGTAAACAAGAACATTTTCTCATTCACCAAATACTAGAATCCTGGAAGTACTCCTCACTGTATAAGAATCCACAGCGGGCCCTGACCAGAAAGTTCAGTTGGCACTGTTAGAGCATCATCCC
Source organism: Rhynchonycteris naso (assembly GCA_037038555.1). NCBI lineage: Eukaryota > Metazoa > Chordata > Mammalia > Chiroptera > Emballonuridae > Rhynchonycteris > Rhynchonycteris naso. Next base: position 297,342,677 of record CM072997.1, on the reverse strand, counting down.
AATACCCAAAAGGTGTGGGTTTGATCCCCAATCAGGGCACACAAAAGAATCAATGAATGAATGCATAAATAAGTGGAACAAATCAATGCTTCTCTCTCTCTCCCTTCCTCGCTTTCTCTGAAATCAATAATATTTTTTAAAAATTCATTTTTAAAAGAATCCACAGCAAAATATAAAGTGTTTTGTTGTTGTTGTTTTCATTTTATTAACGTAATCCTTTAAGCTTCATGACAACAACCCAGATGAGGGTACCAAAGCTATGCACAAACTCTCTCCTAGGCTTGCACCCCAGGGAGCTGGAGACTAAATTCAATAACGCTTTTCAGTTGGCTTTTATGGAACAAAAATGTCCTACTATGTTTACCACCAGGCCTCCGCACACACTCTTTCTCACCCTTTAAAAAGATGGGCTACATTCAACTTTTCCTTTCTTCCATCTCACTCCTAGCCCTCTGGTGTTACTCTTGGTCTGAGCAAGTGAAGACAGAGGCCTTTGCATCCTGTTTCAAAGTGTTTCACCGGGGCCGTTTTATCATCTGTTTCTCTCAAGCATCTGGAGATAAATTAGAATTATAAGACTTTGTAACTCACAAAGGCAGTACAATGCTAAGCCAATGCCTTCCTCCAGTGCCTCTCTCTCTCCTGTGAGGGACATGGAGAGCGTCAGCTCGGGAACTCAACTCACAGAGCAGGGAAGACAACTTCCTCACCTGGAAGGCCAGGGAGTCAGAACCCAAAGAAGTCAACTGACTCATCAAGGTGATAGAATCATGGTCTTCTGCCACCGTATAATAAAAACAGATAAAATGTCCTCAGTACCTATCATGAGCCAGGCGTTATGCTGACTGGACTATACCCATTATTGTATGTGAGCCCCACATCACCGTGGCAAAAGATCCCTATACCCATTTTCCAGATGGGTAAGTGTAAGCTTTGAGAGAGAGGAGGGGGAAGCATGTGTGCCCCAGGTCACACAAACAGAGGTTTTGAGCCAGGCAGCCTGATTCCAGAGCCCGTGCTTGAAACCACTGCTGACCTTCCGCCTTTATCAAGATTGTAAACATGGCTGTAGATATGTAGGTATCAATATAGATGTATGGGTATGTACATAATATATCAATCACATCAGATTTTATAATGAAGAGAGAGAGAGAGAAAAACAGGGTAGGGATCCTGAGGGTCTGGACCCCGGGGATAAAGGTGAACCACAGGTAAACCAGTCCTCAAACAGAGTGCAGTCCGCTCCATAGCTTCTGCATGACCACAAATGTCTCAACCCCTGAAATGTCAGGAAAGGGATTCTAGATGTATAGCTACCAAATCCTTGATACAAGCAAATGAAAACCATTCCTGGAGGAAGAAAATATCACCTTGGACTTCTAATTCTTTCAACAGCAATTTAAGAAACACAATGCCCGGCACACAAGGATAACCAAGCACGTGTGGAGATAAGACAAGAAGGAGAACCAGCAGCAGTGTACAGTAGGTCCAGAACACAGGAGCTTCTACGTCAGTGCTCTGGAAGAACCATAGGCAAGCCCCACTGTCAGCCACATGTGTTACAGGTCTCCTGATAGTTCTAATAGCCGTAATTCTTGTAACCCACTGTGTTGGATTGGCTAATTTCACTTATTGTGGTCTGAGTCCCGGTATGTTCTGTAAATTTAAACTCTGAGCTTTTCGTGGGCAGGGATTTTGCTGCAGGATATCTCTGTAGTCCACTTGAGACTGTGTCTTTCTGGAGTGGTACTAAGTTCGGTTCTGCTAGACAGCTGTGGGTTTCTACTAGCCGGGAATCATTCTGTACGTTAATTTTGTGGCTTGAAGGTGTCTGAATCAGCCAGGTGGAGAAAATTCTAAACCTACAGCCAGGAAAGAACCACCTATAGTTAGTTCTTATGAAAGAGATGTTTGTTTTTACCCACAGAACCCAAGCCAAGACATAGAAGTGTGTCTTCCTCCTCTTGGTACGTTGTCTTCCTGTGCAGTCAAGCAGAATATTTTTTATAATGCGCTTTTTCACTGTATCTCATCTTTTTCTGGTGTCTGAGTCCCACTTCTCACCTGGAGAGAGCCCACAGCCTAAGCTCTGGGCCCTAAACAGGAGTAAAAACTACATCCCTGCACTTCCCCTCCCTGCCCTTCGACTAACCCAAAAAGCCACAATGTCCACCTTCATCTACCACTCTGCTTTTCTGCTCTCATCCCACATTTGGCCCTTAGGAATTTCCCTTTCGTGCAAACTAAGCTGAGCTTTCAAAAGGAAAGTTACAGGTCCCTCTTACTTTGGAGAAAAAGAGCCAAAAGTTTAAACCTAGAATGTCATATTTCTCAGTTAAATATAAATAAATTCATCTTGAATCTTAACCAGTTAGAATACATAGGAAAAGCAGCAGTGACTGATTCTCTGGTGTCCTTATTCAGGTGAACTTTCAGAGAATAAAATCTCATCTGACCTGTGACAGCTGAGTAGACTTTATTGTAGCAACATAAACTAGATTTTCTCCACATGTTTCCATTTTCCTTTCTCTCCATCTAAGCTTGTATTCTTGCCCTTGGGGAAGATTCACGGCAGATTTCCCAAAATCGTAAGGCCCGAGAGAAAGGCCTAGACAGTGTCCTCAAGAAATATCAAGAAAAGATTTTTCCCACACTAGCGACAGTGACAAATCAGAACTGCACCCCTATGTTCATTGCAGCATTATTCATGATGGCCAAGACATGGGAACAACCAAAGTGTCCCTCCATAGATGATTGGATAAAGAAGATGTGATGCATACATAGAATGAAATACCACTCAGCCATAAGGAAAGATGAAAGGCTGCCATTTGCAACAATGCAGATGGATCTTGAGAATATCATGCGAAGTGAAATAAATCAGACAGAAAAATCAACAACCATAAGATTTCACTCATATGTGGGATATAAATCTAAAAGCAACAAATGAACAAACAAGAACTCATAGACACAGACAACAGTATGGTGGTTACCAGAAGGAGGAGGGTAACAGCATAAAGGGGGTCAAATATTTGGGGGTGGAAGGAGCCTGGGCTTTGGGTGGTGGACACACAATGCAATATACAGATGGTGTACCATAGAACTGCATATTTACTATGTATAATTTTATTAACCAATGTCACCCTAATAAATTTTTTAAAAACGAGCTCTTGGGCCAGTGTTCATCACATGAACAACCACAGTGTTCTAAACATCACCTAACTTCCCTTGTTCATGGTTCATATGATTCTCTCTCAGGTTCCTTCCCATTCTCATCCTTCTCCTTCCTTCCCAAGGCATGTCTTTGGCTGCTCCTGCTATGGCCCAACCTATTCCCTTCCCACCCATGGCCACCAAACAAATGATTAAACCTGGCTCTGTAAAAAATGAGCATTGCTTGCAGTAAACTTAGACTCAGCCATGGAGCATCGGTGACTGGCTTACTGTTATCCAGGAGGGGGAGCGGAGACTAAATATCCTCCCTATAAAAATCAGGGGATATTTCAAAATGAATATGAAGCTATAAAATGTCCCCTGATTTCTGTGAGCAGTATATAATAATCACAAAGACAACTCCTTTTGGCTCAGAATGGAGGCCAGGGAGGATCCTTACAAAAAAAAGGGAGAATTCAAATAATATCAGGTAAGAATGTTCTGCAAGCAAAAATTCGACAGCAAAACACACTCCTCTGAGACAAGGTTTACTTTTATGAAGACATAAGAAATATTTTGACAGTAATTAATATAGATGGTAATTCTCTGACAGGAGCCATTGTTTTTAGCACTCAATATGGGGGAAGAAAAGGTAAAAAGAAATGCCTCACAACACACAAAAAAAATCAGAGAATTAAAAAAATAAAATTATTATCTGATTAGGTAAATGCAGGTGTAACTAAATGTTTATTTAGCACATGTCTGCCAATAAAAGAAAACTGTACATGAGAAATGTGTATTGCTAGCTTTTCATTTTATGTCTATAACCCTTTTCCCCAGGTCAATATTAATTCCCTCTCTTGTCGATTTCACCCGTTATTGCAGAAATCGGAAGCCTAGCTGCTGTCCGTCATCATTATTAGTTCCTTGTTTGCTGGTATGTTGGGAAGAGGACAGACCTTACCCAAAATGCTTTTCAAAAGAAGAGTTGGAATCATTTAATTTCTAGCAGAAAATTTCCCGGTTTTCTTGCTTTGCTGTTGCTATGTCACATGGTGTCTGCCCGCTAGAGCTGAACAGTCAATTATGCAGTTTCTAGGCAGAAAAATGCTTGCATTGCGAGCATCCCATAAGGTAACTCTAGTAATGTGTATTTTCATCGCTCCTTTGTACTCTTAAAGGTACAATTCTCCAGACTTCACATGCTTCCCTACGGTGCCACTCCGCATGTTAAATCCAAAATTAATGATTTCTCCTTGGAGGCATAGTGTTACTATAATTCACACCGTTTAGGCATATTATAAAAATGTATTTTAAACTTTGAAATTATTCTTTAAGCATCTGTTAGGGTCCTAAAAATACCTAGTAACATCTGATTAATTCAGCTGAGTTCAGTTTTTTTTGTTTGTTTGTTTTTTTATACAGGGACAGAGAGAGAGTCAGAGAGAGGAATAGATAGGGACAGACAGACAGGAACGGAGAGAGATGAGAAGCATCCATCATTAGTTTTTTGTTGCCGTTGCGACACCATAGTTGTTCATTGATTGCTTTCTCACATGTGCCTTGACCACGGGCCTTCAGCAGACCGAGCAACCCTTGCTGGAGCCAGCAACCTTGGGTCCAAGCTGGCGAGCTTTTGCTCAAACCAGATGGGCCCGCGCTCAAGCTGGCGACCTCGGGGTCTCGAACCTGGATCTTCCGCATCCCAGTCCGACGCTCTATCCACTGCGCCACCGCCTGGTCAGGTTGAGTTCAGTTTTTAAAGGGTATTGTCGTTCTATTTTATAAAGCCTAGAATTATTATGTGTTTCCAATGACTAAAAGCGATTGTATATTTTGTTAAAATTTCTATCATACTCACAATAAGTCTAAGGTTATGGACTGATTTTATTCAGTTTATAAAATATAAAAATAATAGAGAAAGTGACTTACTCTAGTCCCAGCAGCATTCACTTTGTCTAAAAGCTAAAGCATGTTCGATAAAAATATCATTCTTATTTTTCCCTCTGCAAACCTAGAAAGTACTGTTAGGAAATATAACTTTCCATAGAGTTTACAGGCTGGCAAGATGATTCACGGCTGAGTTCATATCATTCATCTGCTTCTAATTCCATAGCCTGGTACATGCCTCAGGATTTGGCCAAATGCCTATGTGTTCCTCATATACTCCCAAAGATAAGGAACTGTAAGCTACTTGGATTCAAAAAGAAGAATGTTATCTGTAAATGACACCTCAATAAACATGATTTTTATACAAGGTAAGGGAGAGAAGACCAGTAGTGCTGAACAGAAGAAAAACAAGGAACTTGTCACACCTGTAAGTGCATCCAATAATCTATTTGTTTATAATATTTTAAAACCTTCCTTCACCTCCCTGCGAGTGTAACTGGCAACCTAGTCTAGTACCAAGTCACCTGAACAGCGGTGACAAATGAGCATTACCCTAACTCTCCCCCAATGAGCCCTGAAACAATAAAAGTGAGAAGAAAGCAGATTCTCAAAGCACTCCTGACTGCAAAAGGACCAAGGCATATTATCTCCAAAATATTGAAGAAAAGCTCTTTGGGCCTAAAACTTTATATCCAGTAAAATTCTCATTTTAGTAGGAGAAGAATAAATAAGTAAATAAATAAATAAGAGGATACATATATTAGTTTATTGATTGCAGCCATAACATATCATCACAAATTTACCTCTTAAATCAACATGTTTTTATCCCCTCACAGTTCTGGAGGTCAAAAGTCCAAGTTGGTGCAGTCAGTTTCTCCACCCTAGTTCTTATAAGGCCAAAATCAAGGTGTTGACCAGCTGGGCTCTTAGCCAGAGACTCTGAGAGCAATATGCTAGCAAGCTTATGTAGATTTTCTGGTAGAATCTGCATAAGCAAGGAACTTATAAAACTTAATACCAAAACAAACAAACAAATAATCCAATTAAGAAGTGGGCAAAAGATCTGAATGACACTTCTCCAAAGAAGACATACAGATGGTCGATAGACATATGAAAAGATGTTCAACATCACTAATCACCAGAGAAATACAAATCAAAACCACAATAAGGTATCACTTCACACCTGCCAGAATGGCTTTCATCTATAAGTCAACAAACAAGTGTGCAAGGATACAGAAAAAAAGGAAAGCTTTTTGCACTATTGGTGGAAATGCAGACTGGTACAGCCACTGTGGAAAGTAGTATGAGTTACTTCAAAAAATTAAAAATGAGGAGGAGCAAGATGGCGACGGAGTAGGTGGACGTACCAACTTCCAACTCCCAGAACCAAAGTGGATTACAACGCAATTTTAAGAACCATCACCTGGATAAACCAACTTTGAACAAAACTAAGTGGACTCTTCAACCAAGGAACACAGAAGAAGCCACATTGAGACTGGTAGGAATAGCGAAAACGCGAAAAGGGCTGCCCAGCTCCCCGGAGCAAACGGCAGCCCGGAGAGACCCGTGTGGCGGGAGGAAAGTTTGGCAGAGAGGGAGGGACCTGGGTCCCAGGAACCAAGCCCCAGCCTGCAGTCCCAGAGCCTAGAAGAGGCGTTTGGACAGATTTGAGATGTGAAACAAGTGAGGGAGCTCCCAGGCCTACAGTGTGGAGTATTAGGTCCCTTCCTACTCTGCTGAGGGCTGCTTAAGGTTTTGGGGCGGCAGGACGCTGAAACGCGGTTCTGTCGGCGTGGGCGGAGGCCAAGCCGGTGGGAGATCGGTCTAGCCCAGAGGGTAGGAGGGGAAGCGCGAGAGCGGTCCGGAAGCTGCGGGCCCGCCTTTAATCCCACTTACGGGGACAAAGCGGGAGGCCAGGAATAGGCAGGCCCTGCGCAAGCCGACCCTGACCGTGGGGACCGGGCTAGGACCAGGGACGGGCAGGGGCTCGCGGCTGAGCTGACACTACCAGTCCCCTCGCCCCCGGCCGGAGAAACCGCGGTTGGCCAGTATACGTGCGCGAGCGGGCTCCGAGCATGAGAACGGGGTGGACCCCGAGACGGGGGGAGGCTCGCAGCTGAGCCCACGCTATTATCCCCATCCGGCCGGAGAAAACGCGAATAGCATTCATACGTGCACGAGCGGGCTCCGAACAAGGGGGCGGGGTAGAGTCCGGGACGAGCGGAAGTACGCAGCTCGGCGGAAGCCAGCAAACACGCCCGCCCCAATAAACCTTGGTTTCCGACCCTGCGCAAAGGGCCCTGGCCTCGAGGGCGGGGCTAAAGCTCCGGACGGGCAAAGGCTTACAGCTGAGAGCACGTCAAAAGCCCCGCCTAACCCGCGGAACTGTAGCGAGCAGGCTCCGACTGCTGGTTCTGGGCGGAAGTCCGGAAATAGGCTGGGTCCGCAGCTGAGGAAAGGTGCTCACCTCTACCCTTGGTGCTGATCTTGTGGCTTCAGTGACAGCCCCTCCCACGGAGGAGAGGCAGAAATCACAGCAAAAGCCACAGTGGGCCCGCGCTGGCAACGCTCATACCCAACCACCCTAGGCACCGGCAGAGGGGGTGGGGGGCCTGCAGATAGACCACACCTAGAGAACACAAAGGCAACACCTACTGGACTCCAGTGGCCACAACTTGCTTATACACAGAAAAAATGGGCAGGCAGAGGAATGCAAACCAAATGAATCAAGAGAAATCCCCAGAGAAGGACCTGAATGAACCAGATATAACCAAATTACCGGAAGCAGAATTTAGAATAATGATAGTTAGGATGTTCAAAGAAATTAGAGCAACAATGGATAGTCATTATGAACACCTAAATAAAGAGATAACAAGTATAAAAAATGAAATTGAAATAATAAAAAAGAATCAGACAGAAATGACAAATACAGTATCAGAACTGAAGACCACAATGGAAGGAATTAAAAGCAGGATGGATGACGCTGAGGATCGAATAAGCGAGTTAGAGGACACAATAAACAAAGGCACAGAAGCAGAGAAGAAAAAGGAAAAGAGACTTAAAAAATGTGAGGAAACTCTAAGGGAGCTTTGTGACAACATGAAGAGAAACAACATTCGCATCATAGGGGTGCCTGAAGAAGAGGAGAGAGGACAGGAAATGGAAACTTTGTTCAATCAAATCATAGCAGAAAACTTTCCTAAATTAAGGCTGGGAAACACTCCACACATTCAAGAAGCACACAGAACTCCATTAAAGAGAAACCCAAAAAGATCTACACCAAGACACATCATAGTTAAAATACCAAAGCTAATGGATAAAGAAAAAATTTTAAAAGCTGCTAGAGAAAAAAAGGCTATCACCTACAAAGGAGCCCCCATAAGGATGACATCGGACTTCTCAACAGAAACACTTGAGGCCAGAAGGGAATGGCAAGATATAATCAAAGTAATGCAGAACAAGAACCTACAACCAAGACTACTTTATCCAGCAAGGCTAACATTTAAAATTGAAGGAGAAATAAAGAGCTTCCCAGAAAAAGAAAGCCTCAAGGAATTCATAAAAACCAAACCAATTCTGCAAGAGATACTAAGGGGCCTCTTGTGAACAGTTTAAAGGGAGGAATGAATAGAGCAAAAGAGGAATACAGCTTTAAAGAATAAAATGGCAATAAACAACTACATATCAATAATAACCTTAAATGTAAATGGATTAAATGATCCAATCAAAAGACATAGGGTAGCTGCATGGATAAAGAAACAGGACCCATACATATGCTGTCTACAAGAGACACACCTTAAAACAAAAGATGCTCATAGACTGAAGGTAAAAGGATGGAAAAAAATATTTCATGCAAATGGAAATGAAAAAAAAGCAGGGGTAGCAATACTTATATCAGACAAAATGGACTTTAAAACAAAGGCTGTAGTAAGAGATAAAGGAGGACACTACATAATGATAAAGGGAACAATTCAACAGGAAGATATAACTATTGTAAATATCTATGCACCAAATATAGGAGCCCCGACATACATAAAGCAAACTTTGATGGATATAAAGGGCGAGATTAACAGCAATACTATCATAGTAGGGGATTTCAATACCCCTCTAACAACACTGGATAGATCCTCAAGAAAGAAAATTAATAAAGAAACAGCAGACTTAAAGGATACACTAGATCAACTTGATTTAATAGATATCTTCAGAACTTTTCACCCTAAAGCAGTAGAATATACATTCTTCTCAAGCGCTCATGGTACGTTTTCTAGGATAGACCACATGTTAGGACACAAAAATGGTCTCAATAAATTTAAGAAGATTGAAATCATATCAAGCATTTTCTCTGATCACAATGCCATGAAACTAGAAATTAACCACAAAAGAAAAACTGAAAAATACTCAAACACTTGGAAACTAAATAGCATGTTATTAAATAATGAATGGATTAACAATGAGATCAAAGAAGAAATAAAAAAGTTTCTAGAAACAAATGATAATGAGCATACATCAACTCAAAATTTATGGGACACAGCAAAAGCAGTTCTGAGAGGGAAGTTTATTGCACTACAGGCATATCATAAGAAGCTAGAAAAAGCTCAAATAAGCAACCTAACCCTGCATCTAAAAGAACTAGAAAAACAACAACAAATAAAACCCAAGACAAGTAGAAGGAAGGAAATAATAAAGGTCAGAGCAGAAATAAATGACATAGAGGCTAAGGAAACAATACAGAGGATCAATGAAACAAGAAGCTGGTTCTTTGAAAAGGTAAACAAGATTGATGAACCTTTAACTAGACTCACCAAGAAAAAAAGAGAGAGGACTCAAATAAATAAAATAAGAAAGGACAGTGGAGAAATAACAACTGACACAACAGAAATACAAAGGATTGTAAGAAAATACTATGAAGAACTCTATGCCAAAAAATTAGACAATCTTGGTGAAATGGACAAATTTCTTGAATCATATAACCTTCCAAAAATCAATCTGGAAGAATCAGAACACCTAAACAGACCAATTACAACAAATGAGATAGAAACAGTTATCAAAAAACTCCCAAAAAAGAAAAGTCCTGGGCCTGATGGCTTCACAAGTGAATTCTATCAAAAATTCAAAGAAGAACTAATTCCTATTCTCCTCAAGCTATTTCAAAAAATTCAAGAGGAAGGAAGACTTCCAAACTCCTTTTATGAGGCGAGCATAATTCTGATCCCAAAACCGGGCAAAGACAACACAAAGAAAGAAAATTATAGGCCTATATCCCTGATGAATTTAGACGCTAAAATTCTCAACAAAATATTAGCCAACCGGATCCAGCAATATATGAAAAAAATCATACACCACGATCAAGTGGGTTTTATTCTGGAGAGGCAAGGCTGGTTCAATATTCGCAAATCAATCAATGTGATTCACCATATAAACAAAAGGAAGGACAAAAATCACATGATAATTTCAATAGATGCAGAAAAGGCATTTGATAAAATCCAGCACCCATTCATGCTCAAAACTCTCAGTAAAGTGGGAATACAGGGATCATTCCTTAACATGATAAAGGCCATCTACGATAAACCGACAGCAAACATCATACTAAATGGACAAAGATTAAAAGCAATCCCCTTAAGATCAGGAACCAGGCAGGGTTGCCCACTTTCACCACTCTTATTCAACATAGTTCTGGAAGTCCTAGCTACAGCAATCAGACAAGAAGAAGAAATAAAAGGCATACAAATTGGAAAAGAAGAAGTAAAACTGTCATTATTTGCAGATGATATGATATTGTATATTGAAAACCCTAAAGTCTCAGTCAAAAGACTACTGGACCTTATAAATGAATTCAGCAAGGTGGCAGGATATAAAATTAATACTCAGAAATCAGAGGCATTTCTATACACCAACAATGAAATATCAGCAAAAGAAATTAAGGAAACAATCCCCTTCACTATTGCAGCCAAAAAAATAAAGTACCTAGGAGTAAATTTAACCAAAGAGGTTAAGGACTTGTACTCGGAAAATTATAGAACATTGATAAAAGAAATCAAGGAAGATACAAACAAGTGGAAGCATATACCGTGCTCATGGCTAGGAAGAATAAACATCATTAAAATGTCTATATTACCTAAAGCAATTTATAAATTCAATGCAATACCAATTAAAATACCAATGACATACTTCAAAGATATAGAACACATATTCCAAAAATTTATATGGAACCAAAAAAGAACACGAATAGCCTCAGCAATCTTAAAAAGAAAAAATAAAGCAGGAGGTATCACGCTTCCTGATATCAAGGTTTACTATAAGGCCATTATACTCAAGACAGTCTGGTACTGGCATAAGAACAGGCACATAGATCAATGGAACAGAACAGAGAACCCAGAAATAAACCCACAGCTTTATGGACAACTGATATTTGACAAAGGAGGAAAGAACATACAATGGAGTAAAGACAGCCTCTTTAACAAATGGTGTTGGGAAAATTGGACATCTACCTGCAAAAAAATGAAACTAGACCATCAACTTACACCATTCACAAAAACAAACTCAAAATGGATAAAAGACTTAAATGTAAGCCGTGAAACCATAAGCATCTTAGAAGAAAACATAGGCAGCAAGCTCTCCGACATCTGTAGCAGCGGTATATTTGCCGATTTATCTTCATGGGCAACTGAAATAAAAGGCAAGATAAACAAATGGGACTATATCAAACTAAAAAGTTTTTGCACAGCTAAAGACAATAGGAACAGAATAAGAAGACAAACCACACAATGGGAGAACATATTCGACAGCACATCTGATAAGGGGTTAATAACTAAAATTTATAAAGAACTTATAAAACGCAACACCAGGAAGACAAACAACCCAATCAAAAAATGGGCAAAAGAAATGAATAGAAATTTCTCCAAAGAGGACATACAGATGGCCAATAGGCATATGAAAAAATGCTCAACATCACTAATCATTAGAGAAATGCAAATTAAAACCACAATGAGATATCACCTCACACCAGTCAGAATGGCACTTATCAGCAAAACAACACAGAATAAGTGCTGGCGAGGATGTGGAGAAAAGGGAACCCTTCTGCACTGCTGGTGGGAATGCAGACTGGTGCAGCCACTGTGGAAAACAGTTTGGAGATTCCTCAGAAAATTAAAAATTGAACTGCCTTTTGACCCAGCTATCCCACTTTTAGGAATATACCCTAAGAACACCATAGCACTGTTCGAAAAGAAGAAATGCGCCCCCATGTTCGTGGCAGCATTGTTCACAATAGCGAAGATCTGGAACCAGCCCAAGTGTCCGTCAGAAGACGAGTGGATTAAAAAGCTATGGTACATATATACTATGGAATACTACTCAGCCATAAGAAACGATGACATCGGATCATTTATAACAAAATGGATGTACCTTGATAACATTATACGGAGTGAAATAAGTAAATCAGAAAAAAAGAAAAACTGAGAACAGCACGATTACATACATAGGTGGGACATGAAAGTGAGGGTATGAGACATGGACAAGAGAGTGTTGGTTATGGGATGGGGGGAGGGAGGGAAAAGTGGGATAGGGAGGAGGGGAGGGACACAGAGAAAACCTCTGTCATTGAAGGTGACAGAGGACAATTTGACTTTTGGTGATGGGTATGCAACACAATTGAATGATAAGATAACCTGGAGATGTTTTCATTGTACATATGTACCCTGATTTATTGGTGTCACCTCATTAGAATTAATAATAATAAAATATATATTAAAATTAAAAAAAAAAAAAAAAAAAAAAAAAAATTAAAAATGAAACTACCCTATGACCCAGGAATTCCACTTCTGGGAATATATCCAAAGAAACTGGACACACTAATTTGAAAGAATATGTATATCCCTATATTCATTGCAATATTATTCACAGTTGCCAAGATTCAGAAGCAGCCCAAGTACCTATCAGTAGACGAGTGGATAAAAAGCTGTGGTACATTCACACAATGAAATACTACTTGGCCCTAAAAAAGAAGGAAATCTTACCTTTGTGACAGCATAGATGGACCTGGAGATCACTATGTAAAGTGGAATAAGGCAGTCAGAGAAAGACAAGTACCATACGATTTCACTTATATGTGGGATCTAATGAACAAAATAAACTAACAAACAAATAGAAACAGACTCATATATACAGAGAAAAGACTGACAGCTGTCAGAGGGAATGGGGGTTGGGGGGATGGGTGAAAAAGGTGAGGGGATTAAGCAATGAAACACAATCGTTGTAGACATATACGATCGGGTGTGGATTGCAGGAGGGGTGGGCAGAGGTGGAGGGGGGTAAAGGGGATACATGGTGACAGAGCAGACTTGACTTGGGCTGCTGAACAGACAAGGCAATAGACAGATGATGTATTATAGAGTTGTGCACCTGAAACCGGTACAGTTTAATTAACCAATGTCACTCCAATGGATTCAATAAATTTTTTAAAATGCTGAGTCATTTATGAAGAGAGTGATGTCATGGTGGTGTAAGACATCCTTTCGTTTTAGCCCCCATTGTTGACAACGAATTAGATATCTATCTGTGAACAAAAGCACCTTTGCAGGTGTTGTGGGATCTAGCACCATACGCTAAGGGACCAAGAAGAAGTCTCACCCACCTGTGCATCTGGTAATAGGAAGACCGACCCCTGCTCAAGCTGAGGAACTTGCCCAGACCCCACTCCTCTCTCTGTGGCCCGGAAGGAAACCTAGAGTGCTGACTTGTCCACACACCCACAGATGAGAGAAATTGCACGGGTCCAACCTTCTCCAGGGCAGATGCCAGCACGCTACCGGAAACAGGGTTAGGAAAAAACTTACGACTTGATCCCAGTCCAAACAACGGTAAGAAAAACTTCCCCACAGCTGCTACTCTGACCAAAGAAAACACTGCCCAAGGCTGCTGTGCTTGAGGGGAGGGGAAAGGAGGGGAGGGGAGAGGCCTCTGGGGAGTAGAAGGGGGAAATTCGTGTCATTTAGTGCCCTGGTTACCTCAGTTGTGAGGGATGTGGCTGGAAAAAGCCCCTTTCTCCCCAGCAACACACAGAGTTCAGGGCGGTACCTCCTTGTCTGAGGGGATGGAAGTAAATAAAGAATGTAGTTCCTCCTGGTGACTGCACTTCGCCCCAAACAGAGAGTGCCACACCCAAGGATCTCCCTACAGGGTCTGTGAGCACCGCAACCCTTTAGCCAGAGCTAAAGCCCCGCCCCTCCCCCCAGTCTGCAGCTGGCTTCTTTCTGAGATTTTGTGTGTGATCTGAGTGAGCCCAGGTAGACAGGGAGTGCTCTGAAAACAGGCCCTGATTTCATGAGCAAGAGGCAGCCACTAATGTGTGCATGTGCTCTGTAAAACCAATAGTCAAGGCCACCATCACAGCAGCCTGACCCATGCAGGTTCGCATTAGATTCGAACAGTCGGTAATGAAACACAGGAGCCACGAACTGGTGAGCCATCAGCTTTAATTCTAGCTTGCACCCGACGGGCAAGCAAAAACACACACTGGGCTCCAAAACCCACACATTCAGTGCTCACAAAGCTACTGACTTATCCAAGTTTCCTAGAATCAAAGGTTTCTAGCTCACCAGACTTATTCACCTCTGTTTCCCATCTCCTCCTGCACAAACTCTTAACAAACTGGCTTCTTTCTCAGCACTCTGCCATCTTGGCTACTTCTCCTCCACATGGCCTTAATCTGCTCTCCTCTCTAATACCAACCTCAGGAACTCAGGAACCGAGAGAGATCTAGCTACCGGTCTGCCCACTTTATAGCATAGATAATCCAAACTTCTAATCCAATTATACATAAAGAAAGTCTCTGATACAAAGCCACCCATCTGAGGCATAATGGGATTCCTCCCTACATCACCACCCTACATCATCCAATCAGTCAAGGGTGTGGAGAAGAGCTTAGTCTTAAAACTAAGCCTTAGGCTATAACGACCCGGCCTGCCCACAGCCTGTTCCAGAACACACATTAATATCAACGAACTTCCATGTGGGCAGCGCCATCTTTAACAAAGTGAGCATAATATATTTTATCTGCCCAACATGCTCTCAAAGGTGAGCTATAGCTCCACCTATTGGAAAAGAAAACCACACACACAAAAAAAAACCCCACAAGTTTCAGTCAGCCATTCCAGTGAGTTGAAAAACACGGAAAATATAAAAGCTTGAGAATTCTGCCTTTAAAAGAGCAAGAAGAGTGGAGCAGGTGTTCCCACACAGAGAGGGAAGGCCTCAGATAACACCACCACCATCTAACAGAATACCCCACCTGAAGGAATCTCGCAAACGTTTCAGGAGGCGTCTAATACTTCAGATGCAAAAGCAGGAACCCAAACTACAAGATACATGAGAAATCAAGGAAATACACCATTGCAAAAGAAAATAATAATTCTCCATAAACCAAATACAAAAGCTTGGAATTTTGTGATCCAGCTAATAAATAATTCAAACTTTCTATTTTAAAGAAACTCAGTAAGCTAATAGAAAGAGAATTCAATGAAATCTTGAGTAAAATACACAATCAAAATGAGGTTTTTACTAAAGAGATAAAAATCACACACACACACACACACACACACACACACACACACAAGAAAGCAAACAGGAAACTGTGGAGCTGAAGAATGCAATGAATGGGATTAACAATCACAACAGAACACATCTGCAGTAGAGTAGAGCCAATGGAGGAGAGAGTAAGTGAGTTAGGGGCCAGGGAATTTGAGATAACCCAGTTAAAGGAGAACAAAGAAAATAGTGGGCTCTGCCTGACCTGTGGTGGCGCAGTGGATAAAGCGCCGACCTGGGAACACTAAGGTCGCCAGTTCAAAACCCTGCACTGGTCTGGTCAAGGCACATATGGGAGTTGATGCTTCCAGCTCCTCCCCCTTTTCTCTCTTCTTCTCTCTCTCTCTCTCTCTCTCTCTCTCTCACTCTGTGTCTCCTCTCTAAAATGAATAAGTAAAAAGAAATTTAAATTATTTTTAAAAAAAAGAAAATAGTGGGCTTCATCAGAAGGAGAAATGTGAAAATAATCAGGATTCCAGAAGAAGAGAGAAGGGAACAGAAAATGTATTTACAGAAAGCAGCCCAAACCTGGGGAGAAAACTGGGCATTCAAATACATGAAGCTAATAAATTATCCTATTATCTCAGTGCAAAAAGACCTTCTTCAAGGCACATGAAATAAAACTGTTGAAATTTAAGAATAAATACAGTTCTAAAAGCAGCTACATAAAAAAAGATTGTACCTACACAGGAAGCCCCACGAGGTTATCAGCTGTTTTCTTAACAGAAACCGTAAAGGCCAGGATAGAGTGGAATGACTTATTGAAAGTGTCCAAAGAAAATGTTGCCAACCAGGAATACCCAATCTAAGTTAACCTTCAGATATGAAGGAGAATTCATTTCCTTCATAAACAAAAGCTGAGAGAGTTCATCACTAGGCCCGCTTCACCAGAAATGCTGGAAGGAGTTCTTTATACTAAACTAAGAGACCCTAATTACCAACATGAAAACACATGAAAGTGAGCGACACTCTGGGAAAGTAAATGCACAGTAAGACGCAGAGAGCTCTAAATCTGTAGGAAGATGGTGTGCTGCCTGACCAGGCGGTGGCGCAGCTAGATAGAGTGTCGGACTGGGATGTGGAGGACTCAGGTTCGAGACCCCAAGGTCACCAGCTTGAGCGCGGGCTCATCACTGACTCAAGGAAGGGATGCTCAGTCTGCTGAAGGCCCGCGGTCAAGGCACATGTGAGAAAGCAATCAATGAACAACTAAGGTGTCGCAACAAAAAACTGATAATTGATGCTTCTCATCTCTCTCCGTTTCTGTCTGTTCCTATCTATCTCTCTGTCCCTGTAAAAAAAAAAAAGAAAGAAAGGAAGGAAGGAAAGAAGGAAGGAAGGAAGGAAGGAAGGAAGGAAGGAAGGAAGAAAGAAAGAAAGAAAGAAAGAAAGAAAGAAAGAAAGAAAGAAAGAAAGAAAGAAAGGTGTGCTAACCCCTTAACTGTAGTATAAAACTCATAAAACTCGGAGGAAAAGTTCGGATACTATAATTCTGACAGATACACAATCTTAAAAGAGATACCATAAGTGAGAACCTCAAACATATAAAATGAGGGAGTGAAAGGGAGAAGCTTTTGTAGACGATCAGAGTTAAGTTGCCATCAGCTTAAAGACTGTTTTAGCCAAGGAATGCCTCATGTAGTCGTCATGGTAACCACAGCGCCACACCTGGAGCCCAGACCCTGAAGATAAGGACGGGGAAACAGAGCATCCCAGCACAGACAGTCCCAAGTTACTAAGGTAGGCAGAAACAGAAGGAAAAAACTACACAAATAAACAACCAGGAAGCAATTTAAAAGATGATTTGAGAGTCCTCACATATCAATAAATCTAAATGAAAATGGATTGAAGTCACCACTTAAAAGTCACAGAGTGGCTTTAATCTTTACGGCACATGCCATCCAAGGGGCCATCCAGCTGCCTGCCATGAGTCACCACTGGCAAGCACTGGAAGTCCCTCCCCCTTACCCCCTCCTCCCAACCCAAGCCGAACGCTGAGGTAATGCTGGTGGCATGCATCAAAACAGGATCAACTACCACAAATATCACCCAGGTCATGCAGGGGAAGTGGTACGAGGAATTACTGCTTCAGGAGGAGCCAGAGCTTCTGCCCAGCTGTCAACCTTGATAAACTGGCCCTGGGTCGGTGAGGCAGACACAGGTAAGTTCTTCCAGAAACAAGTGGGCTGCTCTTACCGCTGGTATGATGTGATGAGGCCACCGCAAAGCTCTGGGAAAGCGGAAGGACTCCAAGCAGCCTGTCCTGATCAAATGCTTCAGCACAAGGGCTGAAGAGAAGATTAAGGGTGTTGAGGGGGCCTGTGTGGGTAGCTTGAAGCCACATGGAGGAAGTTCATTAAATGCTTACTATGTGTTTTTCTTCTGTTCTCAGTGTAGGGATCCTCTACTTACTTACCTACCTACACATTAAAAACCTGCCTAACAGTTTCTAGTGTTAAGGGTAAGAAGGCCTGGGATCCTCTGCCAACTAACTCCCCTGAGAATGAGCATGTGCAGGAGACAGTACCAGCACTCAGGGCCGTGACCCACTGCTCAACTGGAACTTTGTCATCTATAAAGTGAGAATAATACCTGTTGTCTATATGTACTGCTCACGAAAATTGGGAGATATTTCAAAATGAATATAAAACTATAAAATATCCCCTGAGTTTTGTAAGCAGTATATATGCGCATACACACATAAATATAAAATAGTTGTAAGGCCAAAAAGAAAAGGCACAGAGTGGTGGGATGAATAAGATATTTTTTTAAAAGACCCAACTGTATGCTACAGATAAGACACTTCAGTTTTATAGGCTCTCATAGGCTCAAAGTGAAGGGGTGAAAATAGATATTCTGTATGAGAAGAAAAGGAACAGGGCTAGCTATACTTAACTCAGACAAAATAAACTTTAGGCCAAAAACATCAAGAGACAAGGAAGATCATTATATAATAATAAAGGGGTCAATTCATCAAGAATATATTACAATTGTGGGCCTATATGGAGAACCTAAATATATTAAGCAAATGCTAATAAATCTGAAAGGAGAAATAGACAACATTATAATAATCGTAGTGAACTTCAAAATACCCCACTATCAGCATCAATAGGTCATCCAGACAGAAAAATCTCCTAGGAAACAATGAACATGCAACGTACATTAGATCGAATCGACCTAACAGATATTCAGAGAACATTCCACGCAACAGAAGCAGAACACATGGTCTTCTAAGTACTCACAGACCACTGTCTGGGAGAGACAATATGGTAAGACACAAAACAAGTCTAAGCAAATTTAGGAAGATTGAAATCACCCAAGTGTCTTACTTGAGTCAGGGGTCATGTGACTCTTTGGCAAAGGCCTGAAGGAACCTTTGCCCCTGTCGATTTAGGGGACCCTCCTCATTGGACCTGGGCTGCTCTCTCTAGTATTAGATTGCAGGTTTGACAAGCAATTACAGGATCCAGACATTTTGCATGTGTGGAGTAGGAGGTCTTTGTGTATTTCCCTCACGGAAGTGGGGCAGGCTTCAGGGGACGGGGACAAGGTCGGACCCGTGGGCTCCTCCAGTTTTCACAGTAGGCTGATAACTTCACAGCAGTCAGGACTCACTGGGCTCCCACTTCCCTGACATGACAAAAGATGTGTTGGGGTTCCACCACGGGCATGTCCCCATTAATCAGAGCAATAAACAGTTGGGAGTGAGGCTGTATGTACCCTTGGATCCAAGAAAGGCTAGACCACACCTACTTGTCCAGGGAAGTGAGCCCCAAACTTCAGTATAAACCTCCCTAACTCCTGCTCCCCAGGGTCATTCAATTTATCACAGATGGTAGAGCAACAAAATGTATTACACCTTGTAGTGTAAAAGTGATAAAGGGACACATTCTACTTCCGATGGCCACATGAAGTGTAGGAACACAAATATACCAACATCCCCTTACCAACTGCACAGTCTTACTGTGGACTCAGCTGTTAGTCCACACAAGAGAAAGTAATTCAGACCCAGGAGGTTCAGGGAGACTTCATGGGAGGTGATATTTGTGTTCGGCTTTGAAGCAGAACCAGCTCTTGGTGAGAGGACAGGAAACACCAGACAGAGGAAGGAGCCAGACAAGCTGGGAGGCCTGACTGCGAGGACCTGCGGGTAGGCCAAGGCGGCTAAACCATAGGGCTGTGGAGGGCAGGAGACACAGGAGGGGACTTGAGACAGGGTAGGTGTGTGGGAAATCCCTATGGCAATCATGAGGTCCAGAAACAAAATGTCAGGAACACACACACACACACACACACACACTCAAAGTAGAGGGCTGGTCTATCTCAGAAGAGCTGCAAGGCCACTGTCTCTATTTGGTTACATGAAGGCTTTGGCATCCCAGTGAGGGTCAGGTCTGTAACACTGACTTTGCACACCTCCCACTACATCCTGGGCTGACCAGGATGATGAGGTGGAGAAGGGAGGAGCTGACCAAGGCCCCAGCACAGAGGGGTCAGTAGGAAACAAAGAGGGGGACTGTCATTGTATGAGAACAGGATCTGAGGTAGAGACAGGACAGGCTTATTATGATGGTTTTCACATCTTTATTGTATTATGAGTTATTTCTATTTTCACATCACCTCCTGAAAATAAAGTTTTCTCTAAATTCTCAGTTTTAAAAACCCTTTCAAAATTTTGAAACAAGTAAAATGTTACAAAACACAGCAGGACTGTGCCCGAGTGTTGGGGCGGGAGCTGCACACACACCCCGTCACTGCTGCTTTCCTTACAGTGCAGTGCCCACAACAACGGGCACCCTCTATGTCACCCAGGACAATCACCAGAACAGATTTCACATCGATGCATTAGTGCCACCACATCCTCAGTCCCATCAGGTTCCACCAAGATGTCTCCTACTCACCAGTGACCTCCAGGAAAGGAGTCTGATAAGTTTAGATTATTTCCCAACTCCCTGCCAGACTAAGGTTGTGGTTTATGGGTGTTTTATTCACCCCTTGTGTGGTTTGTATACTTTTTAAAATGTGTGGAGAGATTTGTATTCAGATGGTCATTGATCTTGTGGACAACCAGAAGTCATCATTAATATATTTGAAAGAGTTAAAAATGCTCATTCAGCAATTTGGTTGTTTCATTTTTGAGAGTGGTTTAATTACTCAGCCAGGTAAAGAGAAATAGAAATATTTTTTCAATATTTTCTTTTCTTTTTAATTATGTGAGAGGTGGGGAGGCAGACAGAGACTCTCGCATGTGCCCCGACCGGGATCCACCCGGTATGCCCACCAGAGGCTGATGCTCTGCCCATCTGGGGCCCTTGCTCCATTGCTCGCAACTGAGCCATTTTAATGCCTGAGGTGAAGGCCATGGAGCCATCCTCGGTGCCAGGGGCCAACTCACTCAAACCACTTGAGACATGGCTGCAGGAGAAGAGAGAGAGAGAGAGAGAGAGAGAGAGAGAGAGAGAAGAGGGAGGGGTAAAGAAGTAGATATTCACTTCTCCTGTGTGCTCTGGGACTTAAACCTGGGACTTCCACAAGTCAGGTCAACACTGTACTGCTGAGCCAACCAGCCAGGGTCCCAACATTTTCAATAGATTTTCCTTTTACTGGATATTCGTTGCTAACTTTTTGCTTTGACAAAGAATGCTACAATAAAAAGCCATACATCTACATACTTTTTTGGTCTATGTTGGTAAGACTGAAATTAACTCTCAGATCTCTTCATTATAGGATAAGCATATTGTCCACTATACTAGATACTGTTAAATTATATTTCACAGGGTTGATTCAATTTATACTCATACCAACCATGCAAGAGAATTCCTGTTACTTCATTTCCTATCCAGTGGTTAGAGTTGATACATTTTTAAATATTTGACAATTTTGTGGAAGTGTAAAAATATCTATTATACTTTTCATTTGTTTTGACTATTTCTGAGATTTTCAATCTTTTCAAAAGTATATTTTCCATCCATGAACTCCTCCCATCCTTTGTTCTGTATCTTTGTAGAGTTTGACAGGTTCTAATTTATTTTTAGGAGCTCTTTATATATTCTGGATATTGATCCTTTGTCATAAACCACTCTGAGAAGTAGAGACATTTCTACTGTGAAAACTTACTTCTCCCTGAAGGAGGTGAAGGGGGACAGGGATCACAAGCAGGTCATTGCTGAGGTGGAATGTGCTGGGTGATATCAGAGAAATGCTCATTCTTCAAGATGCATATGATTTCCCTGACCAGGCAGTGGTGCAGTGGGTAAAGCATCGAACTGGGCCACAAAGGACCCAGGTTCAAAACCTCAAGGTCGCCAGCTTGAGCACAAGCTCACCAGCTTGAGCGTGGGGTCGCTGGCTTGAGCCCAAAGGTTGCTGGCATAAAGCGCAAGGTCACTAGCTTGAGCCCAAGGTCACTGGCTCCAGTAAGGGGGTCACTCATTCTGCTGTAGCCTTCTGGTCAAGGCACATATGAGAAAGCAATCAATGAACAACTAAGCAGCCACAACAAAGAATTGATACTTCTCATCTCTCTCCTTTCCTGTCTGTCCCTATCTGTCCCTCGCTCTTTCTCTCTATCTCTATCCAAAAAAAAAAATTATTTTTAATTTATAAAAAAAGAGCGAGCTATATGATTTTTTAAATCCAGTTATCAGGATAAGACTGAGATGGTAAATTCTGTTTTATTACTAATCTAGCATTAATCCCTGATTTTATGTCTTCCATGACATGGAGGAACAATTAGCACCTAAAATTCTCCTTGTGTTAGAAAATAAAATTCCGAAGTAATTATATTTCCATAGTGTTATTTTATATAAATAAAAATCAAAATAACAATGTATAATAAAAATTGCTAAAAATAGCAATCATAAAATCATTTTTCTTTTTAAAAGACAGTGAGGTTCAGCCTGAGCAAGGGGTCACTGGCTCAGCTGGAGCACCAGGTCAAGGCACTTTGGAGAAGTACTAAATGAACAACTAAAAGTGAAGCAACTATTAGTTAATACTTCTCATCTCTCTCCTTCCCCTCTTCCTGTCACTAAAAAGTAGTAGTAGTAGTAGTAGTAGTAGTAGTAATAATAATAATAATAATAATAATAATAATAATAAAAGATGGTGAGGTTTGGCCCTGGCTGGTTGGCTCAGCAATAGAGTGTCGGCCCAGCATGTGGAAGTCCCAGGTTCGATTCCTGGCCAGGGCACACAGGAGAAGCGCCCATCTGCTTCTCCACCCTTCCCCCTCTCCTCTCTCTCTCTCTCTTCCCCTCCCGCAGCTGAAGTTCCACTGGAGCAAGGTGGCCCAGGTGCTGAGGACAGCTCCATGGCTTTCTCCTCAGGCTCTAGAATGGCTCCGGCCACAACATAGCAATGCCCTAGATGGGCAGAGCATCGCCCCCAGGTGGGTATGCCGGGGTGAATCCCAGTCCGGCACATGCGGGAGTCTGTCTGACTGCCTCCCCGCTTCTAACTTCGGAAAAATACAAAAAAAAGACAGTGAGGTTCAAACAAGTCATAGAAAGAGTCCCTGAGGTTCCGAAGCCTCACACAGTGATCTGGAGGTCTCTCCATTTGCTGTGAGGACTGCAGCTCCTGGCTGTCAGCAGGGGAAGAGCTGGAGATGGAAAGACAGCCAACCAGAAGGGACACATGTTGGACTGGACAATACTCTCAGGAGCTTGTGAGCAGCATCTTCTGTCATAAGAAAGAAAACACATGTTTGTCCCAGTGCCTGAGGAAATCCTGGGGTAGTTCTTCTGGGGCTAGGACTTCAGGCCCCTCAATGCCATCTCAGAGCCCAATCCTCACTGAGATTCATATATTTTCTTCAATCCTCACTACCACATGGGTCCCACAGCTCATAGTAATGGCCTCCCTCATTTACCACATAGTAGTCAAACCCAAGTCCTACTAATGACAGGCGGAGCCAGGACCCAAAGTGCAAATGAATTGTCCTGCTTCCTCTGCAGAGGTCCTAAGGCCAAAGCATCCCCGAGGAACCCTGTCCACAGTGTGGGGCCTGATCCTGGTCCCTTCAGCCCTGAGGAGGGGTGCAGGCAAACATCCTTCTTCCCCTCCTCTCTGCTGCTCTCTCGGCCCTGGTCACAGCACAGCCTCTGAGCAATGTCCCTGACCTGCCCCCTCCTACAGTCACATGTCAGCATCCAACCCCACCTACAGCTCAGCCTCACCCATCTCCCTATCTCTGGAGGAGGCTGGCTGCCAGGTGATTGCACCAGGGCTCAACACAAATACCAGGGCCCACAGAGAACTGGCCTCCTTCTAACCATGTCCCTACTGTTCACCTGCTGCCTTACCTGCTGTCCCCAAAGCAACTTTCTCTGGGAACACAGCTGTGACCTTCAACCTTTTTGAGTAGGGTCTGCAAGGCCTGCCACCCCTTTCCTGGGATTACACTTTGGCCTCCTCCTCTTAACCCCCTGGGTATTCCCCTTCCCCTGGACACATCACAGGGCGCCACCAGGCTGCTCTCACCTGAATGTGAGCACTGCCCATGCCCTGTGTGCCTGCTGTCCCCACACCACCCACACTGGGCCCAAACACACTCCCCAAACAGGGAATCTGAGTCAGGACTGAAATCACTAACCCCTTTATAATCAACAAGCCTGAAGCCTGGGTGTGGGCCCTGCCATCCCCTCTGGCATTAACAGTGAGGACCCAGCACATCTCAGGGCTGAGCTTGTCCACGACACTTCTATAAAGTGGTATGAGGTCTTACTCTCCTGGTCTCATTTCCACAAAGAGAAGGTTCAGGGAGGGGACAGGGACTGGGCTGGAAACTCGTCTTCCCCTGTCCTCCTCCAGGTCATCTGCCGCTTACTTCCCACTCAGTCCTGCCTTCCATACCTGCTGTTGTGAGGGACCTATCCTGAGATCCAATAGGCGAGGATCATGGAGATGATCCAAATAGGAGGCGTGAAGATCCAAGTGTTGGTCGTGGCCTTGGACAAGGCTGGATTTGTGGTCATTGTTGATGCAGCTGTAATGGAAACACAAGAGTGACATCCTGTCCAGACCCTAATTCTGAGGAGACACGTCCTCAGTCCCTGCTGCCTCAGCTACTCCTACAATGCAGACAGTTTCTAGCCCTCTATGTGTGACAGCCACTGTGACAGATCCTGGGGTTGGAACAAAGAGAGGACATAGGCCCTGTCCCCTTGGGCTCATATTGCTAATGGGGAAAGCAAGGGTCACACTATACCCAGTCCCTCCTGCTGGGGCAGAAGAGGGGGTGACACATGAGGAAAGCGTAGAGAAGTCCTCTCAGGAGCCGACACCGGAGACGGTATTGAAGGATTTCCAGAAACAGACCAGGGGAGACGAAGAAGAACGATGCTAAGAAGAGGGGACAGTAGAAGGAACAGGTCTGAAAACAATGCCCTCATGTTTGGGGTCAGCAAGAAACCCACAATGAGGGGTCCCAGGTCATGTGCAGTGAGGAAGAGGTGTGAGGAGGGGAAAGGGAAAGGGGGATACAGAGCACACCTGTGGCCGTTCTCCTCCCCAGAGCCCACCGCAGGTGGTCGCTTATTCAAACACACACACTCACACACACATACACACTCACATGCACGCACACGCGCTCACACACACATGCATACACTCAGACTCACACACATTCACACAAGGGTAGATCGATCTCTCTCATATGAAGAGAAGGACCGCATCCTCCCTGTCTCCTCTGTTACCTGTTGCTGTCTCCAGCGCTTTCTTCCAGCGCACCAATAATTTAAGCCATTTATTGCCGTCTCCCACTGAGGTAACAGTGAAGAACTTGGTCAATTCCTCGTCATTCTCCCACTTCTTTTTCAGCCATTCACCTCCGGAATCCTCTATATATATTCTGGTCTCCGAGTCAAAGACTAGGACCCTCTTTCCTTCTGAGACAAACTCCCAGGATGCGCTGATGCTTCCGTTGGCTTTACACTGACACATCAGCCTGACCTGCAGGGTGAAAGGAACTGCCCACCATTCCCGTGGGAAGGACGTCAGCTTCTGATCTTGACAAATCCTTTGTCCCCACTTGCTGTCCACCTCCTCTGAACTCGACTAATCCTGCTCTGTTCTCCCTGAACTTTCTGCACAGCTACGTGGGAAGGACCAATATCCAATTTTCTTTTTCACATGAAAACAATAAATAATATAACTAAGCCCACATTCTGGTCGCTTCTGCACTTGGATTTTTCTAACTTACCTTTGTTTTTGTATTTCTCCGGATTAATGTCAGGCAGTAGTTCCTGTGTAAAGAAGTCCCCCACGTCACTCAGAGTATTGGTGTGTTCCTTCCAGTCACTTGTGTTCTTTACCTCCTCTTTCAGAAGCTTCATATATGTGACCTCATCACGGCCACAGTCATATATAAGATAACACTTTCCATCAATCTGGCCTTCAACCGTGCACCTTGGCTGTCCATTAAAAGTAATATTGAACTCAAGAAGAAGAGAGTGGACCTCTGTGAAGAAAGAATGCTGGTGAGGTTTTGGTCAGAAGAAAAGGACTCAAATCACTCCCTCTCCCATCTCTGTGACAGCAAGACAGTCTCCCTGGTGGCTGGATGGCAGAGCAAGGACTGACCCTGCCCAGCCCCTGCCTTCACCAGGTGAAGGCTAGTGCCCCTCCCTTGCCTGAGGAGGACCAGGCCTCTGCCTGGAGAGGAATCACACATCCTCAGACGTGTCCCCTCTGTGCACCAGGCCGGTCACCAGTCAACCCATGAGCAGCCCAGGGTCATGCCAGATGCCGATGGAGGGAAGGACGAGGTGCCAGAGGAGTGTCAGAAATGAGCCCAGTGCCCTGTGGGGAGGTGAAGGTATCAGCGGGGCTGCTCCTAAGGAAGAGTGGTGACAGTGAGTTGGGGGTGGGATATATCTCAAAGTCCAAGAAGGGAGAGTTTACAATTACAGGCCAGCGACAGACAGCACAGCCCTGGGAGGTGGCGCTAACTGGATGCTAGGATGAACCCTGTGCACTCGGGAAAAGGCAGGGCAACCCTGCATGGAGTAGAAGCCAGCACTTCTGAGGCAGGTAGTGGAGGAAGGACTCAGACGGCTCAGAGAAGTGAGCATGCCAGGGGGATATACCCTGAAAAGGCAGAAAAGGGTCCATCAACCATGCTCCACGGGAAAGCCTGCAGCTAAACTCGTCTGCCGACCTCTGAGGTAAGCACGGATGAGAAGAACACCAGAATTCTCAAAGGGCTCCATGGTGACTTCTGCTGAAGGTCAGGAAGGCAGGTAGGAAGTTGGTGCTCCCCAAAATGGCTTCCAGTAGTAATGGGGGTAAAAATGGAAAGATTAAAGCACAGGCACGGGTGCTCTGTGTCAGGACCAAAGGAGGTCTGGCGATCAAAATGATCAGGAAGGTCAGAAATCCAGCCAGGGCTTCCAACACACAGAGCTAGGACTATGGCTCTTAGAACAGGGTGATCAGAGGCAAAATGGACGGACAGCCAACCTGGATATGTAGCGCTTGATTTAAGTAATTAAAATAAACAAGGACTAAACAAGGATGGATGAACAGGAGGCTGAAAGCAGTTTCCCAACATAAATTTCCAGTTTCTAGAACTGAGCCTCTTTGCAGGCACAGAACTCATTACTAGAAGGACAGGCCAGGCTGCAATGAGAAGGGCCTTCTCAACCCCAAAGCAAGTGCAGAGTCCTGCAGGCCTTCCCCACAGACCCATATGGCCATTGGCTCAGGTATGTGTAAACCGGGCGGCAGAAACTACTCACACATTCAGAGGTAACCTTATTATGAGTTGACATCATCCATGGGGATGTAAAGTGGTGCATGGGGGTCAGGCAGTAAATAAACACCTGTCCCAGGTCCTGCTCACAGAGGAGCTGTTGGTCCCCAGAGCCACACAGTGGTCATTTTACACTTAGCAGGTTTGTAATAGAAATGAAATATCTTTGTCGTTATTGAATTACTTGTAGGCTGAGGGCTACACCATAATAGGGAAATTTAAGTACAATATTCTCAAGCTGTCTTCCCTTTTCTCTAAATAGAAAGTCAAAATAGTATTTTATCCTGGATAAAGTGACAGACATGAGTACCAACCTTAAACCCTAAAATATAAAGGGGTATGTTTCATAACCTCTAGACATTTAATAACAGTCTGGTCTAGACACTTTCTATGAATGACTAACTATTAAATATTTTAGGTTGTGCAAACCATGTTTTTTTTTTTGCAACTACTCGATTCTGCTGCTGTAGCATGAAAGTAGCCATAGACAATACTTGAATGAATGAGTATAGCTGGGCCTGCCCCTAGGGCCCTATGACCCACAGAATCTAGGATACAGAGGTATCCATGCTAGGAAAAGTGACTATGTGGACTTCAAAGCATCCTAATTGGAGAATCAGATAACGGACTCACAGGGGCAGAAGAAAGGCCATGACACTTGCAACAAGGAAATGTACACCATTTAAAAGGGCCTGGCAGAGATGAGGCCCCCGGCTCTGAGATATCAGAGTTGCTCATCATGAGTCATCAGGTAAGGTAGGCCCCGTGCTCATAAGACACAGGTGATTTTTCTGGCACTGAAATGATCAGGGTCACAGGGAAGAAAATAGATATAGAAATAGGTGGCCCAACCTTGACCCCAGAAATATAGCAGCACCACCCTCAGCTCACACCTCTGGCTTCATGCAGGGTCTCTCATGGCCGCCTTTCACCAGGCCATCCAGTCTACAGAAAGGGAGCACTGGCCCCTGCCTGTGGGATCCACAGCCTCTCACAGCCACTCCACCTAGAAGCCCCAGGTAAGATAGAGCATGGTTTTTGGCTCCTCAACAACCAGGAGAGCACCCTGGGAGATGATTCCCTAGGGGAGTGGCCACCCATACATGGACTCCCTTTATACCCTAAATCTGGGGTGAGCAAGTTAGAGAGTGCCACATCCGGTCCTCCAAATATTTGCATGTGGTTTTGGCTATTTTTGCACAATAAACATGAAGGTGCCTAGTGCATATAGAGAGATACCAAGAGGTGTGTAGATACCAAGAGGTGTGTAAAGACAAAAATATTTACTATTTACCCTTTATTTATAAAGTTTGCACACTCCTGCCTAAATCTATGATTTTTAAAAAAAATTAAGTAAGAACAGGAAAGGCAGAGACAGACTCTTACATGCGCCCCGACCAGGGATCCACCCAGCAAGCCCTCTATGGGGTGATGCTTTGACCATCTGGGGCATTGCTTCCATTGCTTGGCCACTGAGCTATTTTTAGTACCTGAGGTATAGGCCATGGAGCCATCCTCAGCGCTACAGGCCAACTTGCACCAGCAAATGAAGCCATGACTGCAAGAGGGGTGGGGGAAGGGAGGAGAAGCCAATGGTTGCTTCTCCTCTGTGCTCTAACTAGAATCTAACCCAAGACATCCACACTCCAGGTGAATGCTCTACTACTGAGCCAACCGGCCAGGGCCAAATCTATGGTCTTTATGTGCTGCCACCTCCTCAAGAGGTAGAAAATGTGGTGTAGGACCAAAGGGTAAAGTGAGAGCACACTTCCTTAACACCATTCCTAGGGTCACACTTCTGAAACATGTGCTTCCTGTCCCTCCTGCTCTAGGTTCAGTGGGCCCAGTGCAGAGGATTTTGCTGGGTGTGTCCTCAGGCAAGAGGATAAGTAAGGTGCCACGTGGTGGAGGAAGGTGTTAGGATCATTTCACAGGTGGGGAGATATTGGAAGCACTGGTGTTCTTGAGACCATAACGAATTGGGTAATAAAACCGATGAGCTGGGGCTGGGGGCAGGGGCAGTGACTCCTGATGAAAATTATGGTGAATAAGCCTAGGCTGGGTGGCAGTGTCTGGGGAGTTCCGGGTGGAAGGCACTGACTCCTTCGGGAAGTGGCTGGTGTACTGAGCCTAGCTGGGGCTCCAGGTGCCATGAACCACTGGCAGAGATCTCTAGGAAGTTCAAGGTCGAGAGCAGCGGGGAATGTGGAGGGTGTGCTAGCCAAGTCGTGTAAGATGAGCAGGGGCATGTGGCTGTGTGTCTGTGGGTCGCGACCCTGAGGAAACAGCCAGGATCATGGAACAGGGCTCCCCAGTTCCCAGGGGAGGGGAACAGCCTGGGGATGCTGTGTGTGCGCTTCGGCAGTTTCCTGCCTCTCCCTCTTTACGCTTTTTCTGCTCCCCTCCCCTGGCCACCTTGCTCCACCTCGCCACAATTTTCTTCCCTAGGCTTTTTTTTTTTTTTTAGAGAGAGAGAGAGAAAGAGAGGAAGGGAGAGAGAAGAAGGGAGAGAGATGAGAAGCATCAACTGTAGTTGCGGAGGCGGATGGGGGAGGCGGGCTCCAACCGAGCCAGCGACCTTGGGCTTTAAGCCAGAGACCATGGGTCATATCGAGGACCCCGCTCTAGCCTACACTCAGGCCGGGGACTTCAGCATCCCAGGTCCACGCTATGCCCACTGTGTACCACCAGTGAGGTAACCCTGCCACCTCTTTTGGGCCCTTGTTCTTGCCGAGAGGCAACAGCCTGCCCTGGGGACGGCGTGTGTGTGCTTTGGCCCTCTTTCTTGCCTCGCCCTCTTTTCTTCCTCTCGTGTCTCCACATCACTTTTTCTCCCGGCCACTTCTTTTTAGCCCTCTTCGCGCCTGGAAACAGTACTACCCTCCCGGAAGCCAAGGAGGAAATGAGCCCGCGGGTGGGATCAAGAAGTAGACCGCGGCGTCACCAGCGAGAAGGTTCGCGAACTGCCAGGGGCACTCCATCCCTGCCCGCGAGCTTAGTACTCCCCCCGTCCCCACCCGTTACCCCCTAGCCCCAACCACCCCACTGAAGGTTACACCCGAACTCACCGCCGCGGGACACGAGACAGCCCGCTGTCCCATGCGAGTCTGCTGCCCAGGGACACTCCCGCAGCGTAGCCAGGACCAGGAGGACATGAATGAACTTGGTCCCCGCGGTCCCCGCCATGGCCAGCAGCAATCGGAGCGCGGCTCGACTCTCGCGGAAGGCGCGCCTGCACACAGTGCCTGGAGAGCGGCCAGGAGCCGTCCTCCTGCCGCCTCTATCCTGGCTTGGCTGTTGCTCTCAGGACAAGGAGAGGGATGAGCAGGAGACGCTCAGGGAGGGAACAGTCCCAGCAAGGGAACGGAAAGTTCAGGGTTAACTGCAGGTTACTCACGCCACCCCCAGCTCCACCCCAGCACTGAAGTCGACGCACCGGCTCCCCCCCCCCGCCCCGCCCCGCGCATTGTAGACACACCCTGCTTTCCCGTAGTGTATGCACACCGTGCTTTCAGTGACTCCCAGCAGTTTTCACCCAGTCCCGCCCCCAGTACTATAGGCATACCCCGCTTTCAGTGTCTCCGAGGGTCTTTCCCCAGCCCTGCCCCGCGTACTGTAAGCATCCCCTGCCTCAGGGGTTCGGAACGGCTTTCCTCCTTCCCCGCCCCCACCCCGTCCTTCAGCTGGGGAGGGGTAAAGAGAGGCTCCCCCTCAAGCCCGGCCGGCCCCGCTGACGCTGCACGACACTACGGGTCACCCCACACACTCCCAACGCAGCTCTTCTCTGCAACACACCCCCTCCACCACCGCCACCCGCCCACATCCGAGGAAGTAAGAGCCAGAGCCCGCCCCGGGCGACTGGCGACAAAGGCCTGGGCAGGACAGGGGATGTCCCGCCGCGTTTCCACACGCAGACACCCCTAGATCATCCCATCGCCCTACCCTGCTCAGAGCACTTTCTCCGCAGACCCTCCACCAGCCCCACGGCTCTCCACCCTTGACCTTCCCTGCGGGCTCTGCTGGGGGGTTGCAGACCCTCCGCCACAGGCACTCATTTCAGCCACTTCCCTCCCCAGTCACTGCTGCCCTCCTCAGCTCGCCCGGGCAATTACCCAGTTCTGTGGGCTCCCAAGAACACCAGTGCCTCCAACACCTGCCATCTGTGCAGTGAACCTAACCCCTTCCTCCTCCAAGTGCCCTTATCCTCTAGCCTGAGGACACACCCAGCAAAGTCCTCTGCACCTGGCCCAGGGAACCCAGTTAGGAAAGAACAGGAAACTCATTGTCCAAAGATGGACCCTGGGAATGATGGTGAGGAAGGGCACTCTCACCCCACCCTTTGGTCCCAAACCCACATTTCCCACCTAGTGAGGAGGGAGCAGCATATACTGCTCATTGATTTAGGCAGGATCTGCAAACTCTCCTTCTTATACAAAGGGCAGATACTGGACGTTATGACCTTTACAGCCCACTTAGTATCTGTCTCAGTGTACACTACACACCTCCACGTTCACGGTGCATTAGCAGCATGGGTAACATGGAGATGAGGGAGAGAACAGATATGACGCTGTACTGCGTTACTGACCCAAAATTGAGAGTAAACAGGGTGTCACAGATATAGGTGCCCCGTCCACCCTGTCCACTGTGTGTTGAAAATTCAGAACTTTCCCCGGTCCTACCTGTGGCTTCTCAGAGGAGTGGATATGACAGAATGTGGGTCCTACAGCAGTAGGCCACTGCTCCACCTTATCTATAGACGAGATTACCAGGGGGCCTTTGAGCCACTCTATAACACCATAGGTGTGAGCTGAGGCTATTGCTGGTGTAACACTTCTGGTGTCAAGATCAGAGACACCTGCCTGACCACGTGATGGCACAGTGAATAGAGCATCAGACTGGGACGCAAAGGACCCAGGTTTGAAACCCCGAGGTCCCCGTCTTGAACACGGGCTCATCCAGCTTGAGCGCGGCGTCGCTGGCTTGAGCGTGGGATCACAGATATGACCCCATGGTTGCTGACTTGAGCCAAAGGTTGCTGGCTTGAAGCCCAAGATTGCTGGTTCAGCTGGAGCCCCACCACCCACCCCGGTCAAGACATATATGAGAAAGCAATAAACAACAACGAAGGAGCCTCAACAAAAAATTGATACTTCTCTCATTCTCTCTCTTTCTGCTTGTCTATCCCTATCAGTCCTTCTCTCTGTCTCTGTCTCTCTCTGTTACACAAAACAGCAAAAATAAAAAGGAGAAAAAGTCAGAGACACCTGTCTCTGCATCTTGTATTACCACACTCATGATGGACAACTCTGATAGGCCTCAAATAGACCCTCATCTCTAACAAGTCCCAGTACTTTACAGAAGCCCCTCCAAATGGTGTGAATTTCCCTGCTGCAAGTGACATGACCTTGCTTCTGAACACTAGGGTTCTCTGTTGTGATTCACTAGTAGGGATGCCATGAAGCCTCATCACACCTGTCCTACCACAGGTACCACTGGTATTATAGGTCTGCTGGGTCCTATGGCCTGAAACAAGGTCCAGCGACATTCACCCATTCTTATATTGTCTCTCAGTGCGTTTCTGTTACAACAGCAGAGCTGAGTAGTTGCAACAGACTTCTGAAATATTTAGTATATACTCATTTATAGAAAGTCTTCAGACCTGGCTGGCAATTAAATAGAGCTAGGAAAGGGATCGCACCCCTGCATCCCTAGAGAGGTGTAAAGGTTGGTCCTCTTCTCAGTTATTTCATCGAGACTAAGATACTGTTTAAACAATCTCTTTGGACAAAAGAGATAACGTAAGAGAGTCGTGATTGAATTTCCCTACTGTGTAGCACTTAACCCACAAGTAATTCATTAACTAAAAAGATTTTCTATTCCCGTTACAAATTTAGGGAGTGTGAAATGAGCACTGTGTGGGTGGCTGAACTAAAACACAACTGTGAGCAGGACCTGCAGCAGGAGTCTATTCTCCCTGGGCTCCATCCGCAGGCACCACATTAATAACAAGACCCGTGATGATACTTCTGGTCTCTGGGGTGATATCAGTTCGCTCACTAAGGACAATGTGAGTGTCTGGGTAGTTTCTGCTTCTCAGTGTGCACTTACCGTAATCAATGACCATGTTACACTTGTCAATGGGAAGTGTCCTTCCTCATTGGAACCTGGCCTGGCCTTCAGGACTGGGTTCCAGGTTTGAGAAGTGGCTTTGTTCCTGAAACTGGGCTAAGGGTTCAGCCTCTTTCCTGGAGAGGTACTTTTAGCCCTCTAATTATTCATCTTTTTGGTTTACCTTTGTTTTTATTACTTAAATCCTATATATATATTCTCTGGGTTGGCCGCCCATCCAATTTGCCTCTAGGATCACTTTGATTTAAGAGCCAGAGGGATAGCTTTCTGTGGGCCAGGCCCTTGGTCGGCATCCCAGCCTTTCTGATCATTTCAATAATGGCACTCTGCCTGTTTGTGACAGTTGAGCGCCTATATCTTAAATGTATTATTTCAGAATTTTTTTAAGTCCACATTGTTACTGGGAGTCCATTTCTCAAATACTATCTCTATCCTCCAAGCCTGCCCATCAGAGACAGCCAGCACTGAGCTTTTTCATAATGGTGGTGACCTTCTCATGTCAGGCAAGAAGAACTTTTCCTTTAATCTTCTAGGTTCCTCTGGCTGGTCTAATAATTAAATTGAATGAGAAAAATTAAATGAGAAAAGAAAATTTTAATTTGTTACTTAGAGAAGGTGATAAAAATATGAGGCTCTCCGCAACCAAAGTGGGCAGTTTTTATACATTCTGCACAGAAACAATAAATTTGTGAAGAACTGACAGGACAGGGGCGTTTGGGTGGGAGTAGTAAATTAGTCATGAAGTAACAGGGTGTGTTTATGTGGCCTTCTTGGCTCCAAACTCCCTACGTCTGGTGCTAAGGAAATCTCTCCGCCTCCTGGGACAGTGAGGGTGTCCTGCTTCTAGGGGGACAAAGGAGGCTCAGAGTGTCCTCTGGCGCAGCTGTTCTTAAGTAACTTAAATTCAAGACCATCAATATGCCAAACAACACATTTTGGGGTGGCCTCCCTTGTACCCCATTATCACCATGCGTTCCTCATAAGCTCAGCAAACAAAGAGCCCTCCCATCTCATGGGGCACAGTTAGTAGACATCTTCTGGTTGTTGTGGCTTTTCATACGATCTCTCTTCTGACATACGTATTTCTTGGGGCCTTTCAATCCATTCCCATACTATCTACCAGTCCATGCAGTACAGCCATCCTTTCCCCAAACGCCCAGTGCCCATCGTAGTAGCAGGTGGGCACCACCTCCTAAGGCTGTGCTCACTCCCTTAGCCCATAATTGTCAGTCCTCCCTGCTCTCACATTGGTTTCTCACCTCAAACGGCCACCACCATCATCCCGCTTCCTCGGGAGCAACGCCTACACACTCTGCTTTCTCCCACAGGGCACAGGCTGCTTTCCGATAACCCTCTGGCATCTACACCTTTTTTCCCCCCAGTGAGCCCCACATGTCCCTGCATTGAGAATGCACTAACTGATGCTGGCTGTTGATTGGCCTGGTGGACACAGAGGTGGCATCTCCAGGGATGTGTGCTTTCCTGCCAGGCAGAGTCCTCCTCGTCCTCCTCAAGTGAGGGAGGGGCACTAGCCTTCACCTGGTGAAGGGGCAGGCCGGGCAGGGTCAGTCCTTGCTCTGCCAGTCCAGCCACCACAGGAATATACTTGCTGTCACAGAGATGGGGACAAGGTGTTCTGGGTCTTTTCCTTCCAGTCCAATCCTTACCAGCATTTTTTCTTCACAAATGCTCAATTTCTTTGCTATAAGCTCAACATTATTTCTAATGGACAACCATGGTATGAGGTTCAAGGCCAGGTCATGGAACCACATTTCTTGGTTTTCTTTATACTATGTGTATTTTTTTTTTTTTTTTTTTTTTTTACTGGGACAGAGAGAGAGTCAGAGAGAGGGACAGATAGGGACAGACAGACAGGAATGGAGATAGGTGAGAAATATCAATCATTAGTTTTTCATTGCCATTGCAACACTTTAGTTGTTCATTGATTGCTTTCTCACATGTGCCTTGACCGCGGGCCTTCAGCAGACCGAGCCACCCCTTGCTGGAGCCAGTGACCTTGGGTCCAAGCTGACGAGCTTTTGCTCAAGCCAGATGGGCCCAAGCTCAAGCTGGCGAGCTCGGGGTCTCGAACCAGGGTCCTCCGCATCCCAGTCCTACGCTCTATCCACTGTGCCACCGCCTGGTCAGACGGAACCACATTTCTTAATTACACCTGTAGTAGCATGAAGGTCCTCTGAGAATGAAGGAGAATGCCCCAAAGGCCTGAGAAAGACAGAAGGGACTGTGGAAGTCTGAAAGGAAAAGCTCAAAAAGAAACTGCTTGACATTGAACCAGAGATTTCTAACTGGGAGGAGTGAAAGCCCCGGGCAGAATTAGAACAAATATTGTAAGGTGGGGGAGCTATGTGTTTATGTAGATACTGGACGTTGGTCCTACTGAGGGGCCCAGCAGTGGGGACAGAGCACAAAGGAGGAGCAAGGGCCAGGAGGAAGCAGAGGTATTCCGGTTCCCACTGGCCAGTGGCCTTGAAAGCTCAGCATGCATGTCATCCCCCTCCCCGTTAAGTCTTCTTTTCCCTGCTGCTTTAGTCCGGCTTCTCCAAAGAAAAGCACCACACAAGGCAAAGAAATAGACACACAGGTGACAGATAGAGTAGATTTATTATCAAGTTTTGGCTCATGAGCTCACGGACGCTGTCAAGTCCAGAAGCTGCAGCATAACCCGGTGGACTGGAGCCCAAGGGCCAGTGGTCCACACGAAGCCTGAAGGAGGTCTGCTGGAGAATCCCTGTCCCCTGGGGTGGGAAGAGGGGCTCAGTCATACTGTTCTTTTCAGGTCTTCAAGTGATTTGCCCAGCCCTACCAGCATGATGCCTCCAATCTCCTTACCTCAGAGTTCACCAATGTAATACACCTCCTCAGGCTAAATCAATCATTTCCTCTCCCCTCCCCTCCCATCTGTCCTGGCACCCTGTTCCACAGTCAGAATATCACAGCTGCTGACAGGTGCTTGTATATATTGTGCTCCATACTTTATGTGGTCGTTGGAAATATAGTGTGTCCCTTTTGTGAAAGAGAAGGTAATACATGCTGATAATCATTCTGTGATGAATTGTATCACCCTGGGGAACAGGAGCTGCAGAAGTGCTGTCCTCGTGTATGGAGGCTCGCTTTACACACAGCCTCCATGGCAAACCATCCCTGGTACAGTGGCTGCAACGTCACCTCCTCTCAGTTTACGACTAGAAGCCCTCTGGTTTCCCCTATAGCGAAACCCCAATGCAGCCTTGACTTAACCCTTAGGAGGGCGCTGTGGGCAGAAACGACAGGGAGATTGGTGTCCAGTAGCTCCCGGCTGAGGGGACCACCTAGTGTGGTGTGAAGGCAGGGAAGAGGAGTCCCACTTTGTCCCCATCCACCAAGCCTTTTCCCCACTAAATGAGCAAACTAGGCTAAGACCTCCTACTCTACACATTCATGTACTGGGGACAGGAGCTCTAAGTGACAGTGAGTCCTCACTGTAGCAAGGCTGTGGGCCAGTGAAGGAAGCCTATACCAGGCCTGTCTCTACTTAAGCTGAGGGACATGGGATAGCAGCAAAGTCTGTGAATTAGCAAGTATAAAAGATACAGAAGGTTCTGGATGAATTGACTAGATTCATTATGCAGGAGGGGCCTATACCGTATGGTTTGGAAGAAAAGACACACAAGGAGGTGCGCAGGACTCAGGCTAGGTTGGGGCTAGATCTTGGTGGGTCCAGGTGATCTGTGTGTGAGAAGAGACTCCCTGCATAGAGCTCGAGGACAGAGTCTGAGTTTTATCCTTATAGAAGGAAGGCAACCAGGAAGGGCCCGCTGGGCTTGACCCATAGGGCTGGGTTATGTTGGCAAGGGACTAGGAGAAGAGGAAGAAGGCAGAAGGCTGGCATTGGAGAACTGGCAGTGAGAACATAGGTAAGGAGTATGGACCTCCGTGCACCCCTGGCATCCCTGTCTCACCCCAGGACAGACTCCTGGTCCCAGACTCACATCAGCCACTGGAGCTGATGGAATCGGCTCCCGGAGCGATTTAAAAGGACGTGGACCGTAGCTCCCACTTCCAGAAACAGGATCAGGTATCTGGGTGGCACTCTAGCTGATGAACCTGTGCTAGTTTCTTCATCTCTCCCTGCACCCACTTCTCATTTATAACACAGGAAACATTACCCTGCGAATGGAGATTGCCTGAGGAGACCATGCAAGAGGCCTCCAGGTCGCGCTGTGCGCGCTCTGCAACCTTTGTCTGCTGCACAAACTTGGAAATACAAATCCTGAAACAGAACCCCAAACTTCTTCCAAAGAGGAAACGTTGGGTAACAAAACGCTTTGGGTTCCACCAGGATAGAAACTACTAGAAAACACATCGTTGATGACAGGACAGCTCAAGGATGTCCTTGGCCCCTTTCTTTAAGACGGAAGTGCTCCCGGAAAAGAACTAGTGAGTCTTTTGAGAAAGGAAGGAATGATTGTGGAATTGGGAAAAGAGAAGGAAAGAGATTTGTGGCCAGGAAAACGGGTGGAGGAATGTGGACTGGGGACGCGAGGAGAAGGGAGTGATTTTCCATCAAGTAGCCCCAAGACACAGGTGGCGGGCCCTGGGTGGAGAGGGGGAGGGGCAACCCGAGTGACAGGCAAGGGAGGACTCTCAGGACTCATTCTCTACTCAGACCATAGGGATGCGGTTCTGAGCCACAGCTGGAATGGTGCGCGGAGGGCGCGGACTGTGCGCCCCAAGTTCAGTCCTGTCCTCCTGGTGCTGTTTCTACTACCGGACTCTCCCGGGCGGCGCGCGCGGTGAGATCTGGATGAAACTGGCGGGGTGGGGGCACAAGGAGGAGAACCGGGACGGGTTTCCACGGGGATTTGCTTCAGGAACCTTCCTGCGGGTTTGCTTCCCCTGCCCACTCCCACGCTCACGTCCCTGAGCTCCTTTACTCCTCCCTGGTGTCTTCGAGGCATACTGACGACTTTGAGGCAATGACAGGAGCAGAAAAAGTGACACTGAGGCTAAAAACCGGCTCTGGTGGTTCGTGCTGGGAAATTCCACTAAAGCCCCACCCCACCTCACCCCACAGTCCCAGGCTGCTCCTCGCTAAGTGGGACCCCAGCCCCGGCTCCTGGTGTGGACAGGGGATGTTCACGAGGGTCACGACACACAGGCAAACCCATGCCCCACCTCTGCTCACAGGACTTCCCAAGGAAACGCTCCACTATTCCCACGGGTCCCCACCCTTGACCTTCCCAGTGCCTTGAACAGAGGATCGCACCCCTTTGCAGGAGACCACAGCCAGCCACTTCCTCTGTGAGTCTCTGCTCCTCTCCCAGGCTCGACACACTCTCACTGTCCATTCCACCCTGTCCCCATCACCCCAGGGTCTCCAGGACCTTCCTGTCTGTAAGTCCTCTAACCACTTCCTCCACCAAGTGGCCCCTTATCTCCCTTTCCTGAGGACAGGCTGGTAAAAATCTCTGCACCTGGAACACAGATCCTAGAGGCAGAGGGGCAGGAAGCACAGTTACCTGGAGCTGGCCCTGGAA
This sequence comes from Rhynchonycteris naso, assembly GCA_037038555.1. Classification (NCBI taxonomy): domain Eukaryota; kingdom Metazoa; phylum Chordata; class Mammalia; order Chiroptera; family Emballonuridae; genus Rhynchonycteris; species Rhynchonycteris naso. Next base: position 297,303,632 of record CM072997.1, on the reverse strand, counting down.
ATGATAACGCCGAGAGGCCTCCTATTCTACATTTTGGTTCCAACCATAGTTTCTACACACTGGGTGAGCAGCAGCATTTAATGTCACATAGTTAGGCAGGAGTCGAGTCTCCAAAACATTTTACGGGCAATAGTAAATATTTTTGTCTTTACAGACCTGTTAGTATCAGTCACTATATCAGCTACATACCTCCACCATTATTACAGATGCTGCCAAAGAAACATGCAGAAGATTTGGGAACCGGATGTGGCCACTGTCCCAGTTTGCTGGCCCCAGACTCAGGGTACATAGGGTATCCGAAATACGGGTAACCACTCCCCTAAGAGAGCATCTCCCAGGATGCCTCTGCTGTGTGCTGAAGAGCCAAAACTGTGCCCTGTATCACCTGACAGACCCCCCAATGGAATAGAGGAAGCGAACACTGCATCTGCTGTGTCGTCATGATCTTCTGGTCTCCCCATTTGCTGTGAGGAAAGACAGCCAACCAGTGGGGACACAGGTTCAGGGACACGTGTTGAACTTGACGACACTCAGGAGCTTGTGAGCAGCATCTTCTGCCATCAGAAAAGAAGCATGTGTTTGTCCTGGTGGCTGTGAAAATCCTGGGTCGGTTCCCCTGGGGACAGTCCCTGGACCCCATCGTGTCCATCTCAGAGCCCCACCCTTACTAAGCTTCACATAATCTCGTCAATCCTCACCACCACAAGGTCCTACAGCTTGTACCAACGTCCTCCCTCCTTTACCACACGACAGTCAGACCCAAGTCCTGCTAATCACAGGTGGGGCTAGGATTCAACATACAAGTAAATTGTTCTGCTTCCTCTGCTGAAGTCCTGATTCTAAAAAAGCTCTGGGGAGCCCTGTCCAAAGCCAGAGGCCTACATCCTGGTTCCTCCAGCTCTGGGGAGGGCTGCAGACAAACATCCTTCTTCCCCTCCTCTCTGCACAGCCTCTGAGAGGGACTGTCCCTGCCCTGCCCTCCATTCCTGCTGCGGTCACATGTCAGCATCCCAATCCACCTGCAGCTCAGCCCTACCTACCCCCCCATCACCTCTGCTCAATGCTGGGCACATTGGCTCAGGTTCTGGAGGAGGCTGGCTGCCAGTGATTGCACCAGGGTTCAGCCAGGAATCCCAGGGTCCATGGAGAACTGGCCTCTTTCTAACCTTGTACTGCTGTTCACCAGCTGCCTTATCTGATGTCCCCAAAGCAACTTTCTGTGGAAACACAACCCTGAACTCCAATATTTTGATATGGGCTGCAAGGCCCCTACCCTACTTCTTGGGATTATACCTTGACCCCTCTTCCCTTTGCCCCCTGGATATTCCTGTTCCCCTGGAAACATCCGAAGGAGCCACCAGGCTGCTCTCACGTGAATGTGGACACTGCCCATGCCTTGTGTGACTGCTGTCCCCACAGCACCAACACTGGGCCCAAACGCACTCCCCAAACAGGGAATCTGAGTCTGGACTGAAATCACTATGCCCTGTAGCATCATCAAGGCTGAAACCTGGCTGTGGGCCCTGCCATCCCAACCAGCATTAACAGTGAGGAGATTGAGGTTGTCCAAGTTGCTGCAATCAGACAATACTACATCTTGTTCTCCTGCTCTCACTTCCATGAAGGCGAGGTTCAGTGAGGAAGCGGGGTCCTCGTTCCAGGCCATCCGCCCTTCACTTCCCATTCAATTCTAACCTCTACCTGTAACTTAAAGGGCCTAGCCTGGGATGACAACCATAACCAATCAGGTGAGGATCACAGGGACGATCAATGTGATGGGCATATTGGCCATGGTCCTGGTTTGAGCCACAGCTGGGACCATGGTTAGTGCAGCTGCAATAGAAACACTAGAATAACAGCCTTGTCCAGAAACTGAGAGCCCTCCTCACTCCCTGCTGCCCCAGCTACTCCTAAATGCAGTCATTACCCCTCTACGTGTGGTAGCTACTGAGACAGATCCTGGGGTTGGAACAAAGAGAGGAGATAGGCCCTGTCCCCTTGGGCTCATATTGCTAATGGGGAAAGCAAGGGTCACACTATACCCAGTCTCTCCTGCTGGGGCAGAAGAGGGGGTGACACAGGAATAAGGCAGTAGAGAAGTTGTCTCAAGAGCTGACACTGGAGACGGTACTGAAGGCTTTCCAGAAACAGACCAGGGGAGATAAAGAAGAAAGATGCTAAGAGGGGACAGTAGAAGGAACAGGTCTGAAAACAATGCCCTCATGTTTGGGGTCAGCAAGAAACCCACGGTGAGGGGCCCCAGGTCATGTGCAGTGAGGAAGAGGCCTGAGGAGGGGAAGGGAAAGGAGGACGCAGAGCACACCTGTGGCCGTTCTCCTCCCCAGAGCCCACCGAGGGCATTCGCTTATTCAAATACACACACTCACCCACACACACTCACATGCACACACTCACACCCACGTGTACACACTCAGACACTCACACAAGGCTAGACTGATCTCATCTCAAGAGGAGATTCACGACCACTTCATCCCTACCTCCCTGTGACCTGCTGTCTCCAGCGCACCAAGAATTTAAGCCATTTATTGCTGTCTCCCACTGAGGTAACAGTGAAGAACTTAGTCACTTCCTTGTCCTTCTCCCCGCTGCTTACAGCTGGGTAAAAGGCATGGTTACTCTGCACGGAGCAGAAAAGCCATCACCACACATAGTTACAATTGTTTTCTTGTGATGAGAAATATCTACTCTCCTAATAAGTTTCACTGCAGAAAAGAGTAGTATTAGTCATCATTACATCCCCATGACCTGTTCATTTTACATCTGAAAGTTTGTGCCTTTTGAGCACAAAAACTAAAGAATCTGGAAGTAGGGGCGGAAATGAGAAAAGGGGCGGAGCAAGAGCAAACAAATACCCGGTGCAGCAGCTCTAAGGGCTCAACTCTTGCGTGCGCGCCCTTGCAAAGCTGTTCTTGTCGCACCGCACCGCTTCCCACCTGGGCTTGTGTCCCGGATCAGGATGACTGCGCCGTCCAAGTTCAGCGGGGTCTTCCTGTGTCTGCTTCTGCTGCTGTCCTGTGTCAGGGCTGCGCCCCGCCGTAAGTTCGGGGCTGGGACCTCCCAGAGAAGTACGGATATTAATACGCGAAGCGGAGGGAGAAGCCGGGGTGGCGGGGAGGGGGGGGGGGGAGAGCGGGAGATAGGGGCTGCGATCGGAGGGAGAGAAGCCCGTAGGGGAAGGTGTGGAAGGGAGGAGGCAGGGGCTGGGGGAAAGGGTGGCGATCGGTGGTAGAGAAGCGGGGGGGGGGGGGCGAGAGGGGACAGCGATCGGAGAGAGAGAATCGGGGAGGGGGCGATTGGAAAGAGGGGAGGGGAGTTGGGTGGAGGAAGCGGAGTGGGGAGAAGAGCAACGAGGGTGCCCACGGTTATTCCGGACCATCCCGCCCGTGGCGCGGCGACACTGCCCACTCCTCCTCTATCATCCCCGGGGCCACTGCGGCTGCTTCGTTGGTAGAGCCCTTTCAGGAAAGAACAGGGACTGACTTGCGCGGGCGGGCGGGCGGCAGAGCGCCCCCACCCCGCACCTCGCGGCACTAGAAGCTTCTTGGGAAGTGCGAGCCCACGCCGGTGGCAGGAGGGGCGTAGACAGGACGGGGTGGGGCGGGGTCATTCTCTCCGGGTAGCGACCCATGGACAGCTGCATGCATTTACTCTGAGCACACGACTTTCCAGCGCAAATCCCTCTCCTCACCTCCACTGTCTCTGCCCTTGAACTTCTCGGCGCTTTCGGCCCTCTGATTTCCCTGATTCTGTAACCCATCTCGACTCAAGTCTGCGTATATTTCCCCTGATGACTCACTCACTGCTCCTCACTTGGACGCAGGACGATGTTTATTCCATTCTTTTGTGTAAAAATAACACCAGTTCCTCCAACACCTTACCATTTTGAAGTGACCCTAATTCCTCCACTATTCCCCCTTGCTTGAGGACACCGTCTAAAAAGCCTCTGCACGTGGCCCGCAGAACCAAAAGCAAGAGGGACAAGAAGTACATTTTTACAAAGTGTAGCAGTGGGAAGGATGGTAAGAAAGGGCTCTCTTTGGTCCCAAACCCACATTTTCCACCTCCTGAAAAGGCAAGCACATAAAGCTCCTAAGTGCAGGAAGGAGTCTGCAAACTTTTACTTCTCTCTCTCTCTTTTTTTTTTTTTTTGTATTTGAAAATCTTCACTTTATTTTTAATCACACTGCCATTCATTGTAATTCTTTTGTTTTATTTTCAATTAGCATTTACATTCAGTATTACTTTGTATTAGTGTTAGGTGTACAGCAAATTGGTTAGACAATTACATATTTTACTGAGTGTCCCCACCCCGATATTTCAAGTACCCGCCAGGAACCTTACACAGTTATTACAATATTGTTGACTTAATCTTCTGTGCTGTACTTTACACCCCCATAGCTATTCTGTAGTTATCAATCTGTTCTTCCAAATCTCTTCACCTTTTTTCACCAAGTCTACCAATCACTTCCCTCTGCAACTATGAGTCTGCTCTCTGCATCTATGAGTCTGTTTAGTTTTGTCTGTTCGTTTATTTTGTTCTTTAGATTCCACACACAAGTGAAATCATATGGTATTTGTCTTTCTCAGACTGATTTGTTTCACTTAACATAATATCCTCTAGGTCCACCCATGCTGTCACAAAGGGTAAGATAGTGAATTTTATGATCTCTGAAGGCCACTATCTGTCTCTGTATGTGCCAGGCACCTCCCTCCATGTTAATGGTTGGAAAACGGCCAAAGACAACATGCAAATCACTGAGGGACCAGATTTAGATACTGCCCTAGCTTCCTGACCCCACATTTAGGGTGTCCCACATATGGGTGCCCTGTCCACTAGGAAATCATCTCCCAGGGTTCCTCCAGTTGTGTTGAAGGGTGAGAAACATGCCCTCTTTTGACTGTGGCTTCTGGGTGATGTGACAGTGAGAGGCTGTGGGTCCCAGAGTAGGGACCAGTGCTCCTCTGGTTTCTGTAGGCTGAATTCTTCAATTCGAGGTGACCATGACAGATACTACCTGAAGCCATAGGTGTGAGCTTAGGGTAGTGTTGGCACATTTCTAGTGTCAAGATCAGCACCATCTGCTTCTATACCTCATTGGTTCCCTGTGCTCCTGCCCATAATATTGCTTAAAGAATCACTCCTGTCATGACAGCTGAGCTTACTACCTGACTTAATGATATTCATGATGAGTGACTCTGACAGTACATGCCCAGAGGCCTCATGTCTACCAGACTCTAGGACTTTCCCAGCAGACTTTTTACATGGGGTGGATTTCCCTGCTGCAAGTGACAATTCCTTGATTCTGAAGACTAGGGGTCTGTGTTATAATTCTCTAATAATGATGCCATGAAGTCCCCATTGTCCCTTGGCCTACTACAAATATCTCTTATTATAGGTCTATTATTATGGGTTTGTGTCTCTAGAACAAGGTCCAGCCTCATTCATCCATTCACGTATTGTCTCTACCACCTTTCATGCTACAGTAGCAGTGCTGAGTGGTGGCAGCTCAGATCTACCATCTGCAAAGCCTGAAGTATTTAATGGGGACTATTTCTAGAAAGTCTGTGAACCAGGCTGGCAATTAAATAGAGGTAGAAAATGATCATACCCCTGAAATCTTAGAGATGCTGTAAGATTGGTACTCTTCTCTGTCATTTTATCCAGGATAAGATACTGGTTTAACAATATATTTGGAGGAAAAAATGACAGTTTCAGTAGGTTGTACATGCATTTTTCTCCTGTGTGGCCCTCAAACTACAAGTAATTCACCAACTATGATGATTTTCTATTCTTGTTACAAATCTGGGGAATGTGAGATGACCACTGTGTGAGTTCCTAAACTAACTGACACCACAATGAGCAGGAGCTGGGACAGGTACCTACTCATGACCTGGGCCCCAGCCCCAAGCACCTCTTCAGTAACAGGGCCTATTTCAGGATTTTTCACCTCCATTACTACTGGCAGCCTATTTCTGGGATTCCCGCCTCACCTGCCAATCTCTGGCATCAGAGACAGCCAGCGCTGGGGTCCACGACAACGATGTTGTCCTAAATGTTGGGAAAGAACTATTTTTTTTACTCTTCTGGGTTCTTCTGGCAGGTCTAATATTTAAATTGACACGAGACAAAATGATGGATGAAAAGCCTATTAATGTGGTACATATCGGAGGTCATTAAAATATGAGGTGCTCTGAGGTGACCAAAGTAAGCAGACTTTATATCTTTTGAACAAAGAAATCATAAATTTGTGAAGAATTGGAAAAGACATTTGGGTTGGAGTATTCATTTAGAAATGAAGTAAAGTTTGTTTATACAGCCTTCTTGTCCTTAAATTCCCTTTCTCTGGTGCAAAGGAAGTCTCTCTAATTCCTAGTATGAGAAAGGTATATGTCACATGGGAGATTATTTCCTTCTTTCAATGGGACACAAGAGGGTCAGCATGTTCTTCTTGCTCCAGTTGTTTCTTAAGTAACTTTAATTCAAAATAATCAATATGTCATAGTGGCACAATTAGTGTGGCCAGCCTTGAACCCCAGCATCACCATGAGTTAGTTCTTTATATAAGTTCAGTAAACAAAGAGTCCTCAGTCCTTCTCTTGAGCACAATTGGTGAACATTTTCTGGTTGTTTTGACATTTCATACTCTATCCATTCTCCCATGCAAGTACTAGCCAGGCCCGACCCTGCTTAACTTCCAAGATCAGATGAGATTGCGCGCGTTCAGGGTAGGATGGCCATAGACCTACCATTCTGACATATGTATTTCTCTGAGTCTTTTAATGCCTCTTTCTACTCTCTGTCTTGGGAGCTCCTAATAATTGTATTCCATGAGGTGTAGCCCTCTTTTATCCCAAACTCCCAAGACCCATCCTAGCAACCTGTAAGCATTCTGTCCAGAGCCACGCTAAATCCCCTGACCAATACTTGTCCATTCTCCTTGTTCAACAATGTGTTCCCTTCCCACTCTGCCCCCCATCATCCAGCTTCCTCGGGTCAGCCCCCTGCGTACCATCTCGGCACGATGCACTGAGCTAGCTCCTGACTCCTCTGGCACCGAGAACTTTTCTCACCTAGCCAGCCTGGACATCACTGGACTGCTGATGGACTGTCTGATGCTGAGTCCTACCTTGTGGACAGAGGGGACATATCTAGGGATGTGTACTTTTCTGCCAGGCTGAGGTCTCCCATCCTCCTCAAGCAAGGGGGGGGGCACATTAGCCTTCACCTGGTGAAGGGAGGGGCTGGACGGCGTTGCTTATGCTCAGGGGGAGTCTCTTGCTGTGACAGACATGGAAGGGAGGTGTTTGTGGTTCAATTTCTTCTAACCTGAACTGTCATCTCCATTTTTCCTTCAGATTATCCATCTCTGAGTATCAAATTCAACATCCCTTCTAAGCTCAGTTCTGGACAATCATGGTGTAAAGAAATCCAGGTCAATGGAATCACATTGAATTGTACCTGTAGTAGGAATAAGGTTGAATGCACGGGTCCTCTGACGATGCAGGTGAATGACAGTGAGGCCTTGAAGAGCACAATAAACATTATGAATGATGCATTGGAAGAGCTTGTAAAGACACTGCTTGAGAGAAAAACCATCGGTAAGTTTGCCAGACCCAAAGCAGATGCAGAGCAGTGCTGTAGGGTTAGGGAGCTCTTTGTTTATGTAATTATTGGACAGTGTCCCACCCAAGAGGCCCAGTAGCCAGAGCAGGACACAGGACAGAGCAGGACCAGGACATAGGAGGGGGAGGGGAGCACAGAACTGGTTGGGGGGGTAATTACCTGTCACGATGACATGAGACTGACCTTTTCCCCATGACAGTGGGGACACATTTTCACTCCCTACAGGGCGAGATGTGGTGTGAGAAGGAAGCCAGTGGAAACATCGCATTATGGGTATTTTATATAGAAGGAAAAGAGTCTCTTCACTTTGATGCGAAGACCAGAAATTTTGCAAAGTTCAATGATAAAGGTGGACAGTTAAAAGAAATATTGGAAAATAACACACATTTGACCAATCATCTTGTTATGAGTTCAGCTGGAGAGTGTTTGAACGTTCTTACAGTTCTGGGACGCCAGAATGAAGTGTTGGACACAAAAGGTAACTGTGCAGAGGGGATGAAGTCACAGGTCTCTGGAAATAACATTGTCACTGTGTCTTGTGTCTCAGAGTTGTGTGTGGTTTGAGAAAGTAATCCATTCACGGTGGGGTTTTTGGCCAATGGCGGCCATCGCTGTGTTCTGCCATCTCTCCATTCCCTTCTCCCCTCCCAGCTTCTCTTTCTCACTACATGTTGGAGTAGTCACCATGGATTTCTTGCTGAGTCTAAACATGAGGGCATCTTTCTGTTTTTATACCTGTTTCTTTTTCTTTCCTTTTTTTTTTCTTAGAGAGAGAGAGAAAGGGATGGACAGGAAGGAAGAGAGATAAGAAGCATCAATTCTTTATTGCGGCACCTTAGTTGTTCATTGATTGCTTTCTCATATGTGCCTTGACTGGGGGACTCCAGCTAAGCCAGCGAGCTTGGGCTTCAAGCTAGCGACCATGGGGTCGTATCAGTGATTCCACACTGAAGCCAGCAACCCCGCACTCAAGCTGGTGAGCCCACACTCAATCCAGATAAGCCAGCCTTCAAGCCAAAAATCTCAGAGCTTCACACCTGGGTCCTCAGCATCCCAGGCCGACGCTCTATTCACTGTGCCACCACCTGGTCAGGCCATACCCTTTTCTTGTACACTTTTTTTATTTGCCTTCCCTGACTATTTCTGGAAATTTTTCAAAACCACCTCCAATCACCTCATGGGAGAATTTCTCTACCACCTTCCTCATGTGTCTCCTCCTCTTCTGCCGCAGCAGGAGGGACTGGGTATGTTGTGTCCCTCTTCCCACATTAGCTGTATGAGCCCCAAGGGGACAGGGCCTATCTCCTCTCTTTGTTCCAACCCCAGGATCTGTCACAGTGGCTGTCACACACAGAGGAGTAGAAACTGTCTGCATTGTGGGAGCAGCAGGGCAGCAGGGACTGAGGACGGGTCTCCTCAGATTTGGGGTCTGGACAGGATGTCACTCTTGTGTTTCCATTGCAGCTACACCCACCATGGAAACAGCCACACCAACAACCTCAAAGACACCTACACCATCCATGGCCTCATCTCAATCTGTGACATTCTTCACTCAGATCTTCCCTCCGATTGTCACCTGCATGATCATATTTGGTGTCCTGCGTTGTCCATACATTAAAAGGTATGGAGGTCAGAACTGAGTGGAAATTGAGGGGCAGATGGCTTGCAGAGAGGAAAGGGGAAGGTGAATTCCCAGCCCGACCCATGTCCCCTCCCTGATCCTTCTCTTTGTGGAAATGAGACCTCATACCACATTATAGAAGTGACTTGGACAAGCTCAGCCCTGAGATGTGCTGGGTTCTCACTGTTAATGCCAGAGGGGATGGCTGGGCCCACATCTGGGCTACAGGCCTGTTTGATGCTGAAGGGGTTAGTGAATTCTGTCCTGACTGAGATTCTCTGGTGGGAAAGTGTGTTTATGCCCAGTATGAGTGGTGCGGGGACAGCAGGACACCAGGCATGGACAGTACTCACATCCAGAAAGAACAGCATAGTGGCTCCCTGTGATGTCTCCACAGGAAGCAGAATATCCAGGGGGCTCAGAGGAGAAGGGCCAAGTTCTAATCCCAGTAAGAGCAGTGAAGGCCTTGCAGACTCAATTCAAAGGGCTGGTTTTAGGGTTGTGTTCCCAGAGAAAGTTGCTCTGGGCACAGCAGGTAAGGCAGCAGGTGAACACTAGGAACGGTGAAGGACGTGGTTAGGAGGAGGCCAGTTCTCCGTGGACACTGGGATTCCTGGCTGAGCCCTGGTGCAATCACCTGGCAGCCAGCATCCTCCAGACTCAGATCCTGAGCCACAGACGGGCCGTGACTTGAGGAGCGGTGACTCAGGAGAGATGTGGGGCTGACCAGGAACGGATGGTCCAGGGCTGGCACCGTCATGCTGAGAGTTTCCCGTGTTGCTAGGTAAAAGGCTGAGAGATGGGGAAAGAAAAATGTTTGTCTGCAACCCTCCCCCCAGTGTCAGGCTGCAGGCCCTCCCCGCTCCATCACAGCTCCCACAAGGCTCCTTAGGCCCTCCCAGACCTGGGAGAATCAGGCCCTGCGTGAAGGGAGCAGATTGGTTCATTACTCAAGTTAGCTGTGAGCCCGGAAGCTCTGTAGCAGGCCATAGGACTAGCTCTGTGATATGCAAAAGGGGAACAGAGGTTGGTGCAGGCTGCTGGTCCCAGGGCAGGGGGAAGGTTCAGGGGAATACAGGACTTACTGAGTGGAGGGTTCCAGTGGGGGGTGACTAGGGTGCTACAGCCCTAGGAGAATTGACCCGGGATCTGTGCAGCCACTGGGACCACCACGTGTTCTTTTCAGCAGGCTGCTGATGCTGCTAAGACGCCCGTGACCATGTGGTCCATCTCAGCACCTCCGCCTTCTGGCTGGCAGCCTTTGGATGACCTCCTGTTCGTTCTCGAGCCTTCCAAGTCCAGAGGTCACCGCCAGATCTGGATGAGACAGTAGATGCAACACCTCACGTCCTTTTTGCATTTGCTGACTATCCTCTTTGGTGCTTTTAAAAACACGTTATGCACTTTCTTCGTTGCGAAGAGATGTAATTCCTACATTTAAAAGGTAGTAGCTACAATGAGATATTTCCACAAAGAGAGCACTTTCTAAATTCTCCCTTCTTTGTGGACAATCAGGTATGTCTCTGCATCGTGACGTTGTTCTTGAAAATGACGGTGACGAACTCAGAACATCAGGGTTTCTCTGGGTCCTCAGGCACAAGCGTGTATTTTAAAGGCACAGAATTATTTTTATGAATGTTTTCGTTAGTAACTTATGTTAATATAATGATATCTAAATAAATATATTTATATCCTAATAAATTTAATTACTTTAGAATTTTGTTTTATTTTTGGTTTTCTAGAGAACTTTTTTAGTTTATTTGAGCCAAATGCAACGTATGCTAAAGACTAAGATCCCAATGCCCCTAAAGGTAACAGGGTTTTTCTGTCTGTGAGTCTTTTGTTTGGTTTTTGCTGAATCCCTTCACCATTCTCACCCAGTCCCCCACCCTTCCCCTCTGACAGCTGTCAGTTTGTTTTTTGTGTGTGTCTATGTGTCTGTCTATTATTTTGCTAGTTTATTTTGTTCATTAAGTTGTACATGTAAGTGAACCATATGGTACTTGTCTTTCTCTGACTGGCTTATTTCACTTAGCATAATGTCTCCAGGTCCATCCATGCTGTCGCAAAAGGTAAGGTTTCCTTCTTTTACAGCAGAGTAGTGTTCCATTGTGTAAATGTGTCAACACATCTTTTTTTTTTTTATCCACTCAGATACTTGTTGGGCGCTTGGGTGCTTCCAAATCTTGGCTATTATAAATACTGCTGTTGTGAACATTAGGGTGCATGTATTCTTTCAAATCAGTGTTTTGAGTTTCTTCGAATATATTCTCAGATGCAGGATTGCTGGATCATAAGGCAGTTTCATTTTTAATTTTTTAGGCCTGGTGTTGTGTGTTATAACCCCATAGAGAATTTATGTCATTTCACTTTTCCTCCATGTTAGGAGGTAGATAGTACCAGTGATTCTGCTAGATTTCTCGTGGAAACAAAAAATTTAAAGGTCACTCTTAAATTGACAGTCATCTTGTGTAAGTCTCAGATGTCATTGTGATGCTGTGGGTGCAAACAAACATTCTGGGATTTAAATGCTGAGAATCTTTCTGATTTCACCCTATTCCCCACCCACCACAGCAACTCTCCTGTAATCCCGGCCCACAACTCACCTCCTTGGGTGAGAAGCAAGTCTTCAAGCAGAAACGCTTCTATGTCTCAGAGTTGTGTTATTTGTTACAAAAGATTAGTGTTCAGAATATATAATGAACTCCCAGAAATAAATAAGTCTAATTCTCCTAAATTAGGGAATTAAATTGGGGCAAGTGCTTGGAACCATTCATAGATGGTGAATAAGCCTGTGCAAACATTGACGGTGCCCCAAATCCTCAAGATAACAGGAACAATGGGATACCCTGAAACACCCATGACACTGACCACATTTCAGCTTATATAAGAAGTGGTGGGCAGGGAATGGGATATCAAGCATTCTCTTACTTTGTTAACAGAAGTATAATGGAGTCACTCCTTTTATAGATGTCACTACATCCCAACGATGGATGAAGACTTATCTATCCAACTACACAGAAGTTCCGGTGTGAGTTCCGGACTGGCAAGCGTGGGCCAAAAAGCATGGAGGCATATGGTTGTTTAGTCTAGTGTTGTGTGTCACGGCAGAAAATAAACAACACCCTACTGAAGTAGAATACATTTTTCAATGTTGATTAAAGATTTCTGATTCTCCCTACATGAGAAAGAACAATCTAAACTATCAGAAATGAAACAACCAAACTGCCCAATTTAATGCAGGCAGCCCCTGGGTTATGAACGAGAGAGGTTCTGTAGGTTCTTAGGTTGAATTTGTGTGCACGTTGGGACAGGTACATTTACCTGTTAAATGCAACTTAGATGCTTGTCTTAACATGGTATTTATTTTGACCTGTCTGGACATATATACATAAATACTTTTAACCCTACAAGACCTTTCTCATTCATAACCCAGGGACTTCCTCTACTTTTAAACCTTTCATATATATATTTGAGGATGACTGACTGACATACACAATTACATTGGCCACCCAAATCTGAATCTCTCTACATACTTTTAGAAATTATACAGAGCAACGAAAAAGGCAAATAAAAAACTATAACCCACATCTTCAGTGTATCAAGGAAATAAAGAATACCAAAATCCATCATTTCCTTTTCATTTAAAGGAAGTTATGGGACAACTGTTGAAACTTGAATGGGCTCTCGAGATGAGATTGCTGTAGTGTGTTGATGTGAACTCCACTGTGGTCACTGTACTGAGGTGATATTGAAAAGGGTCCTGGTTTGTGGGGGATACTAACGTACATGACATCACAAAATATGAGGGGACTTCAGGCTTACAGCTTAATCATACGGCTCAGGAAGAAAAGTTCTCTGTACAGAAGTACAACAAGTTCTGGATCAGTTTATGCTTGTTTTAAAAGGTTCTATTATTAAAAAATGGTATTGAAGAAAAACATGATTTTCAGAATTTGTTGTAAGAAGGTAAATAGCTCAACAAACACCAATCCTGCTGTATTTTCAGAGACAGTCCCTACCTCCTCTTCCCTTCTCCCCCTCTGTGCTGGGGCCTTGGTCAGCTCCTCCCTCCACCTCATCAGCCTGGTCAGCCCAGGCTGCAGTGGGAGGTGAGCAAAGTCACCATTACAGACCTGACCTTCACTGGGTTGCTGGAGCTGCCAGGTAACCAAGCCAGAGAAAAGAGCTTTGCAGGTTTTCTGAAATAGAGATGGTGTGTGCGTGTGTGTGTGTGCAGGATCCTACCTCTCTGTCCCATTTCACCTCCTGAAATCTCTTCTTCAGTACCCAAAGGTCAAGCTGCGGGTCTATCTGCTGTTCCTCATCATGACTCTAGAATCTATGTACACAGACGTCAATGTATGGATGGATAGTTACATACTCGACACATATGTAGTCAGACAGATTTATTAGAAAGAACTTGCTCGTGAGATTATGAATGCTATCAAGTCCAGAACCAGCAGCGTAGGCCGCCATACTTGAACCCAGGGGCCAGTGGTCCACATGAAGCCTGAAGGAGGTTTCAGGGGGGACCGTATGTGGCCACTATCCCAGTTTGCTGGCCCCAGACTCAAGGTACATAGGTATTCCAGATGTGGGTGACTATTCCCTTAGGAAATCATCTCCCAGGATGCCTCTGGCATGTGTTGAAGAGTCCTATCTGTGGCTTCTGGGGGGAGTGAATGTGAGATAATGTGGGTCCCACAGGAAGGGGCCACTGATCCCCTCCTTTCTGTACCCTAGGTTTCTTGGCCCAAGGAGGCCATGAGAGACACTGCATGAAGCCATAGGTGTGAGCTTCAGGTGGTGCTGCTGCATTTCCTGAGTTAAGATTGGGCCATCTACGCCTGACCAAGTGGTGGCGCAATGGATAGAGCGTCAGACTGGGATGAGGAAGGACCCCGGTTTGAGACCCCGAGGTCGCCAGTTTTGTGTGGGCTCATCTGGCTTGAGCAAAAAGCTCACCAACTTGGACCCAAGGTTGCTGGCTCCAGCAGAGTGTTGCTCGTTCTGCTGAAGGCCCAAGGTCAAGGCACATGTGAGAAAGCAATCAATGAACAACTAAGGTGTCCCAACGGCAACAACAACAAAAAAAACTGATGATTGATGCTTCTCATCTCTCCGTTCCTGTCTGTCTGTCCCTATCTATCCTTTTCTCTGACTCTCTAAAAAATAAAAAGATTAAGCCACCTACTTCTGTACCTAATTTCTTCCCTGTGACCCTAGTCATTTCAGTGTAGGAAAATAACTTCTATTTTATGACTGCTGAGATTATGTGATCTAAGGACCCAGTATATTGAGTCCTCAAGTTGAACAGTTCTTCTCCATCACACTCTGGGACCATAGCAGAAGCCACTTGAATTTATTTATGTATTTTCTTATTTATTTATTAATTTAGCAAGGTGGGGAGAGGGCGGGGGCGAGAAGAAGAAAAGGAGGAAGGGAGAAAGATGAGAAGCATCAGCTCATAATTGTGGTACCTTAGTTGTTCATTGATTTTCATAAGGGCCTTGACCAAGGGGCTCCAGCTGAGCCAGTGACCCCTTGCTCAAGCCAGCAACCTTGGGATCATGTCGATGACCACACACTCAAGCTGGTGACTTTAAGGTGTCGAACCTTGGACCTCAGCATGCAGAGTTGACACTATGCACTGCACCACCGCTGGTCAGGTCAGGAGCCACATGTAATGGTGTGAGTTTTCCTGCTTTAGGTGGCACGGTCTTGCTTCTGTCCCTGTGGCTCTAGATCAGGGGTGCCCACACTTTTTCAGCTTGCGAGCTACTTATAAGATGACCAAGTCAAAATGATCTACCTACAATAAAAATGCAAAACATAAATTTATTTCTTCTATATTATCATTATTTAAATTACTATTATTACTATTTAATATTGTGTATTCTTCTTTCATCTTTCTCCTTCTCAGTTCTCTTTTCGGAGGAAAGTCAATGTCATAGTTTTTAGGAACAGTCCGAAAAAGCCGCTCCATATTTCCCTTATTTGGAATAGCAATGGCACACAGACAGATGAGGCAAACGCACTTAGAATATGAGATAGTGTGCCTGACCAGGCGGTGGCACAGTGGATAGAGCGTCAGACTGGGATGTGGAAGACCCAGGTTCCAGACCCCGAAGTCGCCAGCTTGAGCGCGGGCCCACCTGGCTTGAGCATAAAGCTCGTCAGCTTGGACCCAGGGTCACTAGCTCCAGCAAGGGGTTGCTTGGTCTGCTGAAGGCCTGCGGTCAAGGCACATGTGAGAAAGCAATCAATGAACAATTAAGGTGTCGCAAAGGCAATGGAAAAACTAATGATTGATGCTTCTCACCACTCTCCGTTCCTGTCTGTCTGTCCCTATCTATCCCTCTCTCTGACTCTCTCTGTCCCTGTAAAAAATAAAAATAAAAATAAAGAAAATAAAGAATATGACATAGTAAAAAAAATCCCCTCCCATTCTGTATGAAAGTGGTAGGTTTTAGGTTTTATACCCTTTGTTGTATTTAGTTTAAATAAATTGAAGGCTAACTACGCAGCAATGTCACTGAACAAGTTAGCGCGGTTTAAAGCGCATGTGTAGGGTGTCAAAAGTTCAGACGTCAGATTGGCTACCCTGTATGCCAATCAAAAGACAAATGTCTTTTTAATGTCATGCGATCTACCCACACTTCCTTGGCGACTGACCAGTAGATCGCATCTAAGTATTGAGCACCCCTGCTCTAGATTGTGATTCTCCACTCAGGATGCCTGGACGTCTACATGAGCACTGTCTCTGACCACCGATACCCCCAGTGCCCAAGGACGGTGGGGCACCGGCCCAGGTGGCAGGGCTGGCCTCGCTCACGCAGTCATGTACTTTGTATGGCAGGCATGGCCAACATACAGCCCACAGGCCACATCCAGCCCGCGTAATGAGTTTATGTGGCCTGTGATTAAATTTTTAATATTCTCCGCACAACGCACTGTGGAAATGAAATAAGTGGTACTTTTAAATCATTATACATAAACTACGATATCTAACCATTGTACAACAATGAAAGTTAAAATCTCAGCTACTCAGAAGCAGAAGTGTCTTTGATTATTGGAAATCAAGATATTTAAGAAAATAGTGATATGCGGAAAAGAATTCCGCATGTGACTAATCTAGGGTTAACTTCCAAAATTAGTCAAATGGATTCGCAATACTTCTTTATTCTTTAAAAAAACTTTATTATAAAGATATTTTTGTTAATTTTTTGTACTAAATTACTTACATTTATTCATAAAAAATTACATAATAAAATTTTGTTTACTTAAAAGAATTTTTTTTTGTATTTAACATTTTTTAATTTTATTATTTTGTCCGGGCCATGAAATAAGTTTTCTTTCTAATCTGGCCCCGGGGCAAAAACTGTTGGCCACGCCTGGTACGTGCCCTTCCTGCTCCGCAAAGCTGAGTAGTTACAACAAGCTTAGCTCGTTATAAGCAAACTGAGGACACAGACCGCTGTTCCAGTTACAAACAGCAAAAAGGGACAGCGACAGCGAGGATGGGCTGAGCTGAGCAGATCCCCACGGGGAGGAAACTGCGAGTCCAGCCTCCCCAGGGGGTTCCACCACTGCACGGAAGAAAGAAGTAGGGTTCTGCCGCAGCCAAGGCGGTGGTGGAGAAGCCCCTTCCTCCCACCAAAGACACCACGACACACTGCTGACCTGCCTGGGCGAGGGGCCCCTCAGAGCCTAGAGAGAAGGGGAGAGGGAGTGAGCACCCCAGGGCCTCAGGGGAGTAGAAAGCCTCTGGAGAGACTGCTTCTCTGCAGCTACACCCTGGGGCCTGAGGGGAAGTCCTGGACTGAGGGGAGGAGGAAGCAGGGAAACAGGCAGGTGAGGGAGGCCGTTCTGGTGGCTGCACTCCCCACAAGCAGAAAGCAACCTACCCGGGAGGTCCCTGCCTGGTCCCTGGACAACACCCACACCGCAAGTGCAGTGCGAAGCCACACCTTCCCACCCCGCGCAGGAGGCTCCAGGTGGGAGCTTTGTGGGCAGTGGGAGAGCCCCTGTAGACAGGGAGGGCACCCTGAAAATAGGCCGTGACCATGGGCAAAGTTGAAGCCACAGAGTTGAGCTATAGCACCCACCTTCTGGAAAACAATGCAGAAATCTCTTTTAGTAGTATTAAAAAAACAGAAAACAAGTCCCTGACCTGTGGTGGCGCAGTGGATAAAGCGTCGACCTGGGAAGACTGAGGTCGCCAGTTCAAAACCCTGCACTGGTCTGGTCAAGGCACATATGGGAGTTGATGATTCCAGCTCGTCCCCCCTTTCTCTCTCTCTCTCTGTGTCTCCTCTCTAAAATGAATAAATATATAGAAATTTTTAAAAAATATATGTTTTAAAAAAAGCAGAAAACAAAAACGGTAAGAATTCTTCCATAAGGGGGAGCAAGAAGGGTGGAACAGCATACACTAAGGAGACAAAGAGTCACAGATAATCACCACCACCTAACAGAGTCAGGAGGTGTCTAATCCATTATGTGCAAATTTTGTAGATTCCAAAACTACACAGTTCATGACAAATCAAAGAAATATGCCATTGCAAAATAAATAATACTTCTCAATAAACTAAGCTTAAAGGTCCAGAAATTTGTGATTTAGCTAATAAAAAAATTCAAAATTGTTGGGGGAAGAAACTCATTAAGCTATCAGAAATCTCAGAAAAACAATTCAATGAAATCTTGCAAAAATAAAATATATAATCAAAATGAGGTTTTTACCAAAAAGACAGAAATCACTAAAACGAACCAGAGATTGTGGAGCTGAAGGATGCAATGAATGGAATAAAAATACAACAGAACAGATCCGCAGCAGAGTAGAGCCAACAGAGAAGAGAATAAGTGAGTTAGGGTCCAAGGAATCAGAGATAACCCAGTTACAGAAGAACAAAGGAAGAAAGAAAGGAGAAAAAGTGAAGAAAGCCTACATGGTCTATGGTATTCCGTCAAAAGGAGAAATATGAAAATAATCAGGGTTGTAGAAAAAGAGAGAAAGGAGAAGGAAGCAAGATGGCGACGGAGTAGGCGGACGTACCAACTACCAACTCCCAGAACCAAAGTGGATTATAACTCAATTTAAAGAACCATCATCTAGATAAACCAACTATGAACTAAACTAAGTGGACTCTTCAACCAAGGAACACAGAAGAAGCCACATTGAGACTGGTAGAAATCGCGAAAACGCGAAGAGGGTTGCCCAGCTCCCCGGAGCAAACGGCAGCCCAGAGAGACCCGCGTGGCGGGAGGAGAGTTTGGCAGAGAGGGAGGGACCTGGGTCCCAGGAACCAAGCCCCAGCCTGCAGTCCTAGAGCCTAGAAGAGGCGTTTGGTCAGTATTGAGCTGAGAAACAAGTGAGGGAGCTCCCAGGCCTACAGTGTGGAGTATTAGGTCCCTTCCTACTCTGCTGAGGGCTGCTTAAGAGTTTGGAGCGACAGGACGCTGAAACGCGGTTCTGTCGGCGTGGGCAGAGGCCAAGTCGGTGTGAGCTCGGTCTAGCCCAGAGGGTCGGAGGGGACGCGCGAAAGCGGTCCAGAAGCTGCGGGCCCGCCTTGAATCCCACTTACGGGGACAAAGCGGGAAGCCAGCAACGGGCAGAAATCTGCTCTGCAACCCTGCGCAAGCCGGCCCTGACCTTGGGGACCGGGCTAGGACCAGGGACGGGCAGGGGCTCGCGGCTGAGCTCATGCTACAAGCCCCCCCGCCCGCCCGGGGTCAGAGAAACCGCGGTTGGCCAGTATACGTGCGTGAGCGGACTCCGAGCGTGGGAATGTGCTAGTCGCAGCTGAGCTCACGCTACTATCCCCGCCCGGCCGGAGAAACCGCGGATTGCATTCCTACGTGCACGAGTGGGCTCCAAACGCAGGGGCGGAGTAGAGTCCGGGAGGAACGGAAGTCTGCAGCTGAGCAGAAGCCAGAAAACACGCCCGGCCCAATAAACCTGGGTTTGCGACCCTGCGCAAAAGGGCCCTGGCCTCGAGGGCGGGGCTAAAGCTCCGGATGGGCAAAAGCTTACAGCTGAGAGCACGTCAAAAGCCCCGCCCAACACGCGAAACTGTGGCGAGCAGGCTCTGACAGAGGGTTCTGGGGGGAAGTCCGGAAATAGGCTGGTCCGCAGCTGAGCAAAGGTGCTCACCTCTACCCTTGGTGCTAAGGCTTGTGGCTTCAGTGACAGCCCCTCCCACAAAGGAGAGGCAGAAATCACAGCAAAAGCCACAGTGGGCCGGCGCTGGCAACGCTCATACCCAACCACCCTAGGCAGCGGCAGAGGGGGTGGGAGGCCTGCAGACAGACCACACCTAGAGAACACAAAGGCAACACCTCCTGGACTCCAGTGGCCACAACTTGCTTATACACAGAAAAAATGGGCAGGCAGAGGAATGCAAACCAAATGAATCAAGAGAAATCCCCAGAGAAGGACCTGAATGAACCAGATATAACCAAATTACCAGAAGCAGAATTTAGAATAATGATAGTTAGGATGTTCAAAGAAATTAAAGCAACAATGGATAGTCATTATGAACACGTAAATAAAGAGATAACAAGTATAAAAAATGAAATTGAAATAATGAAAAAGAATCAGACAGAAATGACAAATACAGTATCAGAACTGAAGACCACAATTGAAGGAATTAAAAGCAGGATGAATCACGCTGAGGATCGAATAAGTGAGTTAGAGGACACAATAAACAAAGGCACAGAAGCAGAGAAGAATAGGGAAAAGAGACTTAAAAAATGTGAGAAAACTCTAAGGGAGCTTTGTGACAACATGAAGAGAAACAACATTCGCATCATAGGGGTGCCTGAAGAAGAGGAGAGAGGACAGGAAATGGAAACTTTGTTCAATCAAATCATAGCAGAAAACTTTCCTAAATTAAGGCTGGGAAACACTCCACACGTTCAAGAAGCACACAGAATTCCATTAAAGAGAAACCCAAAAATATCTACACCAAGACACATCATAGTTAAAATACCAAAGCTAATGGATAAAGAAAAAATCTTAAAAGCTGCTAGGGAATAAAAGGCTATCACCTACAAAGGAGCCCCCATAAGGATGACATCGGACTTCTCAACAGAAACACTTGAGGCCAGAAGGGAATGGCAAGATATAATCAAAGTAATGCAGAACAAGAACCTACAACCAAGACTACTTTATCCAGCAAGGCTAACGTTTAAAATTGAAGGAGAAATAAAGAGCTTCCCAGAAAAAGAAAGCCTGAAGGAATTCATAAAAACCAAACCAATTCTGCAACAGATACTAAGGGGCCTCTTGTGAACAGTTTAAAGTGAGGAAAGAATATAGCAAAAGAAGAATACAGCTTTAAAGAATAAAATGGCAATAAACAACTACATAGCAATAATAACCTTAAATGTAAATGGATTAATTGCTCCAATCAAAAGACATAGGGTAGCTGCATGGATAAAGAAACAGGACCCATACATATGCTGTCTACAAGAGACACACCTTAAAACAAAAGATGCTCATAGACTGAAGGTAAAAGAATGGAAAAAAATATTTCATGCAAATGGAAATGAAAGAAAAACAGGGGTAGCAATACTTATATCAGACAAAATGGACTTTAAAACAAAGGTTGTAGTAAGAGATGAAGAAGGACACTACATAATGATAAAGGGAACAATTCAACAGGAAGATATAACTATTATAAATATCTATGCACCAAATATAGGAGCCCCGACATACATAAAGCAGACTTTGATGGATATAAAGGGCAAGATTAACAGCAATACTATCATAGTAGGGGATTTCAATACCCCTCTAACAACACTGGATAGATCCTCAAGAAAGAAAATTAATAAAGAAACAGCAGACTTAAAGGATACACTAGATCAACTTGATTTAATAGATATCTTCAGAACTTTTCACCCTAAAGCAGTAGAATATACATTCTTCTCAAGCACTCATGGTACGTTTTCTAGGATAGACCACGTGTTAGGACACAAAAATGGTCTCAATAAATTTAAGAAGATTCAAATCATATCAAGCATTTTCTCTGATCACAGTGCCATGAAACTAGAAATTAACCACAAAAGAAAAACTGAAAAATACTCAAACACTTGGAAACTAAATAGCATGATATTACATAATGACTGGATTAACAATGAGATCAAAGAAGAAAAAAACAGTTTCTAGAAACAAATGATAATGAGCATACATCAACTCAAAATTTATGGGACACAGCAAAAGCAGTTCTGAGAGGGAAGTTTATTGCACTACAGGCATATCATAAGAAGCTAGAAAAAGCTCAAATAAGCAACCTGACCCTGCATCTAAAAGAACTAGGAAAACAACAACAAATAAAACCCAAGACAAGTAGAAGGAAGGAAATAATAAAGATCAGAGCAGAAATAAATGACATAGAGGCGAAGGAAACAATACAGAGGATCAATGAAACCAGAAGCTGGTTCTTTGAAAAGGTAAACAAGATTGATGAACCTTTAACTAGACTCACCAAGAAAAAAAGAGAGAGGACTCAAATAAATAAAATTAGAAAGGACAGTGGAGAAATAACAACTGACACAACAGAAATACAAAGCATTTTAAGAAAATACTATGAAGAACTCTATGCCAAAAAATTAGACAATATTGGTGAAATGGATAAATTTCTTGAATCATATAACCTTCCAAATATCAATCTGGAAGAATCAGAACACCTAAACAGACCAATTACAACAAATGAGATCGAAACAGTTATCAAAAAACTCCCAAAAAAGAAAAGTTCTGGGCCTGATGGCTACACAAGTGAATTCTATCAAAAATTCAAAGAAGAACTAACTCCTATCCTCCTCAAGCTATTTCAAAAAATTCAAGAGGAAGGAAGACTTCCAAACTCCTTTTATGAGGCAAGCATAATTCTGATCCCAAAACCGGGCAAAGACAACACAAAGAAAGAAAATTATAGGCCTATATCCCTGATGAATTTAGACGCTAAAATTATCAACAAAATATTAGCCAACCGGATTCAGCAATATATGAAAAAAATCATACACCATGATCAAGTGGGATTTATTCTGGAGAGGCAAGGCTGGTTCAATATTCGCAAATCAATCAATGTGATTCATCACATAAACAAAAGGAAGGACAAAAATCACATGATAATTTCAATAGATGCAGAAAAGGCATTTGGTAAAATCCAGCACCCATTCATGCTCAAAACTCTCAGTAAAGTGGGAATACAGGGATCATTCCTTAACATGATAAAGGCCATCTACGATAAACCGACAGCAAACATCATACTAAATGGGCAAAGATTAAAAGCAATCCCCTTAAGATCAGGAACCAGGCAGGGATGCCCCCTTTCACCACTCTTATTCAATATAGTTCTGGAAGTCCTAGCTACAGCAATCAGACAAGAAGAAGAAATAAAAGGCATCCAAATTGGAAAAGAAGAAGTAAAACTGTCACTATTTGCAGATGATATGATATTGTATATAGAAAACCCTAAAGTCTCAGTCAAAAAACTACTGGACCTTATAAATGAATTCAGCAAGGTGGCAGGATATAAAATTAATACTCAGAAATCAGAGACATTTCTATATACCAACAATGAAATATCAGCAAAAGAAATTAAGGAAACAATCCCCTTCACTATTGCAGCCAAAAAAATAAAGTACCTAGGAGTAAATTTAACCAAGGAGGTTAAGGACTTGTACTCGGAAAATTATAGAACATTGATAAAAGAAATCAAGGAAGATACAAACAAGTGGAAGCATATACCTTGCTCATGGCTAGGAAGAATAAACATCATTAAAATGTCTATATTATCCAAAGCAATTTATAAATTCAATGCAATACCAATTAAAATACCAATGACATACTTCAAAGATATAGAACACATATTCCAAAAATTTATATGGAACCAAAAAAGAACACGTATAGCCTCAGCAATCTTAAAAAGAAAAAATAAAGCAGGAGGTATCACTCTTCCAGATATCAAGGTTTACTATAAGGCCATTATACTCAAGACAGCCTGGTACTGGCATAAGAACGGGCACATAGATCAATGGAACAGAACAGAGGACCCAGAAATAAACCCACAGCTTTATGGGCAACTGATATTTGACAAAGAAGGAAAGAACATACAATGGAGTAAAGACAGCCTCTTTAACAAATGGTGTTGGGAAAATTGGACATCTACCTGCAAAAAAATGAAACTAGACCGTCAACTTACACCATTCACAAAAACAAACTCAAAATGGATAAAAGACTTAAATGTAAGCCGTGAAACCATAAGCATCTTAGAAGAAAACAGGCAGCAGGCTCTCCGACATCTGTAGCAGCAGTATATTTGCCGATTTATCTCCACGGGCAACTGAAATAAAAGGCAAGATAAACAAATGGGACTATATCAAACTAAAAAGTTTTTGCACAGCTAAAGACAATAGGAACAGAATAAAAAGACAAACCACACAATGGGAGAACATATTCGACAGCACATCTGATAAGGGGTTAATAACTAAAATTTATAAAGAACTTATAAAACTCAACACCAGGAAGACAAACAACCCAATCAAAAAATGGGCAAAAGAAATGAATAGAAATTTCTCCAAAGAGGACATACAGATGGCCAATAGGCATATGAAAAAATGCTCAACATCACTAATCATTACAGAAATGCAAATTAAAACCACAATGAGTTATCACCTCACACCAGTCAGAATGGCACTCATCAGCAAAACAACACAGAATAAGTGCTGGCGAGGATGTGGAGAAAAGGGAACCCTTCTGCATTGCTGGTGGGAATGCAGACTGGTGCAGCCACTGTGGAAAACAGTTTGGAGATTCCTCAGAAAATTAAAAATCGAACTGCCTTTTGACCCAGCTATCCCACTTATAGGAATATACCCTAAGAACACCATAGCACTGTTCGAAAAGTAGAAATGCGCCCCCATGTTCGTGGCCGCATTGTTCACAATAGCGAAGATCTGGAACCAGCCCAAGTGTCCGTCAGAAGACGAGTGGATTAAAAAGCTATGGTACATATATACTATAGAATACTACTCAGCCATAAGAAACGATGACATCGGATCATTTATAACAAAATGGATGTACCTTGATAACATTATACGGAGTGAAATAAGTAAATCAAAAAAAAAAGAAAAACTGAGAACAGCATGATTTCATACATAGGTGGGACATAAAAGTGAGAATATGAGACATGGACAAGAGAGTGGTGGTTATGGGATGGGGGGAGGGAGGGAAGAGTGGGATAGGGAGGACGGGAGGGACACAGGGAAAACCAGATTGAAGGTGACAGAGGACAATTTGACTTTTGGTGATGGGTATGCAACACAAAATTGAATGATAAGATAACCTGGAGATGTTTTCATTGTACATATGTACCCTGATTTATTGGTGTCACCCCATTAGAATTAATAATAATAAAATATATATATATAAAAAGAAAGAAAAAGAAAGGAATAGAAAACTTACTGACAGAAATAATAGCTCCGAAGCAGCCCAAACCTGGGGAGAGAACTGAGCATTCAAATACATGAAGCTGATAAATCAGCCTGTTTTCTCAGTGCAAAAAGACCTTCTCCTCTCCAGAGCCCACCGCGGTATCGCTTATTCAAACACACACATGTACACACACTCACACCCACGTGTACACTCACACACTCACACAAGGGTAGAGTGATCTCATCTCAAGATTGGATTCACGACCACTTCATCCCAACCTCCCTGTGACCTGCTGTCTCCAGCGCACCAAGAATTTAAGCCACTTATTGCTGTCTCCCACTGAGGTAACAGTGAAGAACTTAGTCACTTCCTTGTCCTTCTCCCCGCTGCTTACAGCTGGGTAAAAGGCATGGTTACTCTGCACGGAGCAGAAAAGCCAGCACCACACATAGTTACAATTGTTTTCTTGTGATGAGAAATATCTACTCTCCTAATAAGTTTCACTGCAGAAAATAGTCATTATTACATCCCCATGACATGTGTATTTTATACCTTGAAGTTTGTGCCTTTTGAGCACAAAAACTAATGAATCTGAAAGTGGAGACGGAAATGAGAAAAGAGGATGATAAGACAATGGGGTGAAGAAGACCCGAGGGAGAGATATCGGAGGTGAAATTTCGAAAGAAACACGTCCATATGTAACAGGTGGGCGGAGCAACCTCTATAAACAAATACCCCGTGCGGACGCTGTGCGGGCATTCCTCCCGCGGTAGTGCAAACTGTTCGCGCCGCGCCGCCCGGCTCTCCACCTGGGCTTCTGTCCCGGGTCAGGATGACTGTGCCGTCCAAGTTCCTGTGTCTGCTTCTGCTGCTGTCCTGTGTCAGGGCTGCGCCCCGCCGTAAGTTCGGGGCTGGGACCTCCGAGAGAAGTACGGATATTAATACGGGAACCTGAGGGAGAGAAGCCGGGGGGAGGGGAGGATCGGGTGTAAGGGCGGCGATCGGAAGTAGAGAAGCCGGTGGCTGGGGGTGGGGGGGGCGGTGGCGATCGGAGGGAAAAAACGCCGGAGAACTGTGGGTTTGATGGGGAGGGGCGGCGGTGATCCGAGGGAAAATAGCCGGAGAATGGGGGGGGGGGGGGGGGAGGGCGGCGATCGGAGGGAGAGAATTGTGCAGGGGGCAATTGGGGAGAGGAGAGCGAGTGGGGGGAGGAAGCGGAGTGGGGAGGGAGGCGGCGCGAGTGCCCACGGTGGTTCCGGACCGTCCCGCTTGTGGCGCGGCGGCACCGCCCACCGCTCCTCCATCATCCCCGGGGCCGCCGCGGCTGCCTCGCTGGTAGAGCCCTTCCAGGCCAGGACAGGGACTGACATGCGCGGGCGGGCGGCTCAGGCGGGCGCCCCCACCCTGCACCTTGCGGCTCTAGAAGCTTCTTGGGAAGTGGTAGCCCACGCCTGTGGCAGGAGGGGCGTAGACAGGGCCCGGTGGAGCGGCGTCATTCCCTCGGGGTAGCGACCCAAAGACCGCTGCATGCCTTTACTCTGCGCGCACGACTTTCCCGCGCAAATCTCCCTTCTCACACCCACTGTCTCCGCCCTTGAACTTCGCCCTCTGTGCCTGCCGCTGGCCAATCTTGAAGCCCATCCCGGCTCACTTCCCCGGGTACTTTCCCTGATGACTCACTGGCTTCTCACAGCGGCTCAGAACGATGTGTACACAATTCTTTGGCGCTCTAAGAACACCAGTTCTTCCCGTTCCTTACCATATTGAAGGGACCCTAATTCCTGCACCAGTGGCACCGTACCCCCACCCACCCCCCACCGTCTTACTTGAGTACACCCTCCAAAAAACCTCTGCATGTGGCCCACAGAACCTAGAAGAGGAGGGACAGGAAGCACTTTTCTTTTTTAACCCAAATTCTTTTTTAATTGTTGTTGTTATTATTATTATTATTTGTATGTGTGTGACAGAGACAGAGAGGGACAGACAGACAGGAAGGGAGAGAGATGAGAAGCATCAATTGCTCGTTGAGACACCTTAGTTGTTCACTGATTGCTTTTTCATATGTGCCTTGACGGGAAGGAGGGGTGGGCTACAGCAGAGCAAGTGACTCCTTGCTCAAACCAGATGAGCCCGCGCCGCTCAAGCCGGTGACCTCCGGGTTTCAAAGGGAACCTTAGTCCTCGGCTTCCCAGTCCGATGCTCTATGCAGTGCGCCACCGCCTGGTCAGGCATGCGTTTGTTTGTTTGTTTGTTTGTTTGTTTGTTTGTTTGTTTGTTTTTGCAAAGAATGCCATTGAGAGGGATGAAAAGGAAGGGCACTCTTTGGTTCCACATTTTCCACCTCCTGAAAAGGCTGCAGCACATAAAGGTCCTACATGCAGACAGGAGTCTGCAAACATTTTCTTTTCTTTTTTCTTTTTTTATTTTTTGATATTTGAAAATCTTCACTTTATTTTGTGTAACACTGCCATTCATTGTAATTGTTTTTGTTGTTCTACGTTTTTAAATTACCATTTACATTCAGAATTATTTTCTATTAGTTTTAGGTGTACAGCATAGTGGTTAGACAATTACATATCTTTCAGAGTGTCCCCTGATATTTTATAAGCCACCTGGAACTGTACACAGTTAGTACGATATGCTGACTGTGTTTCCTATGCTGTACTTTCCAGCCCTGTGACTGTTTTGTAATTATCGGTCTGTTCTTCTAAATCCCTTCACAGAGTCCTCCAACCGCTGGGATAGGAACTAGTGGAAAATATGCCAATGAGGACAGGACAGCCAAGAATGTCTTCAGCCCCCTTCAGTAAGATGGAGGGCTCCTGGAAACAAAAACCTTGAGTCTTTAAGAGGGAATGATTGTGGAATAAGGAATGGAGATGGGAAAGGATAGGGGGCCGGGAGAATGGGTGAAGGCAGGGGTGCTGTAGAGTATGTGGAGAAGAAATTGAAATTTGGGGGCACTTTGCCCCAAGGAGCAGGTGGAAGGGCCATGGGGAGGGGCAATCAGAGGGTCACAGGAAAGGACAGTACTTGGGAGCCATTCCCTCCTGGGCAAGTATAGACACAGAATAAACGTTTGTGTCTCTGTCTTGGCAAAACCTCTTAAATGGCTCTGTGGATGCAAAGTTAAGACTCCCTCTCATGAGGAATATAACTCTACTTAGCAATCATGAGGAACAACATACTGATGTGATTCCACCCTTTTAGTTGTCTAAAAGAATTCTCTATTTTAAAACTGGGCCAAGGTCACTGGCTTGAGCGAGGGGTCACTGGCTTGGCTGGAGCTCCCCGTCAACACACATATGAGAAGCAATCAGTGAACAACTATGGGTTGCTGTTTGTCATCTCTCTCCCTGTCAGGCATGCTATCTCTCTCTCAAGAAGAAAAAATAAAAAGTTAATGGACCCTTAGAAAACCAGATTTGAGGTAAAGGAGTTTGTGACAATATCTGTCTGGATGTGGTGTCTGCTTCTGGTCTCCTCTCCTGTGACCAGTCAGTGCTCCCTGGTTGATGACGTCCTCCCAGGAGGGGATAAATGACAGCGGGGTCCCTTTAGGAGGACCTATCTTGAGGCACATACAGGGGCTCAGAGAAAGTCTCTGGCTCTTCCATTGTTTCTCACGTGCCTGCAGCTCAGAATAATTATGTGTCAGAGGGCGTGTTGGGAGGGCAGATTCAGAGTCCTTCACAATGACACGAAGATTCACTCAGAGTGGATCATGTGTGTATACATGTGTATATGAAAGAAAACTATGCTGCTCACAAAAATTAGGAGATATTTCAAAATGAATATGAAGTGATAAAATAAGCCCTAATTTTTATGAGCAGTGTATGAAAGAATTCAAAGATAGGAATAAATCTTTGTGTCCCTCTTGGGAAAAACATTAAATACATCAATAGTGCAAATGACAAAAGAAAAAATAGATTAGTTTGACCTCTTCAAAATTTAAAATGTTTGTTTCCAAGAACACCATCAAGAACCTGAAAGGACGAGCTCTAGTAGGAAAATGTTTTCCAATCGTACCTTTGGTAACGGACTGGTATCTAGAATATATAAAGAACTCTTGTACTTAATAATATGACAAGCAACCCAATTTTAAAGTAGACATTTCTCCAAAGAAGAATACAAATGACCAATAAGTACATGCAAACATGCTCATAGCATTAGCCCGCAGGGAAATGCAAATCAAAACCACAGAGAGATATCACTTCACGCCCGCTAGGTGGCAGTCACGCAGAAGGTTTATGTCTAACTGCTGCTGCTCCAGTTGTCTCAGTGGGAGCTGCTGTTGTTGCCAAAAACGTGTGTGTTTGCCAGTTTGTGGTTTTTTTCTTTCTTTTTTTAGAATGTTTTACTTATTGATTTTAGCTGAAAGAAAGGGAGAGAGGGTGAGAGGAAGGAGGAGAGAGAGGGAGAGAGAGAGAGGAATGTGGAGCTGTTCCTGAATGTACCTGCTGAAACTCAAAACAACCATGCTATCCCGACAGAGTATGAGTAGGCTTAATTCTTATCTCTGTGAATGAATGTGAACTGTCACTGAGGTATAAACTTGACATTGCTATTTCGCATATTGTTCTACCATGATCAAAATATTAAGATTTTGCCTGAGCAGGTGGTGGCGCAGTGGATAGAGCGTCGGACTGGGATGCAGAGGACTCAGGTTCGAAACCTCTAGGTCGCCGGCTTGAGCACTGGTGTATCCAGCTTGAGCAGGGGCTCACTGGCTTGGGTGTGGGATCAGCGTGATATCATAAACATGACCCCATGGCAACTGGCTTGAGTCCAAAGGTCACTGGCTTGAAACCCAAGGACACTTGCTTGAGCAAGCGGTCACTTGCTCTGCTGTAGCCCCTGGTCAAGGCACATATGAGAAAGCAATCATTGAACAACTAAGGTGCCACAACAAAGAATTGATGCTTCTCATCCCTCTCCCTTCCTGTCTGTCTGTCCCTAGCTGTCCCTCTCTCTGAATCTCTTTCTGTCTCTGTAAAAAAAAAAAAAAAAAAAAAAAAGGATTTTTTAATTTACCCCATAATATCCATGTCTACTTTTCTTAAACTGAGACATTTATAACAAAAATAAAAACAAGTACGATTTACTGAACTGTATCTAATTACATGGCAGTCAGTCTAGTAGGCACTTTCCATATATTTTTCAATTTCGCCTTTACATCAGCACTGTAAGGCGGGAATTTTATTACATCTCCACTTAACTAGTGAGGGGACTGAGGCTCAAGGCTGTGAAATAACTTGCCCCTGATCAGACTAATGCTAGTAACTGGTGATACTGAAATGCAGACCACGGTGGGCCTAATTCCAAGTCTATGCTCTTTCCACCGCCATCCTAATCTCTTCTACTAAATGACATCGTTTATTTAGCTGTCACATAAACTAAATCCTGAGTTCCAAATGGAATGACCTTTCACAAATTAAATCCAGTACTTAAAGATTTACATGATTACATTTTGTTGGTAATGAACTAAACCTTTGTTCATTTCTGTTTAAAGTGTCTCTTTAGGACTTTGTATTCAATCCTCCATGGTCCTTCTTGGCCAATTCCACTTCTTCCATCTCTGACATCTCGCAGGTCTCGCACACATGCACCCTAGCTATCTTTATTCCCTTGTTTCCTTTTACATGTTCTTTGCACTTTTTCTTAACTACTTGCCCTGGGGATTACAGTTAGCCTTTTAACCTAAAGCAGTCTAGTTCAGATGAATACCAATTTTGCTTCAATGTAACTCCCTTACCTCCCCCTCTTTATGCTGCTATTGTCATACAAATTACATCTCTATACATTATAAACCAATTGAACAGGTTTAGTATATTTACTGATGCATTCGTATTCAAACAAGTTTACATTAGTATCTTTCCTACTTAGTATGTAGTTACCTCGATCAGTGTTGTTTATGTCTTCATGTGTGTTCAAGGCACTGCCTAAGGCTGGGGTTGGCAACTCAAACACATGGACTCCAACTCAAACACACAGGCTCAGTGGCTAGCACCCCCAGGCCAGACCAGCCATCCTGCCTTCCTGACCCACACTCATCCCGTCACGGACTTTGAAGCACCCACAAGTGTGCCCTGAGAAGCAGAGAGCCAGCCTGCACAGTGCACAAGGAGCTCTCTGACTCACTTTCAGGGATTAAAAACTCCAGCCGAGTTGATTTAAGTCTGCAGTCTCTCCTTGTACTGGACTTGAGGACCACGTTGGGGAGAAACAGCTAAAGCTCCTGACCCTGTTTTGTAAAATCTTAGTGTCTGTCTGGCAGCTCTTTCTTTGTCTTTCTATTTGGGAACTTAACCCAAATTTCAGGAACTAACTACAGCAGTGATGGCCAATCTTTTGAGCTTGGTGTGTCAAAATTCGCCAAAAAACCGAGCGTAACTCTGGTGGTATGTCACTTCGAGAAAAACGGCCTAACCGCAAGTCCCAGAACTAGACGCTCTGTGCTGGAGTTCTGTTGTTTTGGCCTACAGACCTCCGGCACAGAATGTCCACACTACAGCAAATGTTTTATCCTCGGCTACTGCACCTGGCCGTGCAGGAGTTGAGGATGAAATGTCCTTCTTGGCATGCAGCCCCATACTTCTCCTGTCATCAAAACTGGCTACGCGTGTCAGTGGTGACTTGTGTCATAGGTTCGCCATCACAGAACTACAGTATAAGTACGGTGCTTCCCTTCCTGTGATCGACAGGACTTGTAGAGAATACTGGGCCCTTTAAGAAGCTAAGATCAGGTCACAAACACGCCCTGTTATCCAGCTCAACCTTCTTGGTATTCCCATAGCGGCCGTGGACTGAGATGAGTCACTCTGCCTACAGAACTCCTTGAAAATATTCCTGGCCCTAGTACGGGGCCAGGAGGAGGGAACAGGCTGCAAATTAAAGTTGTCAAAACTAAGTAGCCAGAGAATGTTTGATGTACATTCCTGGGCCCCTTGAGACACTCTGAAGCAGAGTCCTCTGAGCAAACATCCCCTCATCTCTAGAGAAAGAGCACTGCACATAGTGGGTGGCTACTTTCCTTGAAGTCTGTGTGATCTAGTTATAGACCAATGGTGCGCCAGGCTGTGGCGCAGTGGATAGAGCGTCGAACTGGGATGCAGAGGGACCCAGGTTCGAGACCCTGAGGTCGCCAGCTTGAGTACAGGCTCATCTGGTTTGAGCAAAAGCTCGCCAGCTTGGATCCAAGGTTGTTGGCTCGAGCAAGGGGTTACTCGGTCTGCTGAAGGCCCGTGGTCAAGGCACATGTGAGAAAGCAATCAATGAACAACTAAGGTGTCACAATGAAAAACTGATGATTGATGCTTCTCATCTCTCTGTTCCTTTCTGGCTGTTCCTATCTATCCCTCTCTCTGACTCTCTGTCTCAGTAAATAAATAAATAAATAAATAATGACCAATGGTGTAGCCTGACCTCTGGTGGCACAGTGGATAAAGCCTCGACCTGGAATGCTGAGGTCGCCGGTTTGAAACCCCAGGCTTGCCTGGGCAAGG
The DNA here is from genome assembly GCA_037038555.1 of Rhynchonycteris naso. Classification (NCBI taxonomy): domain Eukaryota; kingdom Metazoa; phylum Chordata; class Mammalia; order Chiroptera; family Emballonuridae; genus Rhynchonycteris; species Rhynchonycteris naso. The sequence continues at coordinate 297,271,419 of CM072997.1, read as the reverse complement.
CATATATGAGACTTGATGGTTCCAGCTCCTCCCCGTTCTCTCTATCTATCTCTATCTCTATCTCTTTCCTCTCTCTTTAATTAAAATAAACAAAATCTAATAAATAAATAAAAATAAAGTTTAAAGAAAAACACATATATTAAAACCAGTGTCTGACCCGTGGTGGTGCGGTGGATAAAGCGTCGACCTGGAACGCTGAGGTCGTAGGTTCGAAACGCTGCATTTACCTGGTTAAGGAACATATGGGAATTGATGCTTCCTGCTCCTCCCCCCTTTTTCTCTCTCTCACTCTCACTCTCTCTTCTCTCTAAAATGAATAAATAAGAAAAACATTTAAAAAATGAATAAAAAACGACCAGTGGTGCAGACCCACTTACCAGGCATCAGGAGATTCCCAGAGTCTGCCCCATGGGGTATCACCAAATGAGTCTGACTTGCATTTTAAATAGCCAGCGTGGTACCTGGCACACACTGGGAACATACGAAATGGACAGATGGTATTATGCACTGAATGCTTGTGCTCCCATATTCATATGTTGAAATCCTAACATTCATCATGATAGAATTAGGAGCTGGGACCTTTGGGAGGTAATTAGTCATGAAGATGGAGCCCCCATGATGAGATTCTAAGATGAGAGAAGGGAGCTTGCTCACTCTCACTGCTCTCTGCCATGTGAGATACAAGACGACAGCCATCTGCACACCAGGGAGAGAGAGGGTCCTCACTAGACACAAAATGTGCCAGTTTCTAGACCTTGCACTTTCCAGCCTCAACCACTGTGAGAAATAACTATTTGCTGCCTAAGCCTCCCAGTCTGTGGTATTCTGTTAGAGCAGCCTGAGCTGACTAAGAGGGAAGGGTAAGATGAACAGATGGGCCCTAGCTGTTTGGCTGAATGGTAGAGTGTCGGCCTGGCCTGTGGATTTCCCAGGTTCATTTCCTAGTTAGGGCACACAGGAGAAGTGACCATCTGCTTCTCCTCCCCCTTCTCCTCCCCCTTCTCTCTCGCTGTCTTCTCCTCCCACAGCCATGGCTTGATTGATTTAAGTGCATTGGCCCTGGGTGCTGAAGATTATTCCCTGGACCTTCTACCTCAGGCACTAAATATAGTTCAGTTGTGAGCATGGTCCCAGATTGTCGGGTGGATCCCGATCAGAGTGCAAGCAGGAGTCTATCTCCCCTCATCTCACTTGGAAAAGAAGAAGAAGGAAAAAAAAATGGTGAACATATTGGACAGTTGTAAATGTGAGGAGGAACTAGGGGAGAAATATTAAGAGAAAATCTGCCTGACCGGGCTGTGGCACAGTGGATGGAGCGTCGGACTGGGATGTGGAGAACCCAGGTTCAAGACCTCAAGGTCGCCAGCTTGAGCGCAGGTTCATCTGGTTTGGGCAAAGCTCACCAGCTGGACCCAAGGTCACTGGCTGGAGCAGGGGCTTACTCTGTCTGCTGTAGCCCCACGGTCGGGCCACGTATGGGAAAGCAATCAATGAACAACTAAAGTGTTCCAACGAAGGGCTGATGATTGATGCTTCTCATTTCTCTCTGTTCCTGTCTGTCTGTCCCTGTCTATCTCTATCTCTAACTCTCTGTGTCCCTGTAAAAAGGAAAGAGAAAAAGAGGAAACCTCAAGTGAAAACTCCTATTAGAAAATAGTCATGTGAGAAACATGCATAAATAAATAAATAAACAAGACAATAGTCACAGGATGTAAAGTACAGCGTAGGAAATAAAGTCAACAGCATTGTAACAACTATGCATGATGTCAGGTGGGCACTGGAAATATCAGGGGGACCACTTTAAAGCAGATGATTGTCTGACCACTATGCTCCACACCTGACACTAATACAAAATAATACTAAATGTAAACTGTGATTGGAAAACATTTTTTTTTAATTTCAGTAAAATATTAATCACAAAAGGAAAAGTCACATTGGAAATTTCAACGTGACACCAAAACTTTGTTCTTAGACTAATTTCACAGCTCAAGAGTCAGAACCCTGAGACTTTTTCTAAGGATGAGCTACTGGGGATTTTGAGTCTTGGCTCCAACTGACTGCTGGGCTCTCATATAAACGCCTCGCGTTAATGATGGGCCAGGTGCCCTCTGTCTGCAGCTTGTTTGAATAACTCAGGTGTATGTAAGAAGAGAATTGGAATAGGTTGGGGTGGGGGAAGCAAACAGAAGCTGGAGGGGGAGGTGGGCAGAAAGCGGAGGAAAAAGACTCAGGGAGGAGAAGGGGAAAGGAAGGTGGGGAGGGAAGAGGAGCTCGCAGATTCTCCAACAATCCAACTCCCCAGAGGATTTATGGGGTAAAGAGGAGCACAGGGAAGAGAGGTTTAAAGGGATTTTTTAAACCAATCTCATATATATATATATATATATATATATATATATATATATATATATATATATATATATATATATATATATATAAATACCTGTAGAGTACTCCCTTATTAAACTGTTTCTCAATTGGATCTCATCACGTGTCTCACAGTCGTAGGGGAAAGGGGGTAGCCTGCACAGAAGGTGTATTTATTATACACATGCCTGCTAGCTCTTGCCTCTGACCCTTGGCAAGCAGCTTAGCAACAATGTTGCTAGCATTTCACTACTTGTCTTTTGCCACAAGGGCTGCTGATAGGACCCTGGAAGACTGTGCAGTGAGTGTCCTGTGATCTCCAGACCTAGCCTGGGTGGGGAGGACAGTGGAGGGGTTGAAAGAGAACAGGCTTCATGCAGGTCTCTTTCAAGTGGGTGACTGTCCCTAGGTTTTAGAGGTGACGGTGTGGTGTAACTGAACTGCTCCCCAGGACATTTCTGACACCCAGTTCCTGGGGGACCCCAACCTAAGGCATGGCACCTGGTGCTGTGCTCACCTGCGGCAGCTCTCCTCGTCATGCCAGGTACCACCTCCTCCAGGAAGCCTTTCCAAATGCTCAGGAAAAATCATGACTATGGCATGTGTCCTATGGGGCCATTCTTCCTTTTCATTTGAAAGTCCTGTTTGTTCACCTAGATGTTAAGTCCTCAGAGGGAAGACACTGTCTTCTATTTTTGTACTTCAGAACTTGGTAGAAGTCACTAAAAGCATCTATCAGATGACTCCTCCTGGTAACAGTATATAGGCACAGGGGGTTCGAGGTGGCATCAGGGTATTTTACTGGCTCAGATAATTAAAGAAGATACAGGACCCAGGGTGCGGAAATGGAGGCTGGGATGGAGACCCTCCCTCAGCAGTCAGGCCCTTCAGACGGAGTCCCCAGGCCACAACTATGTTTTGTCCTCACAGATGCTCACTGTCTCTGCCTCAACATCACTGTCCTATCACAGCCCGGACCCCAACAGCCTCAGAATCAATATCTGGGCTCACTGGATGCAAAACTTTGTCAGTATGACAGTGACTGCATCGAGGTCAGACTTTTGGGTCCCCTGGGAGAGAAGGTAAATGGCACAAATGCACTGAACAAAATACCCCCAACGCTGGGAGAATTGATGAAAAGCCTCAGGATGATCCTGGCTGAGATGAAGATAGAGGGTAAGTGAGGGACCGGAGAGGGGAGATGGGGACAGAGAGCAGGAGGGAGAAGGAGCAGAAACAGGGGGAGGAGCTTTGTGGAGGGAACTGAGCACTGGTCCAACCTCAGAGACAAGGTTGACCTAATACCAGAAAGGGAAAATCATGCAGAGAAAAAAGCAGACATTTAAATGGCAGAGACACTCCAACCTATGGGAGATGGCAGGGTGACACCCTGTGTGTGGATTGCAGGTCCTGTCACCCTGTGGCTGTGGTGTCTGCAGGAGGCAGGACGATGCACTGGTGCATTCGTAAAGGTCATCTTCAAGGGAAAACCTGTCCTCCTCTACGATGCGATAAAGGACACCTGGCCAGACATTAATTCTACAGCCGGAGGGACCCAGGAGAACTGGGAGGGCATCAAGGAACTGGCAGAGGATTTCAGGAAGATCTCGGTGGGAGACTGCAGTCACTGGCTGAGAGAGTTCCTAGAGCACATGGAGAAAGTGCAGGAGCCCACAGGTAACTGAGCAGGGTGCGGAGGTGTGGTAGTTCTCTGTAAGGGTCTAGTGCCCTCCCTGTGTGTGTGTGTGTGTGAGTGTGTGTGTGTGTGTGTGTGATGGAAAATCTGACGGATGGATCTGCTAGCTGATTTCTTAGTGGACTTCCTGTCAGTATCATTTATGGGATCCCCTCACCCCGCCCTCCTTTCCCACTGCACCCCCCTCAGCGCAGAAGCCTTTCTCCACTTAACCAACGACCCGGTCACCCTGGTCGATTGGATGGTCCCCAAATTTCTATGCATCATTGTGTTACCAAGCCTTCTCTTCTTCCTCTGCTATAGTTTTTTCTCAAGCAGCTCAAATGTCACTTCTTATGAAGTCTTCTCCTCCTTCCCCGCGCAGAATTAAATAACCCTCAGGGTCCCCTGGCAGAGAAGGTAAATGCCACAAACGCATGGACGGAATTGCCCCAGACTCAGGGAGAGAGGGCGCGAGAGCACCTGATGAACCTGTCCGACATCAGTCTGGAGAAGAACAGGACCAGGGGTACGTCATCCTACAAACTGTCTACCCACAGTAAGCGTGTCAAATTCTGTGATAATCAGAGACACTGTCACCCTCAGTGGACTATGAGCTCCAAGAGGACAGGGCACAACCCCTGTTCACCTTTATACCCCAGGATGTGATAGAGTGGCTGTCACTTAACAAGCCAGTCAGTATGGGGGCGACAGGTGCTGTCTGGGGAAACAGATGCTGAGGGCCGTATAATGTTTAGTTTGACAGGGCTTTTGCTTTTCTTCACCTTTTTGAATGATCTTAAATGTTTCAGATACCCTGCAGCCCTCAACCGCCTGGTCAGCGCAATTGATCATCGGTATTGCCTTCCCAGTGATCATCTCCATCCTCATTGTTCCTGGTATTATCTATTTTGTCCAAAAACGTAGGAGAACAGGCGCCATGAAAGGTGAGAAGCAGACCTGCCTCTGGCTCTGGGGCAGGACGTAGTCTGGTAGGGACTTGGGAGAGAAAAGCACGGCCCTCCCAAGGCTCCTGTCAACTCATCCATCTCTCCACAGAAATGATGGGCTTTCTCAGTGCGAAGCCCCACTCCTCAGCAGGGCTGGGGCCACTCTGTGGCTGCGCAGAGGCTGGTACAGGTGCACCACAGGGCCCTGAGGGCAGGGGCAAGCCAGGCGCGCCCTGTGGGGCGGGGCTGAGAGCTGGAAGGCGCAGGGTGGGTGCTGTCTTGTCCAGCTTAACCCAGGGCTCCTCAAGACCTGTGATGAAAACATTCTTTTTCTCTGAAGATAGCATGACTTATGTCAATACTTTCTCTACTGTCATAACAGCTGTTCCATCATCTGATGCTTCTTCTCTGGACCATGACACGGTGTCAGAATTAAATGGAACCTTGATGACAGAAACTGATGTTGATGACAATGACACAAATCTGGCTGGGAATCTAACATATCATCCTCTATGTAGAAGTGGTTTATCCAGAAACCCATGAAGTGTCAATCTCAGAACATTTCACCTGCATGGGCATCTGCCATGGCTCCTCAGGGAACTGACAACGTACTGCCATGGTTGTTTTGAAGATTCTGCAAAAGTAAGATCTTTGCTCACAATGACTTAGGACTGTTATCTTCATTTCCACACTCATTCCATCACACGGCCCTGTGCCAGGGGAATGGGACTGGCTATAGGCACTTTTTTCTTTATTCTGTTAAGATTAAAACAATATACATAACTTATTTTTTCTTTAATGGTATATATTTTATGTCTTTGTATTTACTTTTATGAATAACTAAGTTAATGCTTTGGTGGTAAAATTGCATATTTACAAATTCAAATGTTATACTCCTAACACCTTGTCAGTACCCATAAATGTGACTCTATTTAAGACAACTCTTTTATAGGAATAAGTAAAATAAAGTTAAGATAAATGAAGGAGTGTTACAATTCAATAAAACACCTTAAATATTTTTAAATACAAGTTTCTGTTTCTGAGAATGTCTAGACAAGCCGGAAGTGTTCTCCTGTCAGGAATATACTCAGTGATGCACAGAATTCAATACAAATACACTCTAGTTTTTGTTATTCAGGTGATACTCACATGAAAGTTTATTAAAAACTATTTTATTTCAAGGGCACAAATCTGTAGCAATACTACAGACAGATACGGCAGTTGTGATTGATTCGTGTCCTCCCAAAAGATATGTTCAGGTCCCTTCCACTGTGTGACTATGACATTATTTGGAAGTAGGGTGTTTTCAGGTGTAATTGAGGTCATACAGGATGAGGAGAGGCCCTGAGTCAGTGACTGGTGCCTTCATCAGAAGAGAGAACATGGGCACATAAATAAGTGAAAGCCGTGTGAAGCAAAGACACATGAGCAGAATGCCACGTAATGGCAGAGGCAGACATTGGTGCCAAGCAGCCCCAAGGATTGCTGGCCACCACCAGGAATGAGAAAGACGCAAGGACAGGTCCTGCCCCAGAGCCATAGAGGGGGCAAGCCCAGCTGACACCTTGACTTTGGACTCTTAGCCACCAGGACAAGGAAAGAATAGATTAATGTTGTGGTAAGCCACTGCATGTGTGGTCATTTCTTATGAAAGGTAATTGAGGAGGACTTTATGGCCCACACCACGTCAGCAGAGAACAGGCTGCATTCCCGCTGGCAAAGGGGATTGGAGAACAGGAGGAAGGCAGCTACCAGCTTTAGAAACTAGGTGTCTATAGTGAGGACTTAGAGAGGTCAGACCTTGGTGGATACCCGGGCATAACCCCCGCAGCCAGCTTCTTTCTGGTACCTGAGTCTGCCGCTGAATGGCCACATACTGAGGCAGGAGCAGGGCAGGGTCCCTGCTGAATGCTGGTGCCTGTAGTCCACGTGGACAGAGGTGGAGGCAGGGTGGGCCCAGGAAAGGATGTGTTAGAGTTAGGGGTGCTTTGACCTGGATTCACCCGGCAACCCCACTTCAGAGGTTGATGCTCAGCCCAGCTGGGTTAGCTGCTCTGTTGATTGGCAACTGAGCTTTTTAGTGTCTCAGGCAAGGCTAGGAAGCCATCCTCAGAGCTGCACTCTCACCCCACCCTTTGGTCCTAAACCCACATTTCCCACCTAGTGAGGAGGGAGCAGCATATACTGCTCATTGATTTAGGCAGGATCTGCAAACTCTCCTTCTTATACAAAGGGCAGATAGTGGACGTTATGACCTTTACAGCGCACTTAGTATCTGTCTCAGTGTACACTACACACCTCTACGTTCACGGTGCAATAGCAGCATGGGTAACATGGAGATGAGGGAGAGAACAGATATGACACTGTACTACGTTACTGACCCAAAATTGAGAGTAAACAGGGTGTCACAGATATAGGTGCCCCGTCCACCCTGTCCACCGTGTGTTCAAAAGCCAGAACTTTTCCCAGTCCTACCTGTGGCTTCTCAGAGGAGTGGACATGACAGAATGTGGGTCTTACAGCAGTAGGCCACTGCTCCACCTTATCTATAGACGAGATTACCAGGAGCCTTTGAGCCACTTTATAACACCATAGGTGTGAGCTGAGGGTATTGCTGGTGTAACACTTCTGGTGTCAAGATCAGAGACACCTGCCTGACCACGTGATGGCACAGTGAATAGAACATCAGACTGGGATGCAAAGGACCCAGGTTTGAAACCCCGAGGTCCCCGTCTTGAACACGGGCTCATCCAGCTTGAGCGCGGCGTCGCTGACTTGAGCGTGGGATCACAGATATGACCCCATGGTTGCTGACTTGAGCCAAAGGTTGCTGGCTTGAAGCCCAAGATCGCTGGTTCAGCTGGAGCCTCACCACCCACCCCGGTCAAGACATATATGAGAAAGCAATAAACAACAACGAAGGAGCCTCAACAAAAAATTGATATTTCTCTCATTCTCTCCCTTTCTGCTTGTCTATCCCTATCAGTCCTTCTCTCTGTCTCTGTCTCTCTCTGTTACACAAAACAGCAAAAATAAAAAGGAGAAAAAGTCAGAGACACCTGTCTCTGCATCTTGTATTACCACACTAATGATGGACAACTCTGATAGGCCTCAAATAGACCCTCATCTCTAACAAGTCCCAGTACTTTACCAGAAGCCCCTCCAAATGGTGTGAATTTCCCTGCTGCAAGTGACATGACCTTGCTTCTGAACACTAGGTTCTGTTGTGATTCACTAGTAGGATGCCATGAAGCCTCATCACACCTGTCCTACCACAGGTACCACTGATATTATAGGTCTGCTGGGTTCCATGGCCTGAAACAAGGTCCAGCGACATTCACCCATTCTTGTATTGTCTCTCAGTGCTTTTCTGCTACAACAGCAGAGCTGAGTAGTTGCAACAGACTTCTGAAATATTTAATAGATACTCATTTATAAAAAGTCTTCAGACCTGGCAGGCAATTAAATAGAGCTAGGAAAGGAATCGCACCCCAGCATCCCTAGAGAGGTGTAAAGGTTGGTCCTCTTCTCAGCTATTTCATCGAGACTAAGATACTGTTTAAACAATCTCTTTGGACAATAGAGAAAACCTAAGAGAGTCATGATTGAATTTCCCTAGTGAGTAGCACTTAACCCACAAGTAATTCACTAACTAAAAAGATTTTCTATTCCCGTTACAAATTTAAAGAGTGTGAAATGAGCACCGTGTGGATGGCTGAACTAAATGACACCACTGTGAGCAGGACCTGCAGCAGGAGTCTATTCTCCCTGGGCTCCATCCGCAGGCACCACATTAATAACGAGACCCGTGATGGTACTTCTGGTCTCTGGGATGATATCAGTTCACACACTAAGGACAATGTGAGTGTCTGGGTAGTTTCTGCTTCTCAGTGTGCACTTACCGTAATCAATGACCATGTTACACTTGTCAATGGGAAGTGTCCTTCCTCATTGGAACCTGGCCTGGCCTTCAGGACTGGGTTCCAGATCTGAGAAGTGCTTTGTTCCTGAAACTGGGCTAAGGGTTCAGCCTCTTTCCTGGGGAGGTACTTTTAGCCCTCTAATAATTCATCTTTTTGGTTTACCTTTGTTTTTATTACTTAAATCCTATATATTTTCACTGGGTTGGCCGCCCATCCAATTTGCCTCTAGGATCACTTTGATTTAAGAGCCAGAGGGATAGCTTTCTGTGGGCCAGGCCCTTGGTCGGTATCCCAGCCTTTCTGATCATTTCAATAATGGCACTCTGCCTGTTTGTGACAGTTGAGCGCCTATATCTTAAATGTATTATTTCAGAATTCTTTTAAGTCCACATTGTTACTGGGAGTCCATTTCTCAAATACCATCTCTATCCTCCAAGCCTGCCCATCAGAGACAGCCAGCACTGAGCTTTTTGATAATGGTGGTGACCTTCTCATGTCAGGCAAGAAGAATTTTTCCTCTATCCTTCTAGGTTCCTCTGTCTGGTCTAATAATTAAATTGAACGAGAAAAATTAAATGAGAAAATTATAATGTGTTACTTAGAGGAGGTGATAAAAATATGAGTCTCTCCGCAACCAAAGTGGGCAGCTTTTATACATTCTGCACAGAAACTATAAATTTGTGAAGAACTGACAAGACGGGGGCATTTGTGTGGGAGTAGTAAATTAGTCATGAAGTAACAGGGTGTGTTTATGTGGCCTTCCTGGCTCCAAACTCCCTACTTCTGGTGCTAAGGAAATCTCTCTGCCTCCTGGGACAGTGAGGGTGTCTTGCTTCTAGGGGGACAAAGGAGGCTCAGAGTGTCCTTCTGGCCCAGCTGTTCTTAAGTGACTTAAATTCAAGATCATCAATATGCCAAACAACACATTTTGGGGTGGCCTCCCTTGAACCCCATCATCACCATGCGTTCCTCATAAGCTCAGCAAACAAAGAGCCCTCCCATCTCATGGGGCACAGTTGGTAGACATCTTCTGGTTGTTGTAGCTTTTCATACTGTCTCTCTTCTGACATACGTATTTCTTGGGGCCTTTTAATCTATTCCCATACTATCTTCCTTGGAAGTTCCTGGCATTTTATTTTATTCATGCAGCCATCCTTTCCCCAAACTCCCAGTGCCCATCGTAGTAGCAGGTGGGCACCACCTCCTAAGGCCGTGCTCACTCCCTTAGCCCATAATTGTCAGTCCTCCCTGCTCTCACATTGGTTTCTCACCTCAAACGGCCACCACCATCATCCCGCTTCCTCGGGAGCAACGCCTACACACTCTTCTTTCTGATAACCCTCTGGCATCTACACCTTTTGTCCCCCCAGTGAGCCCCACATGTCCCTGCACTGAGAATGCACTAACTGATGCTGGCTGTTGATTGGCCTTGTGGACACAGAGGTGGCATCTCTAGGAATGTGTGCTTTCCTGCCAGGCAGAGTCCTCCTCGTCCTCCTCAAGTGAGGGAGGGGCACTAGCCTTCACCTGGTGAAGGGGCAGGCTGGGCATGGTCAGTCCTTGCTCTGCCTGTCCAGCCACCACAGGAATATACTTGCTGTCACAGAGATGGGGACAAGGTGTTCTGGGTCTTTTCCTTCTAGGCCCAATCCTTTCCAGCATTTTTCCTTCACAGATGCTCAATTTCTTTGCTACAAGTTCAACATTATACCTACTGGACAATCATGGTGTGAGGTTCAAGGCCAGGTCATGGAACCACATTTCTTAATTACACCTGTGGTAGCATGAAGGTCCTCTGAGAATGAAGGAGAATGCCCCAAAGGCCTGAGAAAGACAGAAGGGAGCCATATAAGACTGGAAGGAAAAGCTCAAAAAGGAACTGCTTGACATTGAACCAGAGATTTCTAACTGGGAGGAAGCAAAAGGTCCCGGCAGGATTAGAACAAATATTGTAAGGTGAGGGAGCTTTGTGGTTATGGAGATACTGGACTTTGGTCCTACTGAGAGGCTGTTGGGCAGATAAAATATATTCTGCTCACTTTGTTAAAGATGTCACTGCCCACGTGGAAGTCCATTGATATTAATGTATTTTGGGGGACAGGCTGTGGGCAGCCTGGGTCGTTATAGCCTAAGGGTTAGTTTAAAGACTGAGCTTTTCCCCATACCCTTGACTGATTGGATGATGTAGGGTGGTGTACTCTCATGAGGAATCCTCCCAGTATGCCTCAGATAAGTGACTTTGTATCAGAGACTTCCTTGTTTGTAGATTGGATTAAAGGTTTAGATTTCTACACTATAAAGTGGGGCACACTGGGAGCTTGCTCTCTCGGTTTCTGCTATCACCATTGCAGGGGCCTCCCTGATCCCTTGCCCTCCATGGGTAAAACCTGCTTTTCCCTTGTCTTCTCTTGTGGCTTGCCTGTGTGAGATACCAATGAACAGAATGGCCTACCATCCTCCAACTCTACCCTTTCTTTATTGTCTGCCCGAAACCAATGGGAACCTGCATGTGAATGGCCACGATGGCGGCTCCTGGCCATACAAGGGCCCAGCAGTGGGGACAGAGCACAAAGGAGGACCAAGGGACAGGAGGGAAGTAGAGGTATTCCCGTTCCCATTCACCAGTGGCCTTCAAAGCTGGGCGTGAATGTCACACCCCCTCCCCGTTAAGTCTTCCTTTCCCTCCTGTTTTAGTCTGGGTTCTCCAGAGGAAAGCACCACAATAAGGCAAAGAAATCGACAAATGGGTGACAGATAGATTAGATTTATTATCAAGTTTTGGCTCATGAGATTATGAATGCAAAGAAATAGACAGACAAACAGGTGACAGATTGATTAGATTTATTATCAAGTTTAGGCTCATGAGATCATGGACGCTGTCAAGTCCAGAACCTGCAGCTTAGGCTAGCGGACTGGATCCCAGGGGCAGTGGTCCACACGAAGCCTGACGGAGGTCTTCTGGAGAGTCTCTGTCCCCTGGGGTGGTAACAGGGGCTCAGTCATACTGTTCTTTTCAGGTTTTCAAGTGATTTGCCCAGGCCTACCAGCAAGATGGAGGGCAGTCTCCTTACCTCAGAGTTCACCAACGTAATACATGTCCGCAGGCTAAATCAATCATTTCCTCTCCCTACGCTCCCCTGTGTCCTGGCCCCCTGATCCACAGTCAGAATATCACAGCTGCTGACAGGTGCTTGTACATATTTTTCTCTATACTTCATGTGATCGTTGGAAATACAGTGTGTCCCTTTTGTAAAAGAGAGAGCAATAAATGCTGATATCAATTATTTTTTGATCAATTGTATCTCCCTGGGCAACAGTAGTTGCGGGAGTGTTTTCCTCGTGTATGGACGCTCGCTCTACACACAGCCTCCATGGCAAACCATCCCTGGCACGGTGGCTGCAACGTCACCTCCTCTCAGTTTACACTAGGAGCCCTCTGCTACCCTCAATAGGGAAACCCAAATGCAGCCTTGACTTAACCCTTATGAGGGCACTATGGGCAGAAATGACAGAATATTGGTGTCCAGTAGCTCCTGGCTGAAGGGAGCACTTAACTTGGTGTGGAAACCCCCATTCACCACCATTCAACAAGCTTTTTCCCCACTAAATGAGCAAACTAGGCTAAGACATCCTACTCTACACATTCACCTACAGAAGACAGGAGTTCTAAGTGACAGTGAGTCCTCATTGTCCCAAGGCTGTGGGCCAGTGAAGGAAGCCAATACCAGGCCTGTCTCTACTTAAGCTGAGGGACATGGGATAGCAGCAAAGTGTGTGAATTTACAAGTATAAAAGACACAGAAAGTTCTGGATGGATTGACTAGATTCATTATGCAGGAGGGGCCTGTACGGTGTGGTTTGGAAGACAAGACACACAAGAGGGTGCGCAGGACTCAGGCTAGGTTGGGGCTAGATCTTGGTGGGTCCAGGTGATCTGTGTGTGAGAAGAGACTCCGTGCATAGAGCTCGAGGACAGAGTCTGAGTTTTATCCTTATAGAAGGAAGGCAACCAGGAAGGGCCCCCTGGGCTTGACCCATAGAACTGGGTTATGTTGGCAAGGGACTAGGAGAAGAGGAAGAAGGCAGAGGGTGGCATTGGAGAACTGGCAGTGAGAACATAGGTAAGGAGTATGGACCTCCGTGCACCCCTGGTATCCCTGTCTCACCCCAGGGCAGACACCAGGTCCCAGACTCACATCAGCCGCCAGGAGATGTGACACAGAGTGGAGAGAGAGGAGACACAGAGTGAGAGAGAGAGAGAGAGAAAGAGAGAAAGGGGGGAGGAGCTGGAAGCATCAACTCCCATATGTGCCTTGACCGAACCAGTGCAGGGTTTTGAACCTGCGACCTCAGTGTTCCCAGGTCGACGCTTTATCCTCTGCGCCACCACAGGTCAGGCCCCGTGCGATTTTAATGGACGTGAACTGTAGCTCCCACTTCCAGAAACAGGAATGAGGTATCTGGGTGACACTCCAGCTGATGAACCTGTGCTAGTTTCTTCATCTCTACGCATTTACTTCTCATTGGTAACACAGGAAACACTACCAGGTGATAGAAACAGGTTGCATAAAGAGACCGGACAAGAGGCCTCCAGGTGGCGCTGTGCGAGATCTGCAACCCTTGTCTGCTGCACAAACTTGGAAATACAGTATGTCCGTAAAGTCATGGTGCACTTTTGGCCGGTCACACAGTCAAAAATGGACCATGACTTTACGGACACACTGTACAAATCCTGAAACAGTACCCCAAACTTCTTCCAAAGAGAAAACGCTAGGTAACAAAACGCCTAGGGCTCCACCGGGATAGAAACTACTAGAAAACACATTGTTGATGACAGGACAGCTAACAGTTGTCTTAGGCCCTTTCTTTAAGACGGAAGTGCTCCCGGAAAGGAAGGAATGATTGTGGAATCCGGAAAAGAGAAGGAAAGGGATAGGTGGCCAGGAGAACGGGTGGAGGAAGCGGGACGGGGGACCCGAGGAGAAGGGAGTGATTTTCCATCTAGTAGCCCCAAGGCGCAGGTGGCGGGCCGTGGGTGGAGAGGGGGAGGGGCAACCCGAGTGACACAGGCGATGTGGACCCTCGGGACTCGTTCCCTCCTCGGACCATGTGGGCGCGGCTCTGTGCCACAGCTGGGTCATTCAGGCTCCATCTCACCAGGGCGCGGACTGTGCGCCCCAAGTTCAGTCCTGTCCTCCTGGTGCTGTTTCTACTACCGGACTGTCCCGGGCGGCGGGCGGCGGTGAGATCTGGATGAAACGGGCGGCGCGGGGGCACAAGGAGGAGAACCGGGACAGGGTGCCCATGGGGGTTGCTTCGGGAACCTTCCTGCAGGTTTGAGTCCCCTGCCCCCTCCCACGCTAAGTACCTGAGCTCGTTTCCGCCTCCCTGGTGTCTCCGAAGCAGATTGACGACTTCCAGGCCAGGACAGGTGCAGAAAAAGTGACACTGAGGCTAAAAACTGACTCTGGTGCTTTGTGCCGGGAAATTCCACTTAAAGCCCCACTCCACCCCACCCCACATACCCTAGCCTGCTCCTCGCCAAGTGGGACCCCAGCCGCGGCTCCTGGTGTGGACAGGGGATGTTCACAAGGGTCACGACCCACAGGCAAACCCATGCCCCACCTCTGCTCACAGGACTTCCCAAGGAAACGCTCCACTATTCCCACGGGTCCCCGCCCTTGACCTTCCCAGTGCCTTGGACAGAGGATCACAGGGCCATGGAGCCTCTGGGGACCACATCCAGCCACTTCCCCTGTAAGTCACAGCTCCTCTCCCAAGCTCAGCACAGTCTCACTGTCCATTCCACCCTGTCCCCATCACCCCAGGGTCTCCAGGACCTTCCTATCTGTAAGTCCTCTAACCACTTTCTCCACCAAGTGGCCCCTTATCTCCATTTCCTGAGGACAGGCTGGTAAAAATCTCTGCACCAGGAACACAGAGCCTAGAGGCCGAGGGGCAGGAAGCACAGTTACCTGGAGCTGGCCCTGGAAATGATGGCGCCAAGAGGCCTCCTATTCTACATTTTGGTTCCAACCATAGTTTCTACACACTGGGCGAGCAGCAGCATTTAATGTCATCAAGTTAGGAGTCTCCAAAACTTCTTACGGGCAATAGTAAATATCTTTGTCTTTACAGACCTCTTCATATCAGTCACTATATCAGCTACACACCTCCACCATTGTTACAGATGCTGCCAAAGAAACATGCAAAACAATGACGGACCATATGTGGCCACTGTCCCAGTTTGCTGGCCCCAAACTCAGGGTACATAGGGTATCCAAAATACAGGTGACCACTCCCCTAAGAGAGCATATCCCAGGATGCCTCTGCTGTGTGCTGAAGAGCCAAAACTGTGCCCTGTATCACCTGACAGACCCCCCAATGGAATAGAGGACATGAACATTGAGTGTCCTGCATCGTCACTATCTTTTGGACGTCTCTCCATTTGCTGCGAGGACTGCAGCTCCTGGCTGTCAGCACGGGAACAGCAAGAGATGGAAAGACAGCCCACCAGGTGGGACACAGGTTCAGGGACATGTGTTGAACTTGACGATACTCAGGAACTTGTGAGCAGCATCTTCTGCCATCAGAAAAGAAGAATGTGTTTGTGCTGGTGGCTGAGGAAATCCGGGTCGGTGTCCCTGCGGTTACGGTACCTGCACCCCATCATGTCCATCTCAGAGCTCCAACCTCACTGAGATTCATATATTCCCATCAGTCCTCACCACCACAGGGTCCTACAGCTTGTACCAATGTTCTCCCTCATTTACCACACGACAGTCAGACCCAAGTCCTGCTAATCACGGAGGTGGGGGTAGGGGGCTAGGGCTCAACATACAAGGAAATCATTCTACTTCCTCTGCTGAAGTCCTGATTCTAAAAAAGCTCTGGGGAGCCCTGTCCAAAGCCAGAGGCCTACATCCTGGTTCCTCCAGCCCTGGGGAGGGCTGCAGATAAACTCCTTCTTTCCCCTCCTTTCTGCTGCTTTACCCACCCTGGTAACAGCACAGCTTCTGAGAGGGACTGTCCCTGCCCTGCCCTCCATTCCTGCTGCAGTCACACGTCAGCATCCAACCACACCTGCAGCTCAGCCCTACCTACCCCCCCATCACCTCCGCTCAATGCTGGGCACATTGGCTCAGGTTCTGGAGGAGGCTGGATGCCAGTGATTGCACCAGGGTTCAACCAGGAATCACAGGGTCCATGGAGAACTGGCCTCTTTCTAACCTTGTACTGCTGTTCACCAGCTGCCTTATCTGACGTCCCCAAAGCAACTTTCTGTGGAAACACAACCCTGAACTCCAATATTTTGATATGGGCTGCAAGGCCCCTACCCCACTTCTTGGGATTATACCTTGACCCCTCTTCCCCTAGCCCCCTGGATATTCCTGTTCCCCTGGAAACATCCGAAGGAGCCACCAGGCTGCTCTCACCTGAATGTGAGCACTGCCCATGCCTTGTGTGACTGCTGTCCCCACAGCACCCACACTGGGCCCAAATACACTCCCCAAACAGGGAATCTGGGTCCGGACTGAAATCACTATGCCCTGTAGCATCATCAGGCCTAAAACCTGGCTGTGGGCCTCTTCCCTCCCAACCAGCATTAACAGTGAGGAGATTGAGGTTGTCCAAGTTGCTGCAATCAGACAATACTACATCTTGTTCTCCTGCTCTCACTTCCATGAAGGCGAGGTTCAGTGAGGAAGCGGGGTCCTCGCTCCAGGCCATCCGCCCTTCACTTCCCATTCAATTCTAACCTCTACCTGTAACTTAAAGGGCCTAGCCTGGGATGACAACCATGATTAATCAATCAGGTGAGGATCACAGGGACGATCAATGTGATGGGCATATTGGCCATGGTCCTGGTTTGAGCCACAGCTGGGACCATGGTTAGTGCAGCTGCAATGGAAACACTAGAATAACAGCCTTCTCCAGAAACTGAGAGCCCTCCTCACTCCCTGCTGCCCCAGCTACTCCTAAATGCAGTCATTACCCCTCTACGTGTGTGGTAGCTACTGAGACAGATCCTGGGGTTGGAACAAAGAGAGGAGATAGGCCCTGTCCCCTTGGGCTCATATTGCTAATGGGGAAAGCAAGGGTCACACTATACCCAGTCTCTCCTGCTGGGACAGAAGAGGGGGTGACACAGGAATAAGGCAGTAGAGAAGTTGTCTCAAGAGCTGACACTAGAGACGGTATTGAAGGCTTTCCAGAAACAGACCAGCGGAGATGAAGAAGAACGATGCTAAGAGGGGACAGTAGAAGAAGCAGGTCTTAAAACAATGCCCTCATGTTTGGGGTCAGCAAGAAATCCAAGTTGAGGGGACCCCAGGTCATGTGCAGTGAGGAAGAGGTGAGAGGAGGGGGAAGGGAAAGACGGACTCGGAGCACACCTGTGGCCGTTCTCCTCCCCAGAGCCCACCGAGGGCATTCGCTTATTCAAATACACACACACCTGCACACACACTCACACCCATGTGTACACACTCAGACACTCACACAAGGCTAGACTGATCTCATCTCAAGAGGAGATTCACGACCACTTCATCCCTACCTCCCTGTGACCTGCTGTCTCCAGCGCACCAAGAATTCAAGCCATTTATTGCTGCCCCCCGCCCCCCTGAGGTAACAGTGAAGAACTTGGTCACTTCCTTGTCATTCTCCCCGCTGCTTACAGCTGGGTAAAAGGCATGGTTACTCTGCACGGAGCAGAAAAGCCATCACCACACATAGTTACAGTTGTTTTCTTGTGATGAGAAATATCTACTCTCCTAATAAGTTTCACTGCAGAAAATAGTCATTATTACGTCCCCATGACCTGTTTATTTTATACCTTGAAGTTTGTGCCTTTTGAGCACAAAAACTAATGAATCCGAAAGTGGGGACGGAAATGAGAAAAGAGGATGATAAGACAATGGGGTTAAGAAGACCCGAGGGAGAGAAATCGGAGGTGAAATTTCGAAAGTATTAACGTCCACACGTAACAGGTGGGCGGAGCAACCTCTGTAAATACCCGGGGCCGGCGCTGTCCCGACAGTCCTCCTGCCGGCTTGCAAACTGTTCCTGTCGCACCGCTTCCCACCTGGGCTTCTGTCTCGGGTCAGGATGACTGCGGCGGCCAAGTTCAGCCGGGTCTTCCTGCGCCTGTTTCTGCTTCTGCTGTCCTGTGTCAGGGCTGCGCCCCGCCGTAAATTCGGGGCTGGGACCTCCGAGAGAAGTACAGATATTAATACGGGAACCGGAGGGAGAAGCCGGGGTGGCGGGGGAGGGGGGAGCGGGGTGTAGATACGGCGATCCGAAGGAGAGAAACTGGTGGACGGGGGGGGGGGGGGGTGCGGGGGCGGGGGGGGAGGGTGGAAGGGAGGAGGCAAGGGCTGGGAGAAAGGGTGGCGATCGGTGGTAGAGAAGCAGGTGGCGGCGGGAAGGGGACTGCGATCGGAGGGAGAGAATCATGGAGGGGGGGGCGATTGGAACGAGGGGAGCGGAGTTGGGGGAGGAGTGGCGGGGGTGCCCAAGGTGGTTCCGAACCGTCCCGCTGGTGGCGCGGCGGCACCGCCAACCCCTCCTCTATCATCTCAGGGGCCACCGCGGCTGCCTAGCCCGTAGAGCCCTTCCAGGCCAGGCCAAGCCAGGGACTGAAGTGGGCGGGCGGCAGGGCGCCCCCACCCCGCACCTCGCGGCACTACGAGCTTCTTGGGAAGTGCGAGCCCACGCCGGTGGCAGGAGGGGCTTAGACAGGACCGGGTGGAGCGGGGTCATTCTCTCTGGGTAGCGACCCAAGGACAGCTACATGCCTTTACTCTGAGCACACGACTTTCCAGCGCAAATCCCTCTCCTCACCTCCACAGTCTCTGCCCTTGAACTTCTCCGCGCTTTCGGCCCTCTGATTTCCTTGATCCTGTAACCCAACGCGGCTTACTTCGGCGTCTATTTCCCCTGATGACTCACTCACTGCTCCTCACTTGGACGCTGTTTACTCAATTCTTTGGTGTTGCCCCCAACACCTTACCATTTTGAAGTGACCCTAATTCCTCTACTCGTGGCACCTTATCCCCTTGCTTGAGGACACCCTCCAAAGAGCCTCTGCACGTGGCCCGCAGAACCAAAAGCAAGAGGGACAAGAAGCATATTTTTACAAAGTGTAGCAGTGGGAAGGATGGTAAGAAAGGGCACTCTTGGGTCCCAAACCCACATTTTCCACCTCCTGAAAAGGCAAGCACATAAAGCTCCTAAGTGCAGGAAGGAGTCTGCAAACTTTTACTTCTCTCTCTCTTTTTTTTTTTTTTTTGTATTTGAAAATCTTCACTTTACTTTTAATCACATTGTCATTCATTGCAATTCTTTTGTTTTATTTTTTCAATTACCATTTACATTCAGTATTACTTTGTATTAGTGTTAGGTGTACAGCAAAGTGGTTAGACAATTACATATTTTACTGAGTGTCCCCACCCCGATATTCCAGGTACCCTCCAGGAACCTTACACAGTTATTACAATATTGTTGACTTAATCTTCTGTGCTGTACTTTACACCCCCATAGCTATTCTGTAGTTATCAATCTGTTCTTCCAAATCTCTTCACCTTTTTCACCAAGTCTCCCAATCACTTTCCCTCTGCAGCTATCAGTCTGCTCTCTGCATCTATGAGTCTGTTTAGTTTTGTCTGTTCGTTTATTTTGTTCTTTAGATTCCACATACAAGTGAAATCCTATGGTATTTGTCTTTCTCAGACTGATTTGTTTCACTTAACATAATATCCTCTAGGTCCATCCATGCTGTCACAAAGGGTAAGATAGTGAATTTTATGATCTCTGCAGGCCACTTACTATCTGTTTCTGTATGTGCCAGGCACCTCCCTCCATGTTAATGGTTGGAAAACAGCCAAAGACAACATGCAAATCACTGGGGACCAGATTTAGATACTGCCCTAGCTTCCTGACCCCACATTTAGGGTGTCCCACATATGGGTGCCCTGTCCACTAGGAAATCATCTCCCAGGGTTCCTCCAGTTGTGTTGAAGGGTGAGAAACATGCCCTCTTTTGATGGTGGCTTCTGCGTGGTGTGACTGTGAGAGACTGTGGGTCCCAGAGTAGGGACCAGTGCTCCTCTGGTTTCTGTAGACTGAATTCCTCAATTCGAGGGGACCATGACAGATACTACCTGAAGCCATAGGTGTGAGCTTAGGGTAGTGTTGGCACATTTCTAGTGTCAAGATCAGCACCATCTGCTTCTATACCTCATTGGTTCCCTGTGCTCCTGCCCATAATATTGCTTAAAGAATCACTTCTGTCATGACCGCTGAGCTTACTACCTGACTTAATGATATTCATGATGAGTGACTCTGACAGTACATGCCCAGAGGCCTCATGTCTACCAGACTCTAGGACTTTCCCAGCAGACTTTTTACATGGGGTGGATTTCCCTGCTGCAAGTGACAATTCCTTGATTCTGAAGACTAGGGGTCTGTGTTATAATTCTCTAATAATGATGCCATGAAGTCCCCATTGTCCATTGGCCTACTAAAAATATCTCTTATTATAGGTCTATTATTATGGGCCTGTGTCTCTAGAACAAAGTCCAGCCTCATTGATCCATTCAGGTATTGTCTCTACTGCCTTTCATGCTACAGTAGCAGTGCTGAGTGGTGGCAGCTCAGACCTACCATCTGCAAAGCCTGAAATATTTAATGGGTACTATTTCTAGAAAGTCTGTGGACCAGGCTGGCAATTAAATAGAGGTAGAAAATGATCATACCCCTGAAATCTTAGAGATGCTGTAAGATTGGTACTCTTCTCTGTCATTTTATCCAGGATAAGATACTGGTTTAACAATATATTTGGAGGGAAAAATGACAATTTCAGAAGGTTGTACATGCATTTTTCTACTTTGTGGCCCTCATCCTACAAGTAACTCACCAGCTATGATGATTTTCTTTTCTTGTTACAAATCTGGGGAATGTGAAATGAACACTGTGTGAGTTCCTAAACTAACTGACACCACAATGAGCAGGAGCTGGGACAGGTACCTACTCATGACCTGGACCCCAGCCCCAAGCACCTCTTCAGTAACAGGGCCTATTTCAGGATTTTTCACCTCCATTACTACTGGCAGCCTATTTCTGGGATTCCCACCCCACCTGCCAATCTCTGGCATCAGAGACAGCCAGCGCTGGGGTCCATGACAACGATGTTGTCCTAAATGTTGGGAAAGAACTATTTTTTTTACTCTTTTGGGTTCTTCTGGCAGGTCTAATATTTAAATTGACACGAGACAAAATGATGGATGAAAAGCCTATTAATGTGGTACATATAGGAGGTCATTAAAATATGATGCACTCTGAGGTGACCAAAATAAGCAGACTTTATATCTCTTGAACAAAGAAATCATAAATTTGTGAAGAATTGGAAAAGACATTTGAGTTGGAGTATTCATTTAGAAATGAAGTAAGGTTTGTTTATACAGCCTTCTTGTCCTTAAATTCCCTTTCTCTGGTGCAAAGGAGGTCTCTCTAACTCCTAGTACGAGAAAGGTATATTTCACATGGGAGATTTATTTCCTTCTTTCAATGGGACACAAGAGGGTCAGCATGTTCTTCTTGCTCCAGTTGTTTCTTAAGTAACTTTAATTCAAAATAATCAATATGTCTTAGTGGCACAATTAGTGTGGCCAGCCTTGAACCCCATCATCACCATGAGTTAGTTCTTTATATAAGTTGAGTAAACAAGGAGTCCTCAGACCTTCTCTTGAGCACAATTGGGAAACATTTTCTGGTTGTTTTGACATTTCATACTCTATCCATTCTCCCATGCAAGTACTAGCCAGGCCCGACCCTGCTTAACTTCCAAGATCAGATGAGATCTCGCGCGTTCAGGGTAGGATGGCCATAGACCTACCCATTCTGACATATGTATTTCTCTGAGTCTTTTAATCCCTCTTTCTACTCTCTGTCTTGGGAGCTCCTAATAATTGTATTCCATGAGGTGTAGCCCTCCTTTATCCCAAACTCCCAAGACCCGTCCTAGCAACCTGTAAACATTCTGTCCAGAGCCACACTAAATCCCCTGACCAATACTTGTCCATTCTCCTTGTTCTACAATGCGTTCCCTTCCCACTCTGCCCCCCATCATCCAGCTTCCTCAGGTCAGCCCCCTGCGTACCATCTTGGCACGATGCACTGAGCTAGCTCCTGACTCCTCTGGCACCAAGAACTTTTCTCACCTAGCCAGCCTGGACATCACTGGACTGCTGATGGACTGTCTGATGCTGAGTCCTACCTTGTGGACAGAGGGGACATATCTAGGGATGTGTACTTTTCTGCCGGGCTGAGGTCTCCCATCCTCCTCAGGCCGGGGGGGGGGGGCATTAGCCTTCACCTGGTGAAGGGAGGGGCTGGGCAGGGTCAATTATGCTCAGAGAGAGTCTCTTGCTGTGACAGACATGGAAGGGAGGTATTTGTGGGTCCCTTTCTTCTAACCTGAACTCCATTTTTCTCCACTTTTCCTTCAGATTATTTTTCTCTGAGTCTCAAATTCAACATCACTTCTAAGCTCAGTTCTGGACAATCATGGTGTAAAAAAATCCAGGTCAATAGAATCACATTGAATTGTACCTGTAGTAGGAATAAGGTTGAATGCACTGGTCCTCTGACGATGCAGGTGAATGCCAGTGAGGCCTTGAAGAGCACGATAGAAACTGTGAATGATGCATGGGAAGAGCTTGTAAAGACACTGCTTGAGAGTAAAACCATCGGTAAGTTTGCCAGACCCAAAGCAGATGCAGAGCAGTGCAGTAGGGTTAGGGAGCTCTGTGTTTATGTAAGTATTGGAAAGTGTCCCCCCCAAGAGGCCCAGTAGCCATAGCAGGACACAGGATGGAGAAGGACCAGGACATAGGAGGGGGAGGAGAGGATAGAGCTGGTTGAGGGAGGGAATTACCTGTCACGACGACATGAGACTGACCTTTTCCCCATGACAGTGGGGACACATTTTCACTCCCTACAGGGCGAGATGAGGTGTGAGAAGGAAGCCAGTGGAAACAGCGCATTCTGGGTATTTGTTATAGAAGGAAAAGAGTCTCTTCACTTTGATGCGAAGACCAGAAATTTCGCAGAGTTCAATGATGAAGGTGGACAGTTAAAAGAAATATTGGAAAATAACACATATTTGACCAATCTTCTTGTTACAAGTTCAGCTGGAGAGTGTGTGAACGTTCTTACAGTTCTGGGACGCCAGAATGAAGTGTTTGACACAAAAGGTAACTGTGCAGAGGGGATGAAGTCATAGGTCTCTGGAAATGACATTGACACTGTGTCTTTGTGTCTCTGAGTTGTGTGTGGTTTGAGAAAGTAATCCATTCACGGTGGGGTTTTTGGCCAATGGCGGCCATCGGTGTGTTCTGCCATCTCTCCATTCCCTTCTCCCCTCCCAGCTTCTCTTTCTCACTACATGTTGGAGTATTCACCATGGATTTCTTGCTGACTCCAAATGTGAGGGCATCATTCTGTTTTCATACCAGTTTCTTTTTTTTTCCTTTTTTTTTTTCTTAGCGAGGGAGAGAAATGGATAGACAGGAAGGAAGAGAGATAAGAAGCATCAATTCTTTATTGCGGCACCTTAGTTGTTCATTGATTGCTTTCTCATATGTGCCTTGACTGGGGGACTCCAGCTAAGCCAGCGAGCTTGGGCTTCAAGCTAGCAACCATGGGGTCGTATCAATGATTCCACACTGAAGCCAGCGACCCCGCACTCAAGCTGGTGAGCCCACACTCAATCCAGATAAGCCAGCCCTCATGCCAGAAACCTCAGAGCTTCACACCTGGGTCCTCAGGCCGAAGCTCTATACACTGTGCCACCACCTGGTCAGGCCATACCCTTTTCTTGTACACTTTTTTTATTTGCCTTCCCTGATTATTTCTTGAAATCCTTCAAAACCACCTCCAATCACCTCATGGGAGAATTTCTCTACCACCTTCCTCGTGTGTCTCCTCCTCTTCTGTCTCAGCAGGAAGGACTGGGTATGTTGTGTCCCTCTTCCCACATTAGCTGTATGAGCCCCAAGGGGACAGGGCCTATCTCCACTCTTTGTTCCAACCCCAGGATCTGTCACGGTGGCTGTCACACATAGAGAAGTAGAAACTGTCTGCATTGTGGGAGTAACCCGGGCAGCAAGGACTGAGGAGCGGTCTCCTCAGATTTGGTGTCTGGACAGGATGTCACTCTTGTGTTTCCATTGCAGCTACACCCGCCATGGACACAGCCACAGCCACAACCTCAAAGACACCTACACCATCCATGGCCTCATCTCAATCTGTGACATTCTTCACCCAGATCTTCCCTCTGATTGTCGCCTGCATGATCATATTGGGCGTCCTGCTTAGTCCATACATTAAAAGGTATGGAGGTCAGAACTGAGTGGAAATTGAGGGGCAGATGACTTGGAGAGAGGAAAGGGGAAGGTGAATTCCCAGCCCGACCCATGTCCCCTCCCTGATCCTTCTCTTTGTGGAAATGAGACTTCATACCACGTTATAGAAGTGACTTGGACAAGCTCAGCCCTGATATGTGCTGGGTCCTCACTGTTAATGCCAGAGGGGATGGCAGGGCCCACACCCAGGCTTCAGGCCAGTTGATGCTGAAGGCGTTAGTGATTTCAGTCCTGACTCACATTATGTGGTTGGGAGAATGTGGGTGGTGCAGGGACAGCAGGACACCAGGCATGGGCAGTGCCCACTTTCAGGCGAGAGCAGCATGGTGGCTCCCTTTGATGTCTCCACAGGAAGGGGAATATCCAGGGGGCTCAGAGGAGAAGAGCCAAGTTCTAATCCCAGTAAGAGGGGTGAAGGACGCCTGACCAGGCTGTGGCGCAGTGGATAGAGCTTCAGACTGGGATGCGGAAGACCCAGGTTCGAGACCCGGAGCTCGCCAGCTTGAGCACGGACCCATCTGGCTTGAGCAAAAGCTCACCAGCTTGAACCCAAGGTCGCTGGCTCCAGCAAGGGGTGGCTCGGTCTGCTGAAGGCCCGCGGTCAAGGCACATGTGAGAAAGCAATCAATGAACAACTAATGTGTTGCAACGGCAATGAAAAACTAATGATTGATGCTTCTCAACTCTCTTCGTTCCTGTCTGTGTGTCCCTATATATTCCTCTCTCTCACTCTCTCTCTCTGTCCCTATTAAAAAAAGGAAAAGAAAAAAAGAGGGGTGAAGGCCTTGCAGGCTCAACTCAAAAGGCTGGTTTTAGGGTGGTGTTCCCAGAGAAAGTTGCTCTGGGGACAGCAGGTAAGGCAGCAGGTGACCACTAGGAACTGTGAAGGACGTGGTTAGCAGGAGGCCAGTTTTCCGTGGACACTGGCATTCCTGGCTGAGACCTGGTGCAATCACCTGGCAGCCAGCATCCTCCAGGCGGGGCCACAGACGGGCCGTGACTTGAGCAGAGGTGACTCAGGAGAGATGTGTGGCCGACCAGGAATGGATGGTCCAGGGCTGGCACCATCATGCTGAGAGTTTCCCGTCTTGCTAGGTAAAAGGCTGAGAGATGGTAAAGGAAGGATTTGGTCGGCAACCCTCCCCCCAGTGTCAGGCTGCAGTCCCTCCCCACTCCATCAGAGCTCCCACGAGGCCCCTTAGGCACTCCCAGACCTGGGAGAATCAGGCCCTGTGTAAAGGGAGCAGATTGGTTCATTACTCAAGTTAGCTGTGAGCCCGGAAGCTCTGTAGCAGGCCATTGGACTAGCTCTGTGATATGCAAAAGCAGAACAGAGGTTGGTGCAGGCTGCTGGTCCCAGGGCAGGGGGAAGGTTCAGGGGAATACAGGACTTACTGAGTGGAGGGTTCCAGTGGGGGGTGACTAGGGTGCTACATCCCTAGGAGAATTGACCCAGGATCTGTGCAGCCACTTGGACCACCACGTGTTCTTTTCAGCAGGCTGCTGATGCTGCTAAGACGCCTGTGACCATGTGGTCCATCTCAGCACCTCCGCCTTCTGGCTGGCAGCCTTTGGATGACCTGCTGTTCGTTCTCGAGCCTTCCAAGTCCAGAGGTCACCGCCAGATCTGGATGAGACAGTAGATGCCACACCTCACGTCCTTTTTGCATTTGCTGACTATCCTCTTTGGTGCTTTTTAAAACAAGTTATGCACTTTCTTTGGTGCTAAGAGATGTAATTCTTACAGTTAAAGAGTAGTAGCTACAATAAAAAATTTCCACAAAGAGAGCACTTTCTATATTCTCCCTTCTTTGTGGACAATCAGGTATGTCTCTGCATCGTGATGTTGTTCTTGAAAATGACAGTGACAGACTTAGAACATCAGGGTTTCTCTGGGTCCTCAGGCACAAGCATGTATTTTAAAAGCACAAAATTATCTTTATGAATGTTTTTGTTAGTAACTTATGTAAATATAATGGTATCTAAATAAATGTATAGTCTAAATAACTTACTTTAGAATTTTGTTTTATTTTTCGTTTTCTAGAGAATTTTTAAATTTTATTTAGGCCAAACAACATATGCTAAAGACCAAGATCACAATGTCCCTGAGAATAACAGGGTTTTTCTGTCTGTGAGTTTTTTGTTTGTTTTTTGCTGAATCCCTTCACCTTTTTCACCCAGTCACCCTATTCTTCCACTCTGACAGCTGTCAGTCTGTTTTTTATGTGTATCTATGTGTCTATCTTTACTATTTTGTTAGTTTATTTTGTTCATTACGTTCTACATGTAAGAGAACCATATGGTACTTGTCTTTCTCTGACTTCCTTATTTCACTTAGCATAATGTCTCCAGGTTCATCCATGCTGTCGCAAAGGGTAAGATTTCCTTCTTTTTTACAGCAGAGTAATATTCCATTGTGTGAATGTATCAAACACATGTTTTTTTTTTATCCTCTCCGATACTTATTGGGCACTTGGGTGCTTCCAAATCTTGGCTATTATCAATACTGCTGTAATAAACATTGGGGTGCATGTATTCTTTCAAATGAGTGTTTTGAGTTTCTGTGAATATATTCTCAGATGCAGGGTTGCTGGGTCATAAGGCAGTTCCATTTTTTATTTTTTTAGGCCTGGCATTGTGTTTTATAACCCCGTAGAGAATTTGTCATTTCATTCTTCATTCATGTTAGGGGGTAAATAGTACCAGTGGTTCCGCTACATTTCTCATGGAAACAAACAATTTAAGGATCACTCTTAAATTTTTTTTAATTCATTTATTCATTTTAGAGAAGAGAGAGAGAGAGAAGGGGGAGAGGAGCAGGAAGCGTCCATTCCCATTTGTGCCTTAACCAGGCAAGCCCAGAGTTTTGAATGGGCGACTTCAGCATTCCAAGTAGATGCTTGATCCACTGTGCCACCACAAGCCAGGTGGGTCACTCTTAAATTAACAGGCACCTTGCGTTGGTCTCAGACGTCATCGTGACGCTGTGGTTGCAAACAAACATTCTGGGACTTAAGTGCTAAGAATCTTTCTGATTTCACCCTATTCCCCACCCACCACAGCAACTCTCCTGTGATCCTGGCCCCCAACTCACAGCCTTCAGTAAGAACTAAGTCTTCAAGCAGAAACGCTTCTATGTCTCAGAGTTGTGTTATTTATTACAAAAGATTAGTATTCAGAATATATCATGAACTCCCAGAAATAAATAAGTCTAATTCTCCTAAATTAGGGAATTAAATTGGGGCAAATGCTTGGAACCATTCACAGATGGTGAATAAGCCTGTGCACACATTGACCGTGCCCCAAATCCTCAAGATAACAGGAACAATGGGATACCCTGAAACACCCATGACACTGACCACATTTCAGCTTATATAAGAAGTGGTGGGCAGGGAATGGGATATCAGGCATTCTCTTACTTTGTTAACAGAAGTATAATGGAGTCACTCTTTTTATAGATGTCACTACATCCCAACGATGGATGAAGACTTATCTATCCAACTACACAGAAGTTCCGGTGTGAGTTCTGGACTGGCAAGCGTGGGCCAAAAAGCATGGAGGCATATGGTTGTTTAGTCTAGTGCTGTGTGTCACGGCAGAAAATGAACAACACCCTACTGAAGTAGAATACATTTTTCAATGTTGATTAAAGATTTCTGATTCTCCCTACATGAGGAAGAACAATCTGAACTATCAGAAATGAAACAACCAAACTGCCCAATTTAATGCAGGCAGCCCGTGGGTCATGAACGAGAAAGGTTCTGTAGGTTCTTAGGTTGAATTTGTGTGCACGTTGGGACAGGTACATTTACCTGTTAAATGCAACTTAGATGCTTGTCTTAACATGGTATATATTTTGACCTCTCTGGACATATATACATAAATACTTTTAACCCTACAAGACCTTTCTCATTCATAACCCAGGGACTTCCTCTACTTTTAAACCTTTCATATAAATATTTGAGGATGACTGACTGACATACACAATTACATTGGCCACCCAAATCTGAATCTCTCTACATACTTTTAGAAATTATACAGAGCAACGAAAAAGGCAAATAAAAAACTATAACCCACATCTTCAGTGTATCAAGGAAATAAAGAATACCAAAATCCATCATTTCCTTTTCATTTAAAGGAAGTTATGGGACAACTGTTGAAACTTGAATGGGCTCTCAAGATGAGATTGCTGTAGTGTGTTGATGTGAACTTCATTGTGGTCACTGTACTGAGGTGATATTGAAGAGGGTCCTGGTTTGTGGGGGATACTAATGTACATAACATCACAAAAGATGAGGGGACTTCAGGGTGACAGCTTACTCATATGGCTCAGGAAGAAAAGTTCTCTGTACAGAAGTACCACAAGTTCTGGACCAGTTTATGCTTGTTTTAAAAGGTTCTATTATTAAAAAATGGTATTGAAGAAAAACATGATTTTCAGAATTTGTTGTAAGAAGGTAAATAGCTCAACAAACTCCAATCCTGCTGCATTTTCAGAGACAGTCCCTACCCCCTGTTCCCTTCTCCCCCTCTGTGCTGGGGCCTTGGTCAGCTCCTCCCTCCACCTCATCAGCCTGGTCAGCCCAGGCTGCAGTGGGAGGTGGGCAAAGTCACCATTACAGACCTGACCCTCACTGGGTTGCTGGAGCTGCCAGGTAACCAAGCCAGAGAAAAGAGCTTTGCGGGTTTTCTGAAATAGAGATGGTGTGTGCGTGCATTCGTGCGTGCGTTCGTGTGTGTGTGTGTGTGTGTGTTCAGGATCCGACCTCTCTGTCCCATTTCACCTCCTGAAATCTCTTCTTCAGTACCCAAAGGTCAAGCTGCGGGCCTATCTGCTGTTCCTCATCATGACTCTAGAATCTATGTACACAGACGTCAATGTATGGATGGATAGTTACATACTCGACACATATGTAGTCAGACAGATTTATTAGAAAGAACTTGCTCATGAGATTATGAATGCTATCAAGTCTAGAACCAGCAGCGTAGGCCGCCATACTGGGGCCCAGGGGCCAGTGGTCCACATGAAGCCTGAAGGAGGTTTCAGGGGGGACCGTATGTGGCCACTATCCCAGTTTGCTGGCCCCAGACTCAAGGTACATAAGGTGTTCCAGATGTGGGTGACTATTCCCTTAGGAAATCATCTCCCAGGATGCCTCTGGCATGTGTTGAAGAGTCCTGTCTGTGGCTTCTGGGGGGAGGGAATGTGAGATAATGTGGGTCCCACAGGAAGGGGCCACTGATCCCCTCCTTTCTGTACCCAAGTTTCTTGGCCCAAGGGGGCCATGAGAGACACTGCATGAAGCCATAGGTGTGAGCTTCAGGTGGTGCTGCTGTATTTCCTGTGTCAAGATTGGGCCATCTACGGCTGACCAAATGGTGGCGCAATGGATAGAGCGTCAGACTGGGATGAGGAAGGATCCAGGTTTGAGACCCCGAGGTCGCCAGTTTTGTGTGGGCTCATCTGGCTTGAGCAAAAAGCTCACCAACTTGGACCCAAAGTCGCTGGCTCCAGCAGAGTGTTGCTCGTTCCGCTGAAGGCCCGTGGTCAAGGCACATGTGAGAAAGCAATCAATGAACAACTAAGGTGTCGCAACGGCAACAACAACAAAAAAACCTGATGATTGATGCTTCTCATCTTTTTCCGTTCCTGTCTGTCTGTCCCTATCTATCCTTTTCTCTGACTCTCTAAAAAAAATAAAAGATTAGGCCACCTACTTCTGTACCTAATTTCTTCCCTGTGACCCTAGTCATTTCAGTGTAGGAAAATAACTTCTATTTTATGACTGCTGAGATTATGTGATCTAAGGACCCAGTATATTGAGTCCTCAAGTTGAACAGTTCTTCTCCATCACACTCTGGGACCATAGCAGAAGCCACTTGAATTTATTTATGTATTTTCTTATTTATTTATTAATTCAGCAAGGTGGGGAGAGGGCGGGGACGAGAAGAAGAAACGGAGGAAGGGAGAAAGATGAGAAGCATCAGCTCATAATTGTGGTACCTTAGTTGTTCATTGATTTTCATAAGGGCCTTGACCAAGGGGCTCCAGCTGAGCCATGCCCCCTTGCTCAAGCCAGCAACCTTAGGATCATGTCGATGACCACACACTCAAGCTGGTGACTTTAAGGTGTCGAACCTGGACCTCAGCATGCAGAGTTGACACTATGCACTGCACCACCGCTGGTCAGGTCAGGAGCCACATGTAATGGTGTGAGTTTTCCTGCTTTAGGTGGCACGGTCTTGCTTCTGTCCCTGTGGCTCTAGATCAGGGGTGCCGACACTTTTTCAGCTTGCGAGCTACTTATAAGATGACCAAGTCAAAATGATCTACCTACAATAAAAATGCAAAACATAAATTTATTTCTTCTATATTATCATTATTTAAATTACTATTATTACTATTTAATATTGTGTATTCTTCTTTCACCTTTCTCCTTCTCAGCTCTCTTTTCGGAGGAAAGTCAATGTCATAGTTTTTAGGAACAGTCCGAAAAAGCTGCTCCACATTTCCCTTATTTGGAATAGCAATGGCACACAGACAGATGAGGCAGACGCACTTAGAACATGACATAGTGTGCCTGACCAGGCGGTGGCACAGTGGATAGAGTGTCAGACTGGGATGTGGAAGACCCAGGTTCCAGACCCCGAGGTCGCCAGCTTGAGCACGGGCCCACCTGGCTTGAGCATAAAGCTCGTCAGCTTGGACCCAAGGTCGCTGGCTCCAGCAAGGGGTTGCTGGGTCTGCTGAAGGCCTGTGGTCAAGGCACATGTGAGAAAGCAATCAATGAACAATTAAGGTGTCGCAAAGGCAATGGAAAAACTAATGATTGATGCTTCTCACCACTCTCCGTTCCTGTCTGTCTGTCCCTATCTATCCCTCTCTCTGATTCTCTCTGTCCCTGTAAAAAATAAAATAAAGAAAATAAAGAAAGAATATGACATAGTGAAAAAAATCCCCTCCCATTCTGTATGAAAGTGGTAGGTTTTAGGCTTCTTACTCGGACCAGCTACAGGACTCATTTTTATACCCTTTGTTGTATTTAGTTTAAATAAATTGAAGGCTAACTACGCAGCCATTTAACTGACAAGTTAGCGCGGTTTTACGCGCATGCGTAGGGTGTCAAAAGTTCAGACGTCAGATTGGCTACCCTGTATGCCAATCAAAAGACAAATGTCTTTTTAATGTCATGCAATCTACCCACACTACCTTGGCGACTGACCAGTAGATCGCATCTAAGTATTGAGCACCCCTGCTCTAGATTGTGATTCTCCACTCAGGATGCCTGGACGTCTACATGAGCACTGTCTCTGACCACCGATACCTCCAGTGCCCAAGGACGGTGGGGCACCGGCCCAGGTGGCAGGGCTGGCCTCGCTCAGGCAGTCATGTACTTTGTATGGCAGGCATGGCCAACATACAGCCCACAGGCCACATCCAGCCCGCCCGCGTAATGAGTTTATGTGGCCTGTGATTAAATTTTTAATATTCTCCGCACAACGCACTGTGGAAATGAAATAAGTGGTACTTTTAAATCATTATACATAAGCTACGATATCTAACCATTGTACAACAATGAAAGTTAAAATCTCAGCTACTCAGAGGCGAAAGTCTCTTTGATTATTGGAAATCAAGATATTTAAGAAAATAGTGATATGCAGAAAAGAATTCCGCATGTGACTAATCTAGGGTTAACTTCCAAAATTAGTCAAATGGAATCGCAATACTTATTTTTTAAAAAACTTTATTATAAAGATATTTTTGTTAATTTTTTGTTCTAAATTACTTACATTTATTCATAAAAAATTACATAATAAAATTTTGGTTACTTAAAAGAATCGTTTTTTGTATTTAACAACTTTTAATTTTATTATTTTGTCCGGGCCATGAAATAAGTTTTCTTTCTAATCTGGCCCCGGGGCAAAAACTGTTGGCCACGCCTGGTACATTGCCTTCGTGCTCCGCAAAGCTGAGTAGTTACAACAAGCTTAGCTCGTTATAAGCAAACTGAGGACACAGACCGCTGTTCCAGGTACAAACAGCAAAAAGGGACAGCGACAGCGAGGATGGGCTGAGCTGAGCAGATCCCCACAGGGAGGAAACTTCGAGTCCAGCCTCCCCAGGGGGTTCCACCGCTGGACGGAAGAAAGAAGTAGGGTTCTGCCGCAGCCAAGGCGGTGGTGGAGAAGCCCCTTCCTCCCACCAAAGACACCACTACACACTGCTGACCTGCCTGGGCGAGGGGCCCCTCAGAGCCTAGAGAGAAGGGGAGAGGGAGTGAGCACCCCAGGGCCTCAGGGGAGTAGAAAGCCTCTGGAGAGATGGCTTCTCTGCAGCTACACCCTGGGGCCTGCGGGGAAGTCCTGGACTGAGGGGAGGAGGAAGCAGGGAAACAGGCAGGTGAGGGAGGCCATTCTGGTGGCTGCACTCCCCACAAGCAGAAAGCAACCTACCCGGGAGGTCCCTGCCAGGTCCCTGGACAACACCCACACCGCAAGTGCAGTGTGAAGCCACACCTTCCCACCCCGCGCAGGAGGCTCCAGGTGGGAGCTTTGTGGGCAGTGGGAGAGCCCCTGTAGACAGGGAGGGCACCCTGAAAATAGGCCGTGCCTCTCACTGTAGCTTTAGAGCCACCATAGGCCCAGCGTGAAGGGATGGAAACTGATGTTTTATGCAGGTAGAAACCAAAAGAAAGCCGGGGTAGCTATATTAATATCGGACAACATAATTCTTAAACAAAGAAGAGTAGCAAGAGGCAAAGAAGATCATTATATAATAAAAAAACATATCTTGCAACATAGGTATATATGCACCCACATTGGAGGACCTAAATAGATTAAGCAAATACTAAGAGATCTGAAGGGAGAAATGGACAACAATACAATAATAGTAGGAGAATCCAATACTTTACTTTCAACAATGAGTAGGTCATCCAGGCAGAAAATCTAAAGGAAACACTAAATTTGAACTAGACATTAGACCAGTGGTTCTTAACCTGGGTTCTATCGAACCCTAGGGGTTCGATGAGTTGTTCTCAGGGGTTCGGAGAAGCCTCTGCCACAGAGGCCAGAATAAAGTAATACCGTAATTAGTTGTGAGTTCATGCACTTTGTTGGTTTTGTTCTTTGAGCAAGGTGATGTTCATGCACGGCTCATTTTGTGCACCAGTAAAAAAAACATATACCTATGTCTTGAATTTGGAAAAAAATCGTATTTTATTTATCACTAAAGAAGGGTTCGGTGAATGCGCATATGAAACTGGTTGGTTCGGTACCTCAAAAAAGGTTAAGAACCACTGCATTTGACTAAATGGAACTAACAGACATTTATAGAATGTTCCAATCAATGGAAGCAGAACACACAGTCTTCTAAACTATACACAGGTCTCTGTCCAGAATAGACAATGTGAAAGGACACAAAAAAGTCTTAGCAATTTAGAAGATTGAAATTATACCAAGTATCTTTTCAAACAACAATGGTATAAAACTAGAAATTAACAATAAAAGAAGTCTGGTAGTGGTGCAGTGGATAGAGCGTCAGACTGGGATGCGGAGGACCCCAGTTCCAGACCCCGAGCTCGCCAGCTTGAGCGCGAGCTCATCTGTTTTGAGCAAAGCTCGCCAGCGTGGACTCAAGGTCACTGGTCTAAGCAAGCGGTTACTCAGTCTGCTGAAGGCCCATGGTCAAGGCACCTGTGAGGAAGCAATCAATGAACAACTAAAGTGCCACAACGAAAAACTAATGATTGATGCTTCTCATATCTCTTCATTCCTGCCTGTCTATCCCTATCTAACCCTCTCTCTGACTTTCTGTCTCTGTAAAAAAGAAAAAAGAAAAAATATATAAATACATAAAAATGTAACAACAGATTCCTGAATAACCAAATGGTCAAAGATGAAGTCAAAAGAAAAGTAAAAAAAATATCTAAAAACAAAAGAAAATAGAAACAGAATATGACAGTATGAATCTTGGGTAGAGTCTGCTATCAGTGCACACTTACCTGAGTTAGTGGCCATGTGACTCTTTGGTAAAGGCCAGAAAGAACTTTTACTTGTTGATTTGAATGTCCTTCCTCATTGGACCTGGGCTTCTCTTTCAAATAATAGATGGCACGTTGGAGAATATAGTGACTCAGGCCTGGACAAAGGCACAGTATCCAGACATTTTTTTTAAAACAGAATTGCATGGGATCACTTTATTCAACTCCATAAAATAATTTGAAAAAATGAATAAAATTACAAGTATAAATTATCAAAACATTCCCCAAAACTTAGAAATTCTAAGTAGGCCCATTACCACAGAAGAAATAGATGTTGATAGAGAACTGATTTTTCCCACACCTCCATGCACAAAGGCACCAGGCCTATATTATTTCACAGAAGTCTATAGAGTAAACTTAAAGAAGAGTTGAGCCCATTGCTATTGTTCTGTCCTGAGCACAGAAAAAGAAGGACATCTTCCAAATTCTGTTTATGAAAAGAGTATTACACTGATAAAATCTAATGACCCACATATTTAGTATCCAGACATTTTAAGTGAGAGGAGTAGGAGGACTTTGCCTATTTCTCTCATTTAAAAGAAAAAGGTCCCAGTGGATAAGGAACAGAATGGGGGTTCATGGGCTCTCCCAGTCCTCACAGAAGGCTAAGTCCCCCAAAATCAGGAGCCACCGGGCCTCTCACTTCCCTCCTACAACGACCAGAAAGGAATTTGTGTTTCATCATAGGGGTGGCAGGAGTCATCAGAGTGATGAACAGTTGGGAGTGAGGTTGCACCCATGGAGTCAGACATGGTTTGGACACGTCTACTTGTCCAGGGAAGTGAGCCAGAAACTTTATAAGGACCACAGCTAATCTCCTGCTCCCCAGGGAATTCAATTCAGCGCAGATGGTGGAGCAACAGAATGTGTTGCACCTTGCCTTGTAGTATAACAGTGATAAAGGGACACATTCTGCTCCCGATGGCCACATGAAGAGTGGAAACACGAATATACAAACACCCCTCAACAAGTCCAAGTCTTTCTGTTGACTGTGGTTCCACTAGACACAGTGGAAAGTAACTCAGCCCGAGGAGGGTCAGGGAGACTTCGTGGGAGGTGATATTTGTGACGAGCTTTGAAGCAGAACCAGCTCTTGGTGAGGGAACAGAGAACACCAGGCAGAGGAAGGAGCCAGACAGAAGGTGGGAGACTTGACTGTGAGGACCTGCGGGTAGACCAAGGCGGCTATAGCATAGGGCCATGGAGGGCAGGAGACACAGGAGGGGACTTGAGACAGGCTGGATGTGTAGGAAAACTCTATGGCAATCATGAGGTAAAAAAACCAAATGTAACAGGAACGCACACACACACACACACACACACACACACTCAAAGTAGAGGGCTGGTCTATCTCAGAAGAGCTGCAAGGCCACTGTCTCTATTTGGTTACATGAAGGCTTTGGCATCCCAGTGAGGGTCAGGTCTATAACACTGACTTTGCACACCTCCCACTACAGCCTGGGCTGACCAGGATGATGAGGTGGAGGAGGGAGGAGCTGACCAAGGCCCCAGCACAGAGGGGTCAGTAGGAAACAAAGAGGGGGACTGTCATTGTTTGAGAACAGGATCTGAGGTAGAGACAGGACAGGCTTATTATGATGGTTTTCACATCTTTATTGTATTATGAGTTATTTCTATTTTTACATCACCTTCTGATAATAAAGTTTTTCCTAAATTCTCAGTTTTAAAAACTCTTTCAAAATTTTGAAACAAGTAAAATTTTACAAAACATAGCAGGACTGTGCCCGAGTGTTGGGGCGGGAGCTGCACACACATCCCGTCACTGCTGCATTCCTTACAGTGCAGTGCCTACAACACCGGGCACCCTCTATGTCACCCAGGACAATCACCAGAACAGATTTCACATCGATGCATTAGTGCCACCACATCCTCAGTCCCATCAGGTTTCACCAAGATGTCCCCTACTCACTAGTGATGTCCAGGAAAGGAGTCTGATAAGTTTAGATTATTTCCCAACTCCCTGCCATACTGAGGTTGTGGTTTATGGGTGTATTGTTTGCAAATTCTGTGGTTTCTATACTGTTTAAAATATGTGGAAAAATTTCTATTTAAATGGCCACTATTCTTGTGGGAGAAAAAAACAAGGCATCATTGGCCCTGGCCAGCAGCTCAGTGGATAGAGCATTGGACCAGGGAATGGACGTCCTGGGTTTGATTCCAGTCAGGGCACATAGGTGAAGTGGCCATCTGCCTCTCCCCACCCCTCTGCTCCTCTCCCCCTTCACTTCCTTTTTTTTCTCCCACAGCCAGAAACTCAGTAGGTTCAAGTATGGTCCCAGGTGCTGAGGATAGCTCCATTGGAGCACATCAACCTCAGGCATTAAAAATAGCTTGGTACTCAAGCATCAACCCCAGGTAGGGTTCCTGAGTGGATCCAGTCAAGGTGCATGTGGGAGTCTGCCTTACCATCTCCCATCGTCTCACCAAAAAAAAAAAAAAGTGATCATTAATATATTCAAAATACTTAAATTTTTCATTCTGCAATTTGGTCATTTCATTTTTGAGAGTTGGTTTGGATTATTTAGACTGCCACATAGAGAGAAATATAAATAAATTGCCAGTATTTTCAGTAGATTTTTCTTTTGCTGAATATGCAACTTGTTACTAATTTTTTTCCATGAAAAACAATACAATTAAAAAAAAAAGTATCTACATACATTTTTGGTCCATGTTTGTAAGATATACTGGAACTAACACTCAGATTCTCAAGTTGTAAGATAAGCATACTGTACACTGTACTAGATACTGTTAAATTATATTTCACTGGGTTGATTCAATTCATATTCATACCAACCACACAAGAAAATTCCTGTTATTTTATTTCCTTCCCCATATTTAGGGTTGATATATTGTAAATTATTTGACAATTTCATGAGTGTCTAAGGGTAACTTTTATACTCTTCATTTGTATTATCTTGATTATTTGTGAGATTTTCAATCTTTTCAAAAGTGTATTTTCCATCCATGAACTCCGCCCATTCTTTTTCTGTATCTTTGTAGAATTTGAAAGGCTCTAATTTATTTGTAGGAGCTCTTTATATATTCTGGATTCTGATCTGATCTTTTGTCATAAGGGGATTAAACAACTGAGAAGTAGAGGCGTTTCTCCTGTGAAGACTTTCTTCTCCCTGAAGGAGGTGAAGAGGGCAGAGAGCACAGGCGAGTCACTGCTGGGGGGAGTGTGCTGGGTGATACCAGGGAAATCCTCATTCTTTCGGATCCATATGACTTTTGAATCCAGTTATCCGACTGAGATGATAAATTCTGTTTCCATACCAACCTAGCATAATCACTGGTTTTATTTACTCTATGATGTGGAGGAATAATAATCACCTAAAATTTTTTGTGTTATACAATAAAATTCCTAAGTAATTGCACTTCTGTAGTATTATTTTATAGAAATAAAATTTTAAATAGCAATACATATTGAAAAAGTCCTGGAAGTAAAAATCATAAAATACTAGAAAGAGTCCCTGAGGTGCTGAAGCATCACATGGTGTCTGAACCTCTCTCCATTTGCTGTGAGGACTGCAGCTCCTGGCTGTCAGCAGGGGAACAGCTGGAAATGGAAAGGCAGCCACACAAAAGGACCACATGTTGAACTAGATGACACCGTCAGGAGCTTGTGAGCAGCATCTTCTGTCATCAGAAAAGAAACACATGTTTGTCCCAGTGCCTGACGAAATCCTGGATCGGTTCCTCTGGGCCTATGGTCCCAGGACCCCATGACGTCCATCTCAGAGCTCCACCCTCACTGAGATGCCTATATTTCCATCAATCCTCACCGCCACAGGATCCTACATCCCGTACCAATGTCCTGTCTTCTCTACTACAAGACTCAGATACAAGTCCTGCTAATGACAGGCAAAGCTAGGCCTCAAGGTGCAAACAAAATGATCTGTTCTCATTGGCCCCAGACGGGGGTTGCCAGGTGGATCCCTGTCGGTCTGGGCACATGCAGGACTCTGTCTCTCTATCTCCCCTCCTCTCATTTGGAAAAAGAAGAAAATAATTAACTAAATAAATAAAAAAGGAATGGTC
Source organism: Rhynchonycteris naso (assembly GCA_037038555.1). Classification (NCBI taxonomy): domain Eukaryota; kingdom Metazoa; phylum Chordata; class Mammalia; order Chiroptera; family Emballonuridae; genus Rhynchonycteris; species Rhynchonycteris naso. The sequence goes on along the minus strand of CM072997.1, from coordinate 297,232,977 downwards.
TGCTCTCTCTACTGACGTCCTGAGGCTAAAGCATCCATGAACAGCCCTGTCCAAAGAGTATGGCCTAATCCTGCTTCCTCCAGCCCTGGGGAGGGCTGCAGACAAACATCCTTCTTCCCCTCCTCTCTGCTGCTCTACCCACCCTGGTAACAGCACAGCCTCTGAGAGTGACTGTCTCTGCCCTGCCCCCTCCATTTCTGCTGTGGTCACAGGTCAGCATCCCAATCCACATGCAGCTCAGCCCCACTGGTCTTCCTATCCCTGGAGTCATCTCTGCTCAAGGCAGGACCCCTCAGTGGCAGGATCTGAGTCTGGAGGAGGCTGGCTGCCAGGTGATTGCACCAGGGCTCAGCCTGAAATCCCAAGATCCACGGAGAACTGGCCTCCTTCTAACCACATCCTGCATAGTCCCTACTGTTCACCTGCTGACTTACCTGCTGTCCCCAAAGCAACTTTCTCTGAGAACACAGCTGTGACCTTCAACCTTTTTGAGTGGGATCTGCAAGGCCTGCCACCCCTTTCCTGGGATTATACCTTGCCCCCCTCATCCTAACCCCCTGCATATTCCCCTTCCCCTGGACACATCACAGGGAGCCACCAGGCTGCTCTCACCTGAATGTGAGCACTGCCCATGCCCTGTGTGACTGCTGTCCACACACCACCCACACTGGGCCCAAACACACTCCCCAAACAGGGAATCTGAGTCAGGACTGAAATCACTAACCTCATTATAATCAACAAGCCTGAAGCCTGGGTGTGGGCCCTCCCATCCCCTCTGGCATTAACAGTGAGGACCCAGCACATCTCAGGGCTGAGCTTGTCCAAGTCACTTCTTTAAAGTGGTATGATTTCCGCAAAGAGAAGGTCTAATTTTCTCAAAGAAAAGGTTCAAGGAAGGGACAAGGGTCCTCTCCTCACCTTTTCTCTCCTCACTCCAGTACGTTTGCCCCCACTTCCCACTCAGCTCTGCCTTCTGTACCTCTTATTGTAAACAGGCAAAGACCACAACTAGGAAGAAACAGGTGAGGAAAACAGCAAGGGTCCAGTTGAACATGTTGCTTGTGGCCTTGGATTGGGCTGTGGCTGCAGCCATTGTTGATGCAGCTGCAATGGAAACACAAGAGTGACATCCTGTCCAGACCCCAAATCTGAGGAGACCCCTCCTCAGTCCCTGCTGCCCCAGCTATTTCTACAATGCAGCTACCCCTCTACTAGTGACAGCCGCTGTGACAAATTCTGGAGTTGGAACAGAGAGGGGAGATAGGCCCTGTCCCCTTGTGGCTCATATTGCTAATTGGGAAAGCAAGGGTCACACTATACCCAGTCCCTCCTGCTGGGACAGAAAGGAGGTGACACATGAGGAAGGCAGTAGAGAAGTCTTCTCAGGAGCTGACACTGGAGGTGGTATTGAAGGATTTCAAAACAGATTAGGGGAGGTGAAGAAGAGTGATCCTAAGAAGAGGGGACAGGCTGACCAGGCGGTGGCGCAGTGGAGAGAGCGTCGGACTGGGACACAGAGGACCCAGCTTTGAAATCCTGAGGTCTTGGGCTTGAGCGCAGGTTCATCTGGTTTGAGCAAAGGCTCACCAACTTGAGCCCAAGGTCGCTGGCTTGAGCAAGGGGTCACTTGGTCTGTTGTAGTCCCCCTGACCCCCGCATCAAGGCACATATGAGAAAGCAATCAATGAACAACTAAGGTGTCACAAAGAGAAACTGATGATTGATGCTTCTCATCTCTCTAACTTCCAGTCTGTCTCTCTTTTTTTGTGTGTCTCTCTGACACACACACAAAAAAAAAAAAGAAAGAAAGAAAGAAAAAGGAGAGGGGACAGTAGAAGGAACAGGTCTGAAAACAGAACGATGCCCTCAAGTTTGGGGTCAGCAAGAAACCCACCCTGAGGGTCATGTGCAGTGAGGAAGAGGTGGGAGGAGGGGGAAGGAAAACGGGAGGCAGAGCGCACCTGTGGCCGTTCTCCTTCCCAGAGCCCACCGCGGTGATCGCTTATTCAAACACACACACACATGCACACTCATGTACACAGACACTCACACCCATGTGCACACTCAGACACTCACATAAGGGTAGACTGATCTCATCTCAAGATTGGATTCACGACCACTTCATCCCTACCTCCCTGTGACCTGCTGTCTCCAGCGCACCAAGAATTCAAGCCATTTATTGCTGTCTCCCACTGAGGTAACAGTGAAGAACTTGGTCACTTCCTCCTCATTCTCCCCGCTGCTTACAGCTGGGTAAAAGGCATGGTTACTCTGCACGGAGCAGAAAAGCCAGCACCACACATAGTTACAGTTGTTTTCTTGTGATGAGAAATATCTACTCTCCTCATAAGCTTCACTGCAGAAAAGAGAAGTATTAGTCATCATTACATCCCCATGACCTGTTCATTTTACATCTGAAAATTTGTGCCTTTTGAGCACAAAAACTAATGAATCGGAAAGTGGGGACGGAAATGAGAAAAGAGGATGATAAGACAATGGGATGAAGAAGACCCAGGGAAAGAAATCGGAGGTGAAATTTCGAAGAATTAACGACCACACGTAACAGGTGGGCGGAGCAACCTCTATAAATACCTGGGGCGGGAACTGTCCCCGCAGTCCTCCTGCGGGCGTGCAAACTGTTCTGTCGCACCGCTTCCCACCTGGGCTTCTGTCTCGGGTCAGGATGACTGCGGCGGCCAAGTTCAGCCGGGTCTTCCTGCGCCTGTTTCTGCTTCTGCTGTCCTGTGTCAGGGCTGCGCCCCGCCGTAAGTTCGGGGCTGGGACCTCCGAGAGAAGTACAGATATTAATACGGGAACCGGAGGGAGAGAAGACGGGTGGGAGAAGGAAGAGGGTAGGGGCGGCGATCGGAGGGAGAGATGCGGTTAGGGGTGAGAGGAGCGGCGGCGACTGGAGGGAGAGAAGCGGCGACGGGCGGGAGGAGCGACGGCGACCCGAGGGAGAGAAGCGGCGACGGGCGGGAGGAGCGGCGGCGTCCCGAGGGAGGAGCGGCGGCGACCCGAGGGAGGAGCAACAGCGATCGGCGGGAGAGAAGTGGAGGCGGGGAGGGAAGAGGAGTGGGGAGGAGCGAGTGGAGGAGACGTCCTAGGTAGGGATCGTGACCGTCCCGCTGGTGGCGCGGCGGCACCGCCAACCCCTCCTCTATCATCCCGGGGCCGCCAGGCTGCCTCGCGGGTAGAGCCCTCCCAGGCCAGGCCGGGGACTGAAGTGGGCGGGAGGGAAGGCGCCCCCACCCCGCACCTCGCGGCACTACAAGCTTCTTGGGAAGTGGAGCCCGAGCCTGTGGCAAGCGGAGCGTGGACAGGAGGGGAGGGGTCATTCCCTCAGGGGAGCGACCCAAGGACAGCTCCATGACCCTACTGTGCTTTCACGAGTTTCCCTCGCAAAGCCCCCTCCGCACCCCCACTGCCTCCACCCTTGAACTTCGGGCTCTCTGCCAGCTGATCACGGATCCTCTAGCCCCATCTAGGCTCGGCTCACAGTCACTAACATCTATTGAGTCACTTCTCACCGCGGCTCAAAACGCTGTGTACCCAATTCTTTGGTGCTCTAAGAACACCAGTCTTCCAACTCCTTACGGTTTTGAAGCGACCCTAATTCCTCCACTCGTGGCATCGTGCTCCCCCCACCGTCTTGCTTGAGGACACCCTCCAAAAAGCCTCTGCACGTGGCCCATAGAACCTAGAGCAAGAGGGGCAGGAAGCACTTTATATTTTTAAACTCAATTTTTTTAAAGTTTTATTTTATTTTTTGTATGTGTGTGACAGAGACAGAGGGAGGGACAGGACAGATAGGAGTAGACAGACAAGAAGGGAGAGAGATGAGAAGCATCAATTCTTCATTGGGGCACCTTAGTTGTTCATTGATTGCTTTCTCATATGTGCCTTGGCCAGGGGCCTACAGCACACCGAGTGACCCCTTGCTCTAACCAGTGACCTTGGGCTCCAGCTGTTGAGCCTTGCTCAAACCAGATGAGCCTGCACTCAAGCTGGTGAGCTCAGGGTTTTGAACCTATGTCCTCCACGTCGCAGTCCGAGGCTATATCCACTGCGCCACCACCTGGTCAGGCTCTTTTCTTCTTCTTTCTTTGGCAAAGAATGCCACTGGGAAGGATGGAAAGGAAGGGCACTCTTTGTTCCCACATTTTCCACCTACTGAAAAGGCAGCAGCACATAAAGGTCCTTCATACAGTCAAGAGTCTGCAAACTTTTTTTCTTTTCTATTTTTTTTTTCTTTTTATTTTTTGATATTTGAAAATCTTCACTTTATTTTGCATAACACTGCTATTCATTGTAATTGTTTTGTTGTTGGTTTACTTTTTTAAATTACATTTACATTCAGTACTATTTTGTATTAGTTTTAGGTGTACAGCATAGTGGTTAGACAATTACATATCTTTCAGAGTGTCCCCTTGATATTTCATAACCCACCTGGAACTGTACACACTTAGTATGATATGCTGACTATGTTTCCTGTGCTGTACTTTACAGCCACGTGACTCTTTTGTAATTGTCTGTCTGTTCTTCTGAATCCCTTCACCGAGTCCTCCAACCACTGGGACAGGAACTTGTAGAAAATACGTCATTGAGGACAGGACAGCTAAGAATGTCTTCAGCCCCTTTCATTAAGATGGAGGGCTCCTGGAAATGAAAACCTTGAGTCTTTAAGAAAGAATGATTGTGAAATGAGGAAAGAAGATGGGAAGGGATAGGGGGGCGGGAGAATGGGTGGAGGCATGGGTGCTATGGGGAGCGAGGAAAAGGGATTGAAATTTGGGGGCACTTCGCCCCAAGGAGCAGGTGGTAAGGCCACGGGGAAGGGCAATCGGAGGGTCACAGGCAGGGACAGCACTTGAGAGCCATTCCCTCCTGGGACAGTATGGACATGGAATAAACCTTTGTGTCTCTGTGTTGGCAAAAACTCTTAAATGTCTCTCTATGGATTCAAAGTTGAGATTCCCTCTCATGAGAAATATAATTCTACTTATCAGTCAGTGAGGGACAACATACTGATATAATGATTCCACCCTTTTAGTTGCCTAAAAGAATAATAAGGACCTATTTTTTTTATTTTATTTTAAAACTGGGTCCTGAAGTAAAAAATTACAAAATAATAATGAGTCAGACAAGAAAAAGCCCACGTTGTGGCTGCTGTGTATCAGCAGGAGCACAGGTAATGTTTGCCTAGACATGGGTGGGGCAGTAACATGGTGGGTACAGGTGATTGACACAAGGAAGGAGAGCCTATCCACAGAGCTGTGAGCACAAGGGTCTTGCTTTAACCCCTGGTGGAAGGTGACTGGGAAGGACTTAACTGTCCCAACCAAGCAGGGTGAGATTAGGCTGCATTCCCAGTAGCAAAGGGGCATGGGGCACAGGAGAAAGGCAGAAGACCTTTTAGGAACTAGGTGTCACTGGTGAGGGTTTAAAGGAGGCGGGGCCTCCATGGACACCTGCGCTTCGGGCACTCAGGCAGCTTTTTTCATGTTCCCTGAGCCTGAGCGAAAGGCTACAGACATTTCACAGCGTACAAAACCACAAGGTCTAAGCACACATCAAACAATGTCTGGACATGCTAAAAAGCAAGATAAAAAGTGACCTGTAATCAAGAAAAAAAGGAAACAATAGAAACTGACTCAAATCACCAAGAGTACCTGTGAGAGTCCTATGCAGAAGAATAAAGTTCAGCACTCTCCTTACACCTATAATGGGATGAAAAATACTTTTCTCTCTAGGATCTGAGTGAGTTCTTGGCTGAGACCCCTGTGATAAAAGACAGGTTAACAAGAGAAACATAAAATGTTTATTAACATGTATACCTCTGTACAGTTGGGAGCTACTCAAGGAAAATGAGTGATTCTTGAGGTAACTCAGAATTCAGGATGAAATATCATCTTAACTGGGGAAGATGGGTAGGACTTTAGGGCAAAGAAAAAGATTTTTAAGAAAGATAAATGAACCGGACCCGTGCTGGCACAGTGGATAAAGTGTCAACATGGGATGCTCAGGTCCCCAGTTTGAAACCCCGTGGTCACTGGCTTGAGCCCAAAGGTCACTCACATGATGCCCAATGCCGCTGGCTTGAGCAAGGGGTCACTGACTCGGCTGGAGTCCCCACTCAACACATATATGAGAAGCAATCAATGAACAACTATGGGTTGCTGTTTGTCATCTCTCTCCCTGTCACACACACATACTCTCTCTCAAAAAGAAAAAAAAATGTTAATAGACCCTTAGAAAACCAGATTTGAGATAAAGGAGTTTGTGACAATATCTGTCTGGATGTGGTGTCTGCTTCTGGTCTCCTTTCCTGTGACCAGTCAGTGCTCCCTGGTTGATGACGTCCTCCCAGGAGGGGTAAATGACAGCGAGGTCCCTTTAGGAGGACCTATCTTGAGGCACATACAGGGGCTCAGAGAAAGCCTCTGGCTCTTCCATTGTTTCTCACATGCCTGCAGCTCAGAATAATCATGTGTCAGAGGGCGTGTTGGGAGGGCAGATTCAGAGTCCTTCACAATGACAGGAAGATTCACTCAGAGTGGATCATGTGTGTATACATGTGTATATGAAAGAAAACTATGCTGCTCACAAAAATTAGGAGATATTTCAAAATGAATACAAAGTGACAAAATAACCCCCAATTTTTGTGAGCAGTGCATGAAAGAATTCAAAGATAGGAGTAAATCTTTGTGTCCTTGTTGGGAAAACCTTAAATACATCAATAGTGCAGATGACAGAAGAAAACATAGATTACTTTGACTTCTTTGAATTTTAAAAAGTTTGTTTTCAAGAAACTGAGAAGACAACCACTAGAAAGAAAATATTTTCCAACCATACCTTTGGTAAGGGACCGGTATCTAGAATATATAAAGAACTCTTATACTTAATAATATAATGACAAGCAACCCAAATTTAAAGTAGACATTTCTCCAAAGAAGAATACAAATGACCAATAAGTACATGCAAACATGCTCATAGTATTAGTCAGCAAGGAAATGCAAATCAAAACCACAGAGATCGAGGAGAAGCAAGTAGGCGACGGAGTAGGCGGATGTACCAACTTCCAACTCCCAGAACCAAAGTGGATTATAACTCAATTTTAAGAACCATCATCTGGATAAACCAACTTTGAACTAAACTAAGTGGACTCTTCAACCAAGGAACACAGAAGAAGCCACACTGAGACTGGTAGGAATAGCGAAAACACAAAGAGGGCTGCCTAGCTCCCCAGAGCAAATGGCAGCCCGGAGAGACCCACGTGGCGGGAGGAAAGTTTGGAGGAGAGTGAGGGACCTGGGTCCCAGGAACCAAGCCCCAGCCTGCAGTCCCAGAGCCTAGAAGAGGCGTTTGGACAGTTTTGAGCTGTGAAACAAGTGAGGGAGCACCCAGGCCTACAGTGTGGAGTATTAGGTCCCTTCCTACTCTGCTGGGGGTTGCTGAAGGGTTTGGGGCAGTAGGACGCTGAAACGCTGTTCTGTCGGTGTGGACGGAGGCCAAGCCGGTGTGAGCTCAGTCTAGCCCAGCAGGGTCAGAGGGGACGCGTGAAAGCGCTCTGGAAGCTGCGGGCCTGCCTGTGATGCCACCTACGAGGACAAAGCGGGAGGCCAGGAACGGGCAGATATCTGCTCTGCGACCCTGCGCAAGCCGGCCCTGACGGCGGGGACCGGGCTAGGACCAAGGACGGGCTTGGGCTCGCGGCTGAGCTCACGCTACCAGCCTCGCCCAGCCGGAGAAACCGCGGTTTGCCATTATATGTGCGCGAGCGGGCTCCGAACGCGGGGGCGGGGTAGAGTCCGGGACGAGCGAAAGTACGCAGCTGAGCGGAAGCCAGCAAACACCCCCAGCCCAATAAACCTGGGTTTGCGACCCTGTGCAGAAGGGCCCTGGCCTCAAGGCCGGGGCTAAAGTTCCGGACCGGCAAAGGCTCACAGCTGAGAGCACGTCAAAAGCCCCGCCCAACCCGCGAAACTGTGGCTAGCAGGCTCTGACTGCGGGTTCTGGGGGGAAGTCCGGAAACAGACTGGGTCCGCAGCTGAGCAAAGGTGCTCACCTCTACCCTTGGTGCTGAGGCTTGTGGCTTGAGTGACAGCCCCTTCCACGGAGGAGAGGCAGAAATCACAGCAAAAGCCACAGTGGGCCGGCGCTGGCAACGCCCATACCCAATCACCCTAGGCAGCGGCAGAGGGGGTAGTGGGCCTGCAGACAAAACACACCTAGAGAACACAAAGGCAACACCTACTGGACTCCAGTGGCCACAACTTACTTATACACAGACAAAATGGGCAGGCAGAGGAATGCAAACCAAATGAATCAAGAGAAATCCCCAGATAAGGACCTGAATGAACCAGATATAACCAAATTACAAGAAGCAGAATTTAGAATAATGATAGTTAGGATGTTCAAAGAGCTGAGAGCAACAATGGATAGTCATTATGAACACCTAAATAAAGAGATAACAAGTATAAAAAAGGAAATTGAAATAATAAAAAAGAATCAGACAGAAATGACAAATACAGTATCAGAACTGAAGACCACAATGGAAGGAATTCAAAGCAGGATGAATCACACTGAGGATCGAATCAGCGAGTTAGAGGACACAATAAAGAAAGGCACAGAAGCAGAGAAGAAAAAGGAAAAGAGACTCAAAAAATGTGAGGAAACTCTAAGGGAGCTCTGTGACAACATGAAGAGAAACAACATTTGCATCATAGGGGTGCCTGAAGAAGAGGAGAGAGGACAGGAAATGGAAACTTTGTTCAATCAAATCATAGCAGAAAACTTTCCTAAATTAAGGCTGGGAAACACTCCACACGTTCAAGAAGCACACAGAACTCCATTAAAGAGAAACCCAAAAAGATCTACACCAAGACACATCATAGTTAAAATACCAAAGCTAATGGATAAAGAAAAAATATTAAAAGCTGCTAGGGAAAAAAAGGCTATCACCTACAAAGGAGCCCCCATAAGGATGACATCAGACTTCTCAACAGAAACACTTGAGGCCAGAAGGGAATGGCAAGATATAATCAAAGTAATGCAGAACAAGAACCTACAACCAAGACTACTTTATCCAGCAAGGCTAACGTTTAAAATTGAAGGAGAAATAAAGAGCTTCCCAGAAAAAGAAAGCCTCAAGGAATTCATAAAAACCAAACCAATTCTGCAAGAGATACTAAGGGGTCTGTTGTGAACAGTTTAAAGGAAGGAAAGAATAGAGCAAAAGAAGAATATAGCTTTAAAGAATAAAATGGCAATAAACAACTACATATCAATAATAACCTTAAATGTAAATGGATTAAATGATCCAATCAAAAGACATAGGGTAGCTGCATGGATAAAGAAACAGGACCCATACATATGCTATCTACAAGAGACACACCTTAAAACAAAAGATGCACATAGACTGAAGGTAAAAGGATGGAAAAAAATATTTCATGCAAATGGAAATGAAAAAAAAGCAGGAGTAGCAATACTTATATCTGACAAAATGGACTTTAAAACAAAGGCTGTAGTAAGAGATAAAGAAGGACACTACATAATGATAAAGGGAACAATTCAACAGGAAGATATAACTATTATAAATATCTATGCACCAAATATAGGAGCCCCGACATACATAAAGCAGACGCTGATGGATATAAAGGGCGAGATTAACAGCAATACTATCATAGTAGGGGATTTCAATACCCCTCTAACAACACTGGATAGATCCTCAAGAAAGAAAATTAATAAAGAAACAGCAGACTTAAAGGAGACACTAGATCAACTTGATTTAATAGATATCTTCAGAACTTTTCACCCTAAAGCAGTAGAATATACATTCTTCTCAAGCGCTCATGGTACGTTTTCTAGGATAGACCACATGTTAGGACACAAAAATGGTCTCAATAAATTTAAGAAGATTGAAATCATAGCAAGCATTTTCTCTGATCACAATGCCATGAAACTAGAAATTAACCACAAAAGAAAAACTGAAAAATACTCAAACACTTGGAAACTAAATAGCATGTTATTAAATAATGAATGGATTAACAATGAGATCAAAGAAGAAATGAAAAAGTTTCTAGAAACAAATGATAATGAGCATACATCAACTCAAAATTTATGGGACACAGCAAAAGCAGTTCTGAGAGGGAAGTTTATTGCACTACAGGCATATCATAAGAAGCTAGAAAAAGCTCAAATAAGCAACCTGACCCTGCATCTAAAAGAACTAGAAAAACAACAACAAATAAAACCCAAGACAAGTAGAAGAAAGGAAATAATAAAGATGAGAACAGAAATAAATGACATAGAGGCTAAGGAAACAATACAGAGGATCAATGAAACCAGAAGCTGGTTCTTTGAAAAGGTAAATAAGATTGATGAACCTTTAACTAGACTCACCAAGAAAAAAAGAGAGAGGACCCAAATAAAGTTAGAAATGACAGTGGAGAAATAACAACTGACACAACAGAAATACAAAGCATTGTAAGAAAATACTATGAAGAACTATATGCCAAAATATTAGAAAATCTTGGTGAAATGGACAAATTTCTTGAATCATATAACCTTCCAAAAATCAATCTGGAAGAATCAGAACACCTAAACAGACCAATTACAACAAATGAGATCGAAACAGTTATCAAAAAACTCCCAAAAAAGAAAAGTCCTGGGCCTGATGGCTTCACAAGTGAATTATATCAAAAATTCAAAGAAGAACTAACTCCTATCCTCCTCAAGCTATTTCAAAAAATTCAAGAGGAAGGAAGACTTCCAAACTCCTTTTAAGAGGTGAGCATAATTCTGATCCCACAACCGGGCAAAGACAACACAAAGAAAGAAAATTATAGGCCTATATCCCTGATGAATTTAGACGCTAAAATTCTCAACAAAATATTAGCCAACCGGATCCAGCAATATATGAAAAAAATCACACACCATGATCAAGTGGGATTTATTCTAGAGAGGCAAGGCTGTTTCAATATTCACAAATCAATCAATGTGATTCATCACATAAACAAAAGGAAGGACAAAAATCACATGATAATTTTAATAGATGCAGAAAAGGCATTTGATAAAATCCAGCACCCATTCATGCTCAAAACTCTCAGTAAAGTGGGAATACAGGGATCATTCCTTAACATGATAAAGGCCATCTACGATAAACCGACAGCAAACATCATACTAAATGGGCAAAAATTAAAAGCAATCCCCTTAAGATCAGGAACCAGGCAGGGATGCCCCCTTTCACCACTCTTATTCAACATAGTTCTGGAAGTCCTAGCTACAGCAATCAGACCACAAGAAGAAATAAAAGGCATCCAAATTGGAAAAGAAGAAGTAAAACTGTCACTATTTGCAGATGATATGATATTGTATATTGAAAACCCTAAAGTCTCAGTCAAAAAACTACTGGACCTTATAAATGAATTCAGCAAGGTGGCAGGATATAAAATTAATACTCAGAGGCATTTTTATATACCAACAATGAACTGTCAGCAAAAGAAATTAAGGAAACCATCCCCTTCACTATTGCAGCCAAAAAAAAAAAATACCTAGGAGTAAATTTAACCAAGGAGGTTAAGGACTTGAACTCGGAAAATTATAAAACATTGATAAAAGAAATCAAGGAAGATACAAACAAGTGGAAGCATATACCGTGCTCATGGTTAGGAAGAATAAACATCATTAAAATGTCTATATTACCCAAAGCAATTTATAAATTCAATGCAATACCAATTAAAATACCAATGACATACTTCAAAGATATAGAACACATATTCCAAATATTTATATGGAACCAAAAAAGAACACGAATAGCATCAGCAATCTTAAAAAGAAAAAATAAAGCAGGAGGTATCACTCTTCCAGATATCAAGGTTTACTATAAGGCCATTATACTCAAGACAGCCTGGTACTGGCATAAGAACAGGCACATAGATCAATGGAACAGAACAGAGGACCCAGAAATAAACCCACAGCTTTATGGACAACTGATATTTGACAAAGGAGGAAAGAACATACAATGGAGTAAAGACAGCCTCTTTAACAAATGGTGTTGGGAATATTGGACATCTACCTGCAAAAAAATGAAACTAGACCATCGACTTACACCATTCACAAAAACAAACTCAAAATGGATAAAAGACTTAAATGTAAGCCGTGAAACCATAAGCATCTTAGAAGAAAATATAGGCAGCAAGCTCTCCGACATCTGTAGCAGCAGTATATTTGCCGATTTATCTCCACGGGCAAATGAAATAAAAGGCAAGATAAACAAATGGGACTATATCAAACTAAAATGTTTTTGCACTGCTAAAGACAATAAGAACAGAATAAAAAGACAAACCACACAATGGGAGAACATATTCGACAGCACATCTGATAAGGGTTTAATAACTAAAATTTATAAAGAACTTATAAAACTCAACACCAGGAAGACAAACAACCCAATCATAAAATGGGCAAAAGAAATGAATAGAAATTTCTCCAAAGAAGACATACAGATGGCCAATAGGCATATGAAAAAAATGCTCAACATCACTAATCATTACAGAAATGCAAATTAAAACCACAATGAGATATCACCTCACACCAGTCAGAATGGCACTCATCAGCAAAACAACACAGAATAAGTGCTGGCGAGGATGTGGAGAAAAGGGAACCCTTCTGCACTGCTGGTGGGAATGCAGACTGGATCAGCCACTGTGGAAACAGTTTGGAGATTCCTCAGAAAATTAAAATTCGAACTGCCTTTTGACCTAGCTATCCCACTTATAGGAATATACCCTAAGAACACTATAGCACTGTTCGAAAAGAAGAAATGTGCCCCCATGTTCGTGGCAGCATTGTTCACAATAGGGAAGATCTGGAACCAGCCCAAGTGTCCGTCAGAAGACATGTGGATTAAAAAGCTTTGGTACATATATACTATGGAATACTACTCAGCCATAAGAAATGATGACATCGGATCATTTATAACAAAATGGATGTACCTTCATAACATTATGCGGAGTGAAATAAGTAAACCAGAAAAAAAGAAAAACTGAGAACAGCATGATTTCATACATAGGTGGGACATAAAAGTGAGAATATGAGACATGGACAAGAGAGTGGTGGTTACGGGACGGGGGGAGGGAGGGAAGAGTGGGATAGGGAGGAGGGCAGGGACACAGGGAAAACCAGATAGAAGGTGACAGAGGACAATTTGACTTTTGGTGACGGGTATGCAACACAATTGAATGATAAGATAACCTGGAGATGTTTTCATTATACATATGTACCCTGATTTATTGGTGTCACCCCATTAGAATTAATAATAATAAAATATATATATTAAAAATAATAATAATAAAAATAAAAGATAAAAACACTACCTCCACAAAAATTAAAAAAAAAACAACAAAAAAAACCCCACAGAGATCCTGACCAGGTGGTAGCACAGTGGATAGAGTGTTGGATTAGGATCCAGAGGACCCAGGTTTGAAACCCTGAATTCGCAGGCTTGAGTGCAGGCTCATCCGGTTTGAGCACAGCTCACCAACTTGAGTCCAAGGTTGCTGGCTTGAGCAAAGGGTCACTCAGTCTGCTGTAGCCCCTGGTAAAGGCACATATGAGAAAGCAATCAATGAACAGCTAAGGTGCTGCAACGAAGAATTGATGCTTCTCATCTCTCTCCTTTCCTGTCCCTATCTATCCCTGTCTCTGTCTCTGTCTCTGTCACAAAAAGAAACAAAACCCCACAGAGATATCACTTCACACCCACTAGATGGCAGTCACGGAGAATCTTTGTGCCTAACTGCCACTGCCCCTGTTGTTTCAGTGGAAGCTGCTATTACTTACAAACCCTGTGTGTTTACCAGTTTGTAGTTTATTCCTTTTTCATTTTTTTTTTATTTTTTTTTATTTTATTAATTTTAGAGAGGAGACACAGAGTGTGTGTGTCTGTGAGAGAGAGAGAGAGAGAAAGGGGGGAGGAGCTGGAAGCATCAACTCCCATATGTGCCTTGACCAGACCAGTGCCGGGTTTTGAACTGGCGACCTCAGTGTTCCCAGTTAAACGCTTTATCCACTGCACCACCACCGGTCAAGCGATTCCTTTTTCATTTTTAAAAAATGTTTTATTTATTTATTTTAGCTAAAAGAAAGGGAGATAGGGTGAAAGAAAGGAAGAAAAAGAGGGGTGGTGGAGAGAGAGAGGAATGTGGATCTGTTATTGAATATGCCCTGCAGAAACTCTAACCAACCATGCTATCCGGGCAGAGTGTGAGTAGGCTTCATCCTAAGCTCTGTGAATGTGAGCTGTCATTGAGGTATAAACTTGACATTGCCATTTTGCATATTCATCTACCATGATCAAAATATTAGGATTTTGCCTGACCAGGTGGTGGCGCAGTGGATAGAACATCAGACTAAGATACAGAGGACCCAGGTTCGAAACCCCAAGGTCGCTGGCTTGAGCATGGACTCATCATCTTGAGCCCAAGCTCGCTGGCTTGAGCAAAAGGCCACTAACTCTGCTGGAGCCGCCTGGTCAATGCACATATGAGAAAGCAATCAATAAACAACTAAGGTGCTGCAATGAAGAATTGATGCTTCCTTCTCGTCTCTCTCTGTTCCTGTCTGTCTGTTCCTAGCTGTCCCTCTCTCTGACTGTATCTGTTTCTGTAAAAAGAAAAAAAAGAAAAGGATTTTCTTTTTGCCCATAATATCCATGTCTACTTTTCTTACATTGAGACATTTATAACAAAAATAATAAAGACTGATTTACTGAACTTTAATTACATGGCAGTCAGTCTAGTAGGCACTTCCCATATATTTTCTGATTTCGCCTTTACATCAGTACTGTAAGGCAGAAATTTTATTACATCTCCACTTAACTAGTAAGGTGATTGAGGGGACTGAGGCTCAAGGCTATGAAATAACTTGCCCCTGATCAGACTAATGCTAGTAACTGGTGATACTGAATTGCAGACCACTGTGGGCCTAATTCCAAGTCTATGCTCTTTCCACCGCCATCCTAATCTCTTCTACTAAATGACATCGTTTATTTAGCTGTCACATAAACTAAATCCTGAGTTCCAAATGCAATGACCTTTCACAAATTAAATCCAGTACTTAAAGAATTACATGATTACATTTTGTTGGTAATGAACTAAACCTTTGTTCATTTCTGTTTAAAGTGTCTCTTTAGGACTTTGTATTCAATCCTCCATGGTCCTTCTTGGCCAATTCCACTTCTTCCATCTCTGAAATCTCGCAGGTCTCGCACACATGCACCCTAGCTATCTTTATTCCCTTGTTTCCTTTTACATGTTCTTTGCACTTTTTCTTAAGTAGTTGCCCTGGGGATTACAGTTAGCCTTTTAACCTAAAGCAGTCTAGTTCAGATGAATACCAATTTTGCTGCAATGTAACTCCCTTAGCCTCCCCATCTTTATGCTGCTATTGTCATACAAATTACATCTCTATACATTATAAACCAATTGAACAGGTTTAGTATATTTACTGATGCATTCGTATTCAAACAAGTTTACATTAGTATCTTTCCTACTTAGTATGTAGTTACCTCGATCAGTGTTGTTTATGTCTTCATGTGTGTTCAAGGCCCTGCCTAAGGCTGGGGTTGGCAACTCATACACATGGACTCCAACTCAAACACACAGGCTCAGTGGCTAGCACCCCCAGGCCAGTCCAGCCATTCCTGTCTTCCTGACCCACACTCATCCCGTCACGGACTTTGAAGCACCCACAAGTGTGCCCTGAGAAGTGTGTGTGTGTGTGTGTGTGTGTGTGTGTGTGTGTGTGTGTGTGTGAAACAGAACAGGTTTCATGCAGGTCTCTTTCAAGTGGGTGACTGTCCCTGGGTATTAGAGGTGACGGTGGGGTGTAACTGAACCGCTCCCCAGGTCATTACTGACACCCAGTTCCTTGGGGACCACAACCTAAGGCATAGCACCTGGTGCTGTGCTTACCTGCGGCAGCTCTCCCCGTCCTGCCAGGTACCACCTCCTCCAGGAAGCCTTTCCGAATGCTCAGGAATAAACATGAATATGACATGTGTCCTATGGTATCATTCTATCCTTTCTGTTGAAAGTCCTCTGTGTTCACCTAGATGTTAAGTCCTCAGAGGGAAGACACTGTCTTGTATTTTTGTTCCTCAGAACTCGGTAAAAGTCACTAAAAGCATCTATCAGATGAATCCTCCCGGTAAGAGTATGTGCACCCAAGGGTCCACGGTAGCACCAAAGTATTTTGCTGCCTCAGACAGTTAAAGGTTCAACAGGACCCAGGGTGCAGAGATGGAGGGCAGGATGGAGACCCTCCCTCAGCAGCCAGGCCCTTCAGACGGTGTCCCCAGGCCACAGTATGTTTTGTCCTCACAGATGCTCACTGTCTCTGCCTGGTCCAAACTTACCGATCACATCCCCGACCTGGACAGTATTCGAAAGAAGTTCAGTTCTCACTGGATGGAGAGCGTTTCCTTTGGTACAACAGTGACAGCAACATGGCCAGACCTTTGGGTTCACTGGGAGAGAAAGTTAATGGCAGCAGAGTATGGACGGATATGATCTCAGAACAGAGAGAAGTGGAGCCACATTTGCAGTTATACCTGTCTATTTCGGGTAAGTGAGGGACTGGGCAGGAGAGGTGGGGACAGTGAGCAGGAGGGGGAAGGAGCGGGCACGGGGGGAGGGGCTTTATGGAGGGAACTGAGCCCTGGTCCAACCTCAGAGACACGGTCGACCTGATGGCCAGAAAGGGCAAGTCATACAGAGAGAAAAGCAGACACCTCAATGTACAGAGACACCCTGACCTATGGGAGATGGCAGGGCTCTCAGAGGCAGGGTGACACCCTGTGTGTGGATTGCAGGTTGTCGCACTGTGTACGTCAAGCTGTGCTGTGCGCAGAATGACACCAGAAATCACACTGGTGCATTCTGGGAGTTCAGCTTCAATGAAGAGCCTGCCCTCTTCTTAAATGCGACAAGCAAGAACTGGATGACAAGCAAGAACGGGAAGGTCAGTTTCCCTGCCCTCAAATGGATCCAGGAAAACTTGGAGAACAACAAGGAGTATTACAAGAAGATCTTGGAGGGAGACTACAATCATTGGCTGACAGAGCTCTTAAAACATAAGGAAAAAGTACAGAAGCCCACAGGTAACTGAGCAGGGTACAAAAGTGTGTTAATTCTCTGTAAGGGTCTAGTGCCTTCCCTGTATGAGTGTGAGTGTGTGTGTGTGTGTGTGTGTGTGTGTGTGTGATGGAAAATCTGACGGATGGATCCACTAGCTGATTTCTTGGAGGACTTCCTGTCAGTGTCATTTATCAAATACCCCTCCCCACCTTCCATTCCCACTGCACCCCCCTCAGCGCAGAAGCCTTTCTCCACTTAACCAACGACCTGGTCACCCTGGTCGATTGGATGGTCCCCAAATTTCTATGCATCATTGTGTTACCAAGCCTTCTCTTCTTCCTCTGCTGTAGTTTTTTCTCAAGCAGCTCAAATGTCACTTCTTATGAAGTCTTCTCCTCCTTCCCCGCACAGAATTAAGTAACCCTCAGGGTCCCCTGGCAGAGAAGGTAAATGCCACAAACGCATGGACGGAATTGCCCCAGACGCAGGGAGAGAGGGCGCGAGAGCACAGGATGAACCTGTCCGACATTAGTCTGGAGAAGAACAGGACCAGGGGTACGTCATCCTACAATCTGTCTACCCACAGTAAGCGTGTCAAATTCTGTGATAATCAGAGACACTGTCACCCTCAGTGGAATATGAGCTCCAAGAGGACAGGGCACAACCCCTGTTCACCTTTATACCCCAGGATGTGATAGAGCGGCTGTCACTTAACAAGCCAGTCAGTATGAGGGTGACAGGTGCTGTCTGGGGAAACAGATGCTGAGGGCCGTATAATGTTTAGTTTGACAGGGCTTTTGCTTTTCTTCACCCTTTTGAACGATCTTAAATGTTCCAGATACCCTGCAGCCCTCAACCGCCTGGTCAGCGGAATTGATCATCGGTATTGCCTTCGCAGTGATCGCAGTGATCGCCATCCTCATTGTTGCTGGTATCTCTTTAATCCGGAAATGTAGATCAGGGGCCATGAAAGGTGAGAAGCAGGCCTGCCTCTGGCTCTGGGGCAGGACGTAGTCTGGTAGGGACTTGGGAGAGAAAAGCACGGCCCTCCCAAGGCTCCTATCACTCATCCATCTCTCCACAGAAATGATGGGCTTTCTCAGTGCGGAGCCCTACTCCTCAGCAGGGCTGGGGCCACTCTGCGGCTGCGGCTGCGCAGAGGCTGGTACAGGCTGCACCACAGGGACCTGAGGGCAGGAGCAAGCCAGGCGCGCCCTGTGGGGCGGGGCTGAGAGCTGGAAGGCGCAGGGTGGGTGCTGTCTTGTACCCGTTAACCCAGGGCTCCTCAAGACCTGTGATGAAAACATTCTTTTTCTCTGAAGATAGCATGACTTATGTCAATACTTTCTCTACTGTCATAACAGCTGTTCCATCATCTGATGCTTCTTCTCTGGACCATGACACGGTGTCAGAATTAAATGGAACCTTGATGACAGAAACTGATGTTGATGACAATGACACAAATCTGGCTGGGAATCTAACCACACTCATTCCATCAGATGGCCCTGTGCCAGGGGAATGGGACTAGCTATAGGCACTTTTTTCTTTATTTGGTTAAGATTAAAACAATATACATAACTTAATTTTTCTTTAATGGTATATATTTTATGTCTTTGTATTTACTTTTATGAATAACTAAGTTAATGCTTTGGTGGTAAAATTGCATATTTACAAATTCAAATGTTACACTCCTAACACCTCCTCAGTACCCCAAAATGTGACTCTATTTAAAGACAACTCTTTTATAGGAATAAGTTAAAATAAAGTTAAGATAAAGGAAGGAGTGTTACAATCCAATAAAACACCTTAAATATTTTTAAATACAAGTTTCTGTTTCCAATAATGTCTAGACAAGCCGGAAGTGGGAAGTGTTCTGTCAGGAATATACTCAGTGATGCACAGAATTCAATATAAACACACTCTTGTTTTTGTTTTCCAGGTGATACTCACATGAGAGTTTATTAAAAATTATATTATTCCTAGGGCACAAATCTGTAGCAATACTAAAGACAGATACGGCAGTTGTGATTGATTCGTGTCCTCCCAAAAGATATGTTCAGGTCCTCACTGCTATGTGACTGTGCCCTTATTTGAAAATAAGGTGTCTGTAGATGTAATATAATAATAATGAGGAGAGGCCCTGAGTCAGTGACTGGTGCCTTCATCAGAAGAGAGAACTTGGGCACATAAAGAAATGAAAGCCGTGTGAAGCAAACACACGCTGGCAGAATGCCACATGATGGCAGAGGCAGACATTGGTGCCAAGCAACCCCAAGGACTGCTGGCCACCACCAGGAATGAGAAAGACGCAAGGACGGGTCCTGCCCCAGAGCCATAGAGGGGGCAAGCCCAGCTGACACCTTGACTTTGGACTCCTAGCCTCCAGGACTAGGAAAGAATAGATTAATGTTGTGGTAAGTCATTGCATGTGTGGTCATTTCTTATGAAAGGTGACTGAGGAGGACTTCATGGCCCACACCACGTCAGCAGAGGACAGACGGCATTCCCGCTGGCAAAGGGGATTGGAGAACAGGAGGAAGGCAGCTACCAGCTTTAGAAACTAGGTGTCTATAGTGAGGACTTAGAGAGGTCAGACCTTGGTGGATACCCGGGCGTAACCCCCGCAGCCAGCTTCTTTCTGGCACCTGAGCCTGCCGCTGAATGGCCACGTACTGAGGCAGGAGCAGGGCAGGGTCCCCTGCTGAGTGCTGGTGCCCGTAGTCCACGTGGACAGAGGTGGAGGCAGGGTGGGCCCAGGAAAGGGTGTGTTAGAGTTAGGGGTGCTCTGACCTGGATTCACCCGGCAACCCCTCTTCTGAGGTGAATGCTCAGCCCAGCTGGGTTAGCTGCTCTGTTGATTGGCAACTAGACTTTTTAGTCTCAGGCAAGGCTATGAAGCCATCCTCAGAGCTGCACCGCCCAGGGCCAACTTGCTCGTTCGAGCCTTGGCACTCTCACCCCACCCTTTGGTCCTAAACCCACATTTCCCACCTAGTGAGGAGGGAGCAGCATATACTGCTCATTGATTTAGGCAGGATCTGCAAACTCTCCTTCTTATACAAAGGGCAGATAGTGGACGTTATGACCTTTACAGCGCACTTAGTATCTGTCTCAGTGTACACTACACACCTCCACGTTCACGGTGCAATAGCAGCATGGTAACATGGAGATGAGGGAGAGAACAGATATGACGCTGTACTACGTTACTGACCCAAAGTTGAGAGTAAACAGGGTGTCACAGATATAGGTGCCCCGTCCGCCCTGTCCACTGTGTGTTGAAAATTCAGAACTTTTCCCGGTCCTTCCTGTGGCTTCTCAGAGGAGTGGAGATGACAGAATGTGGGTCCTACAGCAGTAGGCCACTGCTCCACCTTATCTAAAGACGAGATTACCAGGGGCCTTTGAGCCACTCTATAACACCATACGTGTGAGCTGAGGGTATTGCTGGTGTAACACTTCTGGTGTCAAGATCAGAGACACCTGCCTGACCACGTGATGGCACAGTGAATAGAGCATCAGACTGGGACGCAAAGGACCCAGGTTTGAAACCCTGAGGTCCCCGGCTTGAACACGGGCTCATCCAGCTTGAGCGCGGCGTCGCTGGCTTGAGCGTGGGATCACAGATATGACCCCATGCTTGCTGACTTGAGCCAAAGGTTGCTGGCTTGAAGCCCAAGATCGCTGGTTCAGCTGGAGCCCCACCACCCACCCTGGTCAAGACAAATATGAGAAACAATCAACAACGAAGAAGCCACAATAAAGAATTAATACTTCTCTCATTCTCTCCCTTTCTGCTTGTCTATCCTTATCTGTCCTTCTCTCTGTCTCTGTCTCTGTCTCTCTCTGTTACACAAAAAAGCAAAAATAAAAAGGAAAAAAAGTCAGAGACACCTGTCTCTGCATCTTGTATTACCACACTCATGATGGACAACTCTGATAGGCCTCAAATAGACCCTCATCTCTAACAAGTCCCAGTACTTTACCAGAAGCCCCTCCAAATGGTGTGAATTTCCCTGCTGCAAGTGACATGACCTTGCTTCCGAACACTAAGGTTCTGTTGTGATTCACTAGTAGGGATGCCATGAAGCCTCATCACACCTGTCCTACCACAGGTACCACTGGTATTATAGGTCTGCTGGGTCCTATGGCCTGAAACAAGGTCCAGCGACATTCACCCATTCTTGTATTGTCTCTCAGTGCGTTTCTGCTACAACAGCAGAGCTAAGTAGTTGCAACAGACTTCTGAAATATTTAGTATATACTCATTTATAGAAAGTCTTCAGACCTGGCTGGCAATTAAATAGAGCTAGAAAGGAATCACACTCCAGCATCCCTAGAGAGGTGTTAAGGTTGGTCCTCTTCTCAGCTATTTCATCGAGACTAAGATACTGTTTAAAAAATCTCTTTGGACAAAAGAGAAAACCTAAGAGAGTCGTGACTGAATTTCCCTACTGTGTAGCACTTAACTCACAAGTAATTCACTAACGAAAAAGATTTTCTATTCCCGTTACAAATTGAAGGGGTATGAAATGAGCACTGTGTGGGTGGCTGAACTAAATGACACCACTGTGAGCAGGACCTGCAGCAGAGTCTATTCTCCCTGGGCTCCATCCGCAGGCACCACATTAATAACGAGACCCGTGATGATACTTCTGGTCTCTGGGATGATATCAGTTCGCACACTAAGGACATGTGAATGTCTGGGTAGTTTCTGCTTCTCAGTGTGCACTTACCGTAATCACTGACCATGTTACACTTGTCAATGGGAAGTGTCCTTCCTCATTGGGACCTGGCCTGGCCTTCAGGACTGGGTTCAAGGTTTGAGAAGTGGCTTTGTTCCTGAAACTGGGCTAAGGGTTCAGCCTCTTTCCTGGAGAGGTACTTTTAGCCCTCTAATTATTCATCTTTTTGGTTTACCTTTGTTTTTATTACTTAAATCCTATATATATTCTCTGGGTTGGCCGCCCATCCAATTTGCCTCTAGGATCACTTTGATTTAAGAGCCAGAGGGATAGCTTTCTTTGGGCCAGGCCCTTGGTCGGCATCCCAGCCTTTCTGATCATTTCAATAATGGCACTCTGCCTGTTTGTGACAGTTGAGCGCCTATATCTTAAATGTATTATTTCAGAATCTTTTTAAGTCCACATTGTTACTGGGAGTCCATTTCTCAAATACCATCTCTATCCTCCAAGCCTGCCCATCAGAGACAGCCAGCACTGAGCTTTTTCATAATGATGATGAACTTCTCATATCAGGCAAGAAGAACTTTTCCTCTATCCTTCTAGGTTCCTCTGGCTGGTCTAATAATTAAATTGAACGAGAAAAATTAAATTAGAAAAGAAAATTTTAATTTGTTACTTAGAGAAGGTGATAAAAATATGAGGCTCTCCGCAACCAAAGTGGGCAGCTTTTATACATTCTGCACAGAAACAATAAATTTGTGAAGAACTGACAGGACAGGGGCGTTTGGGTGGGAGTAGTAAATTAGTCATGAAGTAACAGGGTGTGTTTATGTGGCCTTCTTGGCTCCAAACTCCCTACTTCTGGTGCTAAGGAAATCTCTCTGCCTCCTGGGACAGTGAGGGTGTCCTGCTTCTAGGGGGACAAAGGAGGCTCAGAGTGTCCTTCTGGCCCAGCTGTTCTTAAGTGACTTAAATTCAAGACCATCAATATGCCAAACAACACATTTTGGGGTGGCCTCCCTTGAACCCCATCATCACCATGCGTTCCTCATAAGCTCAGCAAACAAAGAGCCCTCCCATCTCATGGGGCACAGTTGGTTGACATCTTCTGGTTGTTGTGGCTTTTCATACGATCTCTCTTCTGACATACGTATTTCTTGGGGCCTTTTAATCCATTCCCATACTGTCTACCTGGAAGTTCCTGGCATTTCAGTCCATGCAGTGCAGCCATCCTTTCCCCAAACTCCCAGTGCCCATCGTAGTAGCAGGTGGGCACCACCTCCTAGGGCTGTGCTCACTCCCTTAGCCCATAATTTTCGGTCCTCCCTGCTCTCACATTGGTTTCTTACCTCAAATGGCCACCACCATCATCCTGCTTCCTCGGGAGCAACGCCTACACACTCTGCTTTCTCCCACAGGGCACAGGCTGCTTTCTGATAACCCTCTGGCATCTACACCTTTTGTTCCCCCAGTGAGCCCCACATGTCCCTGCATTGAGAATGCACTAACTGATGCTGGTTGTTGATTGGCCTGGTGGACACAGAGGTGGCATCTCCAGGGATGTGTGCTTTCTTGCCAGGCAGAGTCCTCCTCGTCCTCTTCAAGTGAGGGAGGGGCACTAGCCTTCACCTGGTGAAGGGGCAGGCCGGGCAGGGTCAGTCCTTGCTCTGCCAGTCCAGCCACCACAGGATATACTTGCTGTCACAGAGATGGGGACAAGGTGTTCTGGGTCTTTTCCTTCCAGTCCCAATCCTTACCAGCATTTTTTCTTCACAAATGCTCAATTTCTTTGCTATAAGCTCAACATTATTTCTAATGGACAATCATGGTGTGAGGTTCAAGGCCAGGTCATGGAACCACATTTCTTGTTTTATTTTATACTATGTGTATTTTTTTTTTTTTACTGGGACAGAGGGAGAGTCAGAGAGAGGGACAGATAGGGACAGACAGACAGGAATGGAGAGAGGTGAGAAGCATCAATCATTAGTTTTTCGTTGCCATTGCAACACTTTAGTTGTTCATTGATTGCTTTCTCACATGTGCCTTGACCGCGGGCCTTCAGTAGACTGAGCAGAAACGCTTCTATGTCTCAGAGTTGTGTTATTTATTACAAAAGATTAGTATTCAGAATATATAATAAGAACTACCATAAATAGATAAGTGGAATTCTCCTAAATTAGGGAATTAAATTGGGGCAAATGCTTGGAACCATTCACAGATGGTGAATAAGCCTGTGCAGACATTGACCGTGACCCAAATCCTCAAGATAACAGGAACAATGGGATACCCTGAAACACCCATGACACTGACCACATTTCAGCTTATATAAGAAGTGGTGGGCAGGGAATGGGATATCAGGCATTCTCTTACTTTGTTAACAGAAGTATAATAGAGTCACTCCTTTTGTAGATGTCACTACATCCCAACGATGGATGAAGACTTATCTATCCAACTACACAGAAATTCCGGTGTGAGTTCCGGACTGGCAAGCGTGGGCCAGAAAGCATGGAGGCATATGGTTGTTTAGTCTAGTGTTGTGTGTCACGGCAGAAAATGAACAATACCCTACCGAAGTAGAATACATTTTTCAATGTTGATTAAAGATTTCTGATTCTCCCTACATGAGGAAGAACAATCTGAACTATCAGAAATGAAACAACCAAACTGCCCAATTTCATGCAGGCAGCCCGTGGGTTATGAACGAGAGAGGTTCTGTAGGTTCTTAGGTTGAATTTGTGTGCACGTTGGGACAGGTACATTTACCTATTAAATGCAACTTAGATGCTTGTCGTAACATGGTATTTATTTTGAAATTTCTTGGCTAATACATAAATACTTTTAACCCTACAAGACCTTTCTCATTCATAACCCAGGGACTTCCTCTACTTTTAAACCTTTCATATATATATTTGAGGATGACTGACTGACATACACAATTACATTGGCCATCCAAATCTGAATCTCTCTCTCCACATACTTTTAGAAATTATACAGAGCAATGAAAAAGGCAAATAAAAAACTATAATGCATATCTTCAGCATATCAAGGAAATGAAGAATACCAAAATCCATCATTTCCTTTTCATTTAAAGGAAGTTAGGGAACAACTGTTGAAACTTGAATGGTCTCTCAGGATGGGATTGCTGTAGTATGTTGATATGAATTTCATTGCGATCATTGAACTGAAGTGATATTGAAGAGAGTCGTGGTTTGTTAAGGATACACACTAACATACATGACATCACAAAAGATGAGGGGACTTCAGGGTGACAGCTTACTCATACGGCTCAGGAAGAAAAGTTCTCTGTACAGAAGTACCACAAGTTCTGGATCAGTTTATACTTGTTTCAAAAGGTTTTATTATTAAAGAATGGTTTTGAAGAAAAACATGGTGTTCAGAATTTGTTGTAAGAAGGTAAATAGATCAACAAACACCAATCCTGCTGCATCTTCAGAGACAGTCCCTACCCCCTGTTCCCTTCTCCCCCTCTGTGCTGGGGCCTTGGTCAGCTCCTCCCTCCACCTCATCAGCCTGGTCAGCCCAGGCTGCAGTGGGAGGTGAGCAAAGTCACCATTACAGACCTGACCCTCACTGGGTTGCTGGAGCTGCCAGGCAACCAAGCCAGAGAAAAGAGCTTTGCAGGTTTTCTGAAATAGAGATGGTGTGTGTGTGTGTGTGCAGGATCCTACCTCTCTGTCCCATTTCACCTCCTGAAATCTCTTCTTCAGTACCCAAAGGTCAAGCCACGGGTCTATCTGCTGTTCCTCATCATGACTCTAGAATCTATGTACACAGACGTCAATGTATGGTTGGAGAGATACATACTAGACACATATGTAGTCAGACAGATTTATTACAAGAACTAGCTCATGAGATTACATATGCTGTCAAGTCCAGACCTGCAGCATAGGCCGCCATACTTGAGCCCAGGGGGCAGTGGTCCACATGAAGCCTGAAGGAGGTCTGAGGAGGGTCCAGATGTGGTCACTGTCCCAGTTTGCTGGCCCCAGACTCAGAGTACATAAGGTGTTCCAGATGTGGGTGACTATTCCCTTAGGAAATCATCTCCCAGGATGCCTCTGGCATGTGTTGAAGAGTCCTGTCTTTGGCTTCTGGTGGGAGTGAATGTGATAATGTGGGTCCCCAGGAAGGGGCCACTGCTCCCCCCTTTCTGTACCCTAGATTTCTTGGCCCAAGGCAACCATGAGAGGCACTGCATGAAGCCATAGGTGTGAGCTTCAGGTGGTGCTGCTCTATTTCCGGTGTCAAGATTGGACCATCGACTTCTGTATCTAATTTCTGAGCTGTGACCTTAATCATTTCAGTGCCAGAACAATAACTCCTATTTTATGATGGTCGAGACTACATGAAGCCATTCTCGTGAGCTTAAGGTGGTGCTACTATATTTCTGACGTCAAGATTGGGCCACCTCTTTCTGTATCTAATTTCTTCCCTGTGACCCTAGTCACAGTGTAGGAGAATAACTTCTATTTTATGACTGCTGAGATTATATGATCTAAGGACTCAGTATATTGAGTTCTCATGATGAACAGTTGAAAAGTTCTTCTCTACCACACCCTGGGACCACAGCAGAAGCCACTTGAATTTATTTATTTGCTTATTTATTTATTAATTTAATGGTGTGGGGAGAGGGAGGGGGCGAGAAGAGGAAGAGGAGAAAGGGAGAAAGATGAGAAGCATCAACTCATAACTGTGGTACTTTAGTTGTTCATTGATCTTCATAAGTGCCTTGATCAGGGGGCTCCAGCTGAGTCGGTGACCCCTTGCTCAAGCCAGCGACCTTGGGATCATGTCTATGATCATACACTCAAGCTGGTGACTTCCGGGTTTTGAACCTGGGACCTCAGCACCCCAGGTTGATGCTGGGTGCACGGCACCACCACTGGTCAGGCCAGGAGCCACATGGAAAGGTGTGAGTTTTCCTGCTTTAGGTGCAATTGCCTTGCTTCTGACCCTGTGGCTCTAGATTATGATTCTCCAGTCAGGATGCCGGGACGTCTACATGAGCACCGTCTCCAGCAACTGATACCTCCAGTGCGCTAGGACGGTGGGGTACAGGCCCGGTGGCTGGTTCGGCGTCGCTACACAGTCATGTACTCTGTACAGTGCCGTCGTGCTCCCGCAAGCTGAGTAGTTACAACAAGCTTAGTTTGTTGCAAGCAAACTTAGGACACAGACCTCTGTTCGGGGTGACGAACTGCAGAGGGGGACAGCCGGGACCGGCTGAGCTGAGCAGATCCCAATGAGGAGGAGACTGCGAGTCCAGCCTCCCCAGGGGGTTCCCCCACTGCACCGAAGCAAGAAGTACGGCCCTACCGCAGGCAAGGCCGTGGTGGAGAACCTCCTTCCTCCCACCAAAGACACCACTACACGCTGCTGATGTTCCTGGGCGAGGGGCCCCTCAGAGCCGGGAGGGGAAGGAGGAGGGGAGTGAGTACCCCGAGGCCTCAGAGGGGCAGGGAGCCGCTGGAGAAACTGCTTCTCTCCGGCTACACCCAGCGACCTGGGAGGGATGTCCATGACTGAGGGGAGGTGGAGGCCTGGAAACAGGCAGGTAAGGGAGGCCGTTCCCGGTGGCTGCGCTCCCCGCAAGCAGGGAGCACCCCACCCGGGGAGGTCCCTCCCAGGTTTCTGGGCAACCCCACACCGCAAGTGCAGTGCGAAGCCACACCTCCCCACCCTGTGCAGCTGGCTCCAGGTGGGAGCTTTTTGGGTGGTGTAAGAGCACCCATAGACAGGTCGGCCACCCTGAAAACACGCGGTAACCAGGGGCAAGGGAAAAACCACAAAGTTGAGCTGTAGCAACCACCTTCTGGAAAATAAAACAGAAGTGTCTTTTAGTTGTATAAAAAGAGAGGAAATATAAACGGTAAGAATTCTGCCATAAGGGGGAGCAGGAAGAGTGGAGCAGCGCACACGCCGGAGACAGAGAACCACAGATAATCACCTCCACCTAACAGAGTCAGGAGGTGTCTCATTTGTCATGTGCAAATTCTGTAGCTTCTAAAACTACACAATTAATGACAAATCAAGGAAATATGTAAAGGCCCAGATATTTGTGATTTAGCTAATAAATAAATTCAAAATTGCTGTATGAAGAAACTCAGCTACAAGAAATCTCAGAAAAACAATTCAGTAAAATCTTACAAAAGATATATCATCAAAATGAGGTTTTCACCAAAGAGACAGAAATTGCAAAAAAGAACCAGGGATTGTGGAGCTGAAGGATGCCATGGATGGAATAAAAATGCAACAGAACAGATCCGCAGCAGAGTAGAGCCAACAGAGGATAGAATAAGTGAGTGGGGGACCCAGGAATCTGAGATAACCCAGATACAGGAGAACAAAGGAGAAAAGAAAGGAGAAAAAGTGAAGAAAGCCCACAGGGTCTATAGGATTCCGTCAAAAGGAGAAATATGAAAATAATCAGAGTTCTAGAAAAAGAGAGAAAGGAGTAGAAAACTTATTTACAGAAATAATAGCTCAGAAGTAGCCCAGACCTGGAGAGAACTGGGCGTTCAAATACATGAACCTAATAAGTCATCCTATTATCTCAGTGCAAAAATACCTTCTCCAAGGCACATGAAATAAAACTATCAGAAATCAAGAATAATTAAGACAGAATTCTAAAAGCAGTTAGATAAAAAAAGATTGTGACCTGCACAGGAAGCCCCACAAGGTTATCAGCTGTTTGCTTAGCAAAAACACTAAAGGCCAGGATAGAGTGGAATGACTTATTGAAAGTGTCCAAAGAAAAGTTTGCCAACCAGGAATACCCAATCTGACAAAGTTAACCTTCAGATATGAAGGAGACTTCATTTCCTTCACAAACAAAAGCTGAGAGAGTTCATCACTAGAACTGCTTCTCCAGAAATGCTGGAAGAAATTCTTTATACTGAACTAAAGAACTCTAGTGACCAACATAAAAACACATGAAAGTGAACGACATGCCAGGAAAGTGAATGCACAGAAAGATGCAGAGAGCTCTTCATCTGTAAGAAGATGGTGTGCTAACCCCTTAACTATAGTATGAAACTCAGAGAAAAAGAGAACTAAAGTAATTATGAATCCTAGAATGCTGACAAATACACAATCTAGAAAAGTAAATGAGGACATCAAACATATAAAATGAGGGAGTGAAAGGGAGAAGCTTTTGTAGACGATCAGAGTTAAGTTGCCATCAGCTTAAAGACTGTTTTATCCATGGAATGCCTCATGTAGACGTCATGGTAACCACAGGGACACACTTGGAGCCCAGGCCCTGAAGATAAGGATGGGGAAGGCAGAGCATCCCAGCACAGACAGTCCCAAGTTACTAAGGTAGGCAGAAACAGAAGGGAAAGAAACCACACAAATAAACAACCAGAAAGCAATTTATAAGATGCATTTGAGAGTCTTCACATTTCCATAAATCTAAATGGAAATGGATTAACGTCACCACTTAAAAGTGACAGAGTGGCTGGATAGATAATATTTTTTTAAAGACCTAACTAGATGCTGCCTACTAGCCTCTCACTTCAGCTTTAAAGAAACCATAGGCCCAAAGTGAAGGGATGGAAAAAGATGTTTTATGCAAAGAGAAACCAGAAGAAAGCAAGGGTAGCTATATTAATATCGAACAACATAATTTTTTTAAATTTATTTATTTTACAGAGACAGAGAGAGAGTCAGAGAGAGGGATACATAGGGACAGACAGACGGGAACAGAGAGAGATGAGAAGCATCAATCATCAGTTTTTCGTTGCGATACCTTAGCTGTTCATTGATTGCTTTTTCATATGTGCCTTGACCGCGGGCCTTCAGCACACCAAGTAACCCCTTGCTCAAGCCAGTGACCTTGGATCCAAGCTGGTGAGCTTTTGCTCAAGCCAGATGGGCCTGCGCTCAAGCTAGCAACCTCATGGTCTCGAACCTGGATCTTCCGCCTCCCAGTCCAACGCTCTATCCACTGCGCCACCGCCTGGTCAGGCAAGACAACATAATTTTTAAACTAAAAAGAGTAGCAAGAGGCAAAGAAGATCATCATATAATAATAAAAAATACATATAACAAAGTACGTATATATGCATCCACATTGGAGGACCTAAGTATATTTAGCAAAGACTAAAAGATCTGAAGGGAGAAATGGACAACAATACAATAATAGTAGGGGAATTCAGTACTTCACTTTCAACAATGAGTAAGTCATCCAGACAGAAAATCTAAAGGAAATACTGAATTTGAACTAGACATTAGACCAAATGGAACTAACAGACATTTATAGAATATTCCACTCAACGGAAGAAGAACACACAGTCTTCAAATCTATACACAGGTCACTGTCCAGAATAGACAATGTGAAAGGACACAAAAAAAGTCATAGCAATGTGGAAGATTGAAATCATACCAACTGTCTTTTCAAACAATAATGATATAAGACTAGAAATCAAAAAAAGAAAGAAAAAAAGTTTGGAAAATTTATGAATAGGTGAAAAGGTAGCAACACAGTCTTGAATAATCAAAATGCTAAAAGATGAAGTCAAAAGAAAAGTAGAAAATATCTAAGAACAAAAGAAAATAGAAACAAAACATGCCAATATGAATCTCTGGGTAGTCTGCTATCAGCGCACGCTTACCTGAGTCAGTGGCCATGTGACTCTTTGGAAAAGGCCAGAAAGAACTTTTACTTGTTGATTTGAAGGTCCTTCCTCATTGGACCGGGGCTTCCCTTTCAAGTAATAGATGGCAGATTGGAGAATATAGTGACTCAGGTCTGGACAAGGACACAGTATCCAGACATTTTAAGTGAGAGGAGTAGGAGGATTTTGCCTATTTCTCTCATTTAAATGAAAAAGGTCCCACTGGATAAGGAACAGAATGGGGGTTCATGGGCTCTCCCAGTCCTCACAGAAGGCTAAGCCCCCAAAAAAGTCAGGAGCCACTGGGCCTCTCATTTCCCTCCTACAATGACCAGAAAGGGATCAGTGCTTCGCCATAGGGGTGGCAGGAGTCATCAGAGCGATGAACAGTTGGGAGTAAGGTTGCACCCATGGAGTCAGACATAGTTTGGACACGTCTGCAAGGAAGTGAGCCAGAAACTTTATAAGGACCACAGCTAATCTCCTGCTTTCCGGGGAATTCAATTTAGCGCAGATGGTGGAGCAACAGAATGTGTTGCACCTTGCCTTGTAGTATAATAGTGATAAAGGGACACATTCTGCTCCCGATGGCCACCTGAAGTGTGGAGACACGAATATACAAACACCCCTCACTAAATCCAATAGTCTTACTGTGGATTGTAGTGTCAGTACACACAGGGGAAAATAACTCAGCCCGAGGAGGGTCAGGGAGACTTCGTGGGAGGTGATAATTGTGTTCAGCTTTGAAGCAAAACCAGCTCTTGGTGACGGGACAGGGAACACCCGTCAGAGGAAGGAGCCAGACAGAAGCTGAGGGACCTGTGAGGACCTGCGGCTATAGCATCGTGCCAAACAAGTGGGCGGAGCAACCTCTGTGCCTACCCTGTGCGGGCGCTGTGCGGGCGCTGTGCCGGCAGTCCTGCGGGCGTGCTAACTGTTTGCGCGGCGCGGTTCACCAGGACTTCTGCTCCCCATCAGGATGACTGCGCCGTCCAAGTTCAGCCAGGTCTTCCTGCGCCTGCTTCTGCTGCTGTCCTGTGTCAGGGCTGCGCCCCGCCGTAAGTTCGGGGCTGGGACCTCCGAGAGAAGTACGAATATTAATACGGGAACCTGAGGGAGAGAAGCCGGTGGCCGGGCCGGGCGATCGGCGGGAGAGAAGTGGAGACGGGGAGGGAAGAGGAGTGGGGAGGAGAGAGCGGAGGCGACGTCCTGGGTAGGGATCGTGACCGTCCCGCTGGCGGCGCGGCGGCACCGCCAACCCCTCCTCTATCATCCCGGGGCCGCCAGGCTGCCTCGCGGGTAGAGCCCTCCCAGGCCAGGCCAGGGACTGACGTGGGCGGGCGGGAAGGCGCCCCCACCCCGCACCTCGCGGCACTACAAGCTTCTTGGGAAGTGGAGCCCGAGCCTGTGGCAAGCGGAGCGTGGACAGGAGGGCAGGGGTCATTCCCTCAGGGGAGCGACCCAAGGACAGCTCCATGACCCTACTGTGCTTTCACGACTTTCCCTCGCAAAGCCCCCTCCGCACCCCCACTGCCTCCACCCTTGAACTTCGGGCTCTCTGCCAGCTGATCACGGATCCTGTAGCCCCATCTAGGCTCCGCTCACAGTCACTAACATCTGTTGAGTCACTTCTCACCGCGGCTCAGAACGCTGTGTACCCAATTCTTTGGTGCTCTAAGAACACCAGTCTTCCAACTCCTGACCGTTTTGAAGCGACCCTAATTCCTGCACCGTGGCACCGTATTCCCTTGCTTTCTTGCTTGAGGACACCTTCCAAAAAGTCTCTGCACGTGGCCCACAGAACCTAGAGCAGGAGGGACAGGAAACACTTTATTTTTTTAAACCCAAATTTCTTTTTAAATTTAAATTTAATTTTTTGTATGACAGAGAGAGGGACAGACAGGAAGGGAGAGAGATGAGAAGCGTCAGTTCTTCGTTGTGGCACCTTAGTTGTTCATTGATTGGTTTCTCATATGTGCCTTGACTGGGGGCTACAGCAGACCGAGTGACCTCTTGCTCAAGCCAGTAACCTTGGGCTCAAGCTGGTGAACGTTGCTCAAACCAGATGAGCCTAAGCTCAAGCTGGCGAGCTCAGGATTTCGAACCTATGTCCTCCACATCGCAGTCCTAGGCTCTATCCACTGCGCCACCGCCTGGTCAGACTTGCTCTTTCTTTCTTTCTTTCATTTTTATTTCATTCATTCATTCATTCATTCATTCATTTATTGACAAAGAATGGCACTGGGAAAGATGGAAAGGGAGGGCACTCTGATCCCACATTTTCCACCTACTGAAAAGGCAGCAGCACTTAAAGGTCCTACATGCAAGCAGAAGTCTGCAAACTTTTTTTCTTTCTTCTTATTTTTTGATATTTGAAAATCTTCACTTTATTTTGCGTAACACTGTCATTTATTGTAATTATTTTGTTGTTTTACTTTTTTATCTCTTTCTTTTTTTTCTTCTTTATCCAAGTGAGAGGAAGGGAGATAGAGAGACAGACTCTTGCATGCACCCCGACCAGGATCCACCTGGTAACCCCACCTAGGGCCATGTTTGCAACTGAACTACTTTTAGTGCCTGAGGTGGAGGCTCCACAGAGCCATTCTCCGCACCCGGGGCTGGGGCTGATGCCCTAGAACCAATCAAGGGGAGGGGGAGGAGTGGAGAACCAGATGGGCACTTCTCCTGTGTGCCCTGATGGGGAATTGAACCTGGGACATCCACACGCCAGGCCAACGATCTACCACAGAGCCAAACGGTCAGGGCCCTTATGTTTTTAAATTACCATTTACATTCAGTACTATTTTGTATTAGTTTTAGGTGTATAGGATAGTGGTTCAACAATTAGATATTTTTCAGTGTCTCCCCCACCAGATATTTCATAAGCCACCTGGAACATAGTTAGTACAATATGCTAACTATGTTTTCTGTGCTGTACTTTACACCCCCATGACTGTTTTGTACTTATCAGTCTGTTCTTCTGAATCCCTTCACCGAGTCCTCCAAGCACTGGGACAGGAACTAGTAGAAAATACGTCATTGAGGACAGGACAGCTAAGAATGTCTTCAGCCCCTTTCATTAAGATGGAGGGCTCCTGGAAACGAAAACCTTGAGTCCTTAAGAAGGAATGATTGTGAAATGAGGAAAGAAGATGGGAAGGGATAAGGGGCCGGGAGAATGGGTGGAGGCAGGGGTGCTGTGGGCCGCGAGGAGAAGGCATTGAAATTTGGGGGCACTTTGCCCAAGGGCCATGGGGAGGGGCAATCAGAGGGTCACAGGAGAGGACAGTACTTGGGAGCCATTCCCTCCTGGGACAGTATGGACCGGAATAAACGTTTGTGTCTCTGTGTTGGCAAAACCTCTTAAATGGCTCTGTGGAGGCAAAGTTAAGACTCCCTCTCATGAGGAATATAACTCTACTTATCAATCATGAGGAACAACATACTGATGTGATTCCACCCTTTTAGTTGCCTAAAAGAATTGTAAGGACCTATTATTTTTATTCTATTTTAAAACTGGGCCAAGGTCACTGGCTTGAGTGAGGGGTCACTGGCTCGGCTGGAGCTCCCCGTCAACACACATATGAGAAGCAATCAGTGAACAAGTATGGGTTGCTGTTTGTCATCTCTCTCCCTGTCAGGCATGCTATCTCTCTCTCAAGAAGAAAAAATAAAAAGTTAATGGACCCTTAGAAAACCAGATTTGAGGTAAAGGAGTTTGTGACAATATCTGTCTGGATGTGGTGTCTGCTTCTGGTCTCCTTTCCTGTGACCAGTCAGTGCTCCCTGGTTGATGACGTCCTTCCCAGGAGGGGATAAATGACAGCGGGGTCCCTTTAGGAGGACCTATCTTGAGGCACATACAGGGGCTCAGAGAAAGCCTCTGGCTCTTCCATTGTTTCTCACTTGCCTGCAGCTCAGAATAATCATGTGTCAGAGGGCATGTTGGGAGGGCAGATTCAGAGTCCTTCACAATGACACGAAGATTCACTCAGAGTGGATCATGTGTGTATACATGTGTATATGAAAGAAAACTATGCTGCTCACAAAAATTAGGAGATATTTCAAAATGAATACAAAGTGACAAAATAACCCCCAATTTTTGTGAGCAGTGCATGAAAGAATTGAAAGATAGGAGTAAATCTTTATGTCCTTGTTGGGAAAACCTTAAATACATCAATAGTGAAGATGACAGAAGAAAACATAGATTACTTTGACTTCTTTGAATTTTAAAAAGTTTGTTTTCAAGAAACTGAGAAGACAACCACTAGAAAGAAAATATTTTCCAACCATACCTTTGGTAAGGGACCGGTATCTAGAATATATAAAGAACTCTTATACTTAATAATATAATGACAAGCAACCCAAATTTAAAGTAGACATTTCTCCAAAGAAGAATACAAATGACCAATAAGTACATGCAAACATGCTCATAGTATTAGTCAGCAAGGAAATGCAAATCAAAACCACAGAGATCGAGGAGAAGCAAGATGGCGACGGAGTAGGCGGACGTACCAACTTCCAACTCCCAGAACCAAAGTGGATTATAACTCAATTTTAAGAACCATCATCTGAATAAACCAACTTTGAACTAAACTAAGTGGACTCTTCAACCAAGGAACACAGAAGAAGCCACATTGAGACTGGTAGGAATAGCGAAAACGTGAAGAGGGCTGCCCAGCTCCCCGGAGCAAACGGCAGCCCGGAGAGACCCGCAGGGCGGGAGGAAAGTTTGGCGGAGAGGGAGGGACCTGGGTCCCAGGAACCAAGCACCAGCCTGCAGTCCCAGAGCCTAGAAGAGGCATTTGGACAGTTTTGAGCTGTGTAAAAAGTGAGGGAGCACCCAGGCCTACAGTGTGGAGTATTAGGTCCCTTCCTACTCTGCTGGGGGTTGCTGAAGGGTTTGGGGCGGCAGGACGCTGAAACGCTGTTCTGTTGGCGTGGGCGGAGGCCAAGCTGGTGTGAGCTCAGTCTACCTAGCAGGGTCAGAGGGGACGCGCGAAAGCGTTCTGGAAGCTGCGGGCCCGCCTGTAATGCCACCTACGGGGACAAAGCGGGAGGCCAGGAACGGGCTGAAATCTGCTCTGCGACCCTGAACAAGCCGGCCCTGACCGCGGGGACCAGCCTAGGACCAAGGACGGGCGGGGGCTCGCGGCTAAGCTCACACTACCAGCCCCGCCCGGTCGGAGAAACCGCGGTTTGCCATTATATGTGCACGAGCGGGCTCCGAGTGCGGGAACAGGGTAGACCCCTAGACAAGTGGAAGCTCGCAGCTGAGCCCACGCTACTATCCCCGCACAGAAAGAGAAACCGCAGTTTGCCATTATACGTGCGCGAGCGGGCTCCGAACACGGGGGCGGGCTAGAGTCTGGGACGAGCGAAAGTACGCAGCTGAGCGGAAGCCAGCAAACACCCACTGACCAATAAACCTGGGTTTGCGACTCTACGCAGAAGGGCCCTGGCCTCAAGGGCGGGGCTAAAGTTCCGGACGGGCAAAGGCTCACAGCTGAGAGTACATCAAAAGCCCCGCCCAACCCACGAAACTGGCGAGCAGGCTCTGACTGTGGGTTCTGGGCGGAAGTCCGGAAACAGGCTGGATCTGCAGCTGAGCAAAGGTGCTCACCTCTACCCTTGGTGCTGAGGCTTGTGGCTTGAGTGACAGCCCCTCCTGCGGAGAAGAGGCAGAAATCACAGCAAAAGCCACAGTGGGCCGGCGCGTGGCAACGCCCATACCTAATCACCCTAGGCAGCGGCAGAGGGGGTAGCGGGCCTGCAGACAAACCACACCTAGAGAACACAAAGGCAACACCTACTGGACTCCAGTGGCCACAACTCGCTTATACACAGACAAAATGGGCAGGCAGAGGAATGCAAACCAAATGAATCAAGAGAAATCCCCAGATAAGGACCTGAATGAACCAGCTATAACCAAATTACAAGAAGCAGAATTTAGAATAATGATAGTTAGGATGTTCAAAGAGCTTAGAGCAACAATGGATAGTCATTATGAACACCTAAATAAAGAGATAACAAGTATAAAAAACGAAATTGAAATAATAAAAAAGAATCAGACAGAAATGACAAATACAGTATCAGAACTGAAGACCACAATGGAAGGAATTCAAAGCAGGATGAATCACGCTGAGGATCGAATCAGCGAGTTAGAGGACACAATAAACAAAGGCACAGAAGCAGAGAAGAAAAAGGAAAAGAGACTCAAAAAATGTGAGGAAAGTCTAAGGGAGCTCTGTGACAACATGAAGAGAAACAACATTCGCATCATAGGGGTGCCTGAAGAAGAGGAGAGAGGACAGGAAATGGAAACTTTGTTCAATCAAATCATATCTGAAAACTTTCCTAAATTAAGGCTGGGAAACACTCCACACGTTCAAGAAGCACACAGAACTCCATTAAAGAGAAACCCAAAAAGATCTACACCAAGACACATCATAGTTAAAATACCAAATCTAATGGATAAAGAAAAAAATTTAAAAGCTGCTAGGGAAAAAAAGGCTATCACCTACAAAGGAGCCGCCATAAGGATGACATCAGACTTCTCAACAGAAACACTTGAGGCCAGAAGGAAATGGCAAGATATAATCAAAGTAATGCAGAACAAGAACCTACAACCAAGACTACTTTATCCAGCAAGGATAACGTTTAAAATTGAAGGAGAAATAAAGAGCTTCCCAGAAAAAGAAAGCCTCAAGGAATTCATAAAAACCAAACCAATTCTGCAAGAGATACTAAGGGGTCTGTTGTGAACAGTTTAAAGGAAGGAAAGAATAGAGCAAAAGAAGAATACAGCTTTAAAGAATAAAATGGCAATAAACAACTACATATCAATAATAACCTTAAATGTAAATGGATTAAATGATCCAATCAGAAGACATAGGGTAGCTGCATGGATAAAGAAACAGGACCCATACATATGCTGTCTACAAGAGACACACCTTAAAACAAAAGATGCACATAGACTGAAGGTAAAAGGATGGAAAAAAATATTTCATGCAAATGGAAATGAAAAAAAAGCAGGGGTAGCAATACTTATATCTGACAAAATGGACTTTAAAACAAAGGCTGTAGTAAGAGATAAAGAAGGACACTACACAATGATAAAGGGAACAATTCAACAGGAAGATATAACTATTATAAACATCTATGCACCAAATATAGGAGCCCCGACATACATAAAGCAGACTTTGATGGATATAAAGGGCAAGATTAACAGCAATACTATCATAGTAGGGGATTTCAATACCCCTCTAACAACACTGGATAGATCCTCCAGAAAGAAAAT
This sequence comes from Rhynchonycteris naso, assembly GCA_037038555.1. Lineage (NCBI taxonomy): Eukaryota > Metazoa > Chordata > Mammalia > Chiroptera > Emballonuridae > Rhynchonycteris > Rhynchonycteris naso. The sequence continues at coordinate 297,195,218 of CM072997.1, read as the reverse complement.
TAATAAAGAAACAGCAGACTTAAAGGAGACACTAAATCAACTTGATTGAATAGATATCTTCAGAACTTTTTACCCAAAAGAAGTAGAATATACATTCTTCTCAAGCGCTCATGGTACGTTTTCTAGGATAGACCACATGTTAGGACACAAAAATGGTCTCAATAAATTTAAGAAGATTGAAATCATATCAAGCATTTTCTCTGATCACAATGCCATGAAACTAGAAATTAACCACAAAAGAAAAACTGAAAAATACTCAAACACTTGGAAACTAAATAGCACGTTATTAAATAATGAATGGATTAACAATGAGATCAAAGAAGAAATAAAAAAGTTTCTAGAAACAAATGATAATGAGCATACATCAACTCAAAATTTATGGGACACAGCAAAAGCAGTTCTGAGAGGGAAGTTTATTGCACTACAGGCATATCATAGGAAGCTAGAAAAAGCTCAAATAAGCAACCTGACCCTGCATCTAAAAGAACTAGAAAAACAACAACAAATAAAACCCAAGACAAGTAGAAGGAAGGAAATAATAAAGATCAGAGCACAAATAAATGACATAGAGGCGAAGGAAACAATACAGAGGATCAATAAAACCAGAAGCTGGTTCTTTGAAAAGGTAAACAAGATTGATGAACCTTTAACTAGACTCACCAAGAAAAAAAGAGAGAGGACTCAAATAAATAAAATTAGAAAGGACAGTGGAGAAATAACAACTGACACAACAGAAATACAAAGCATTGTAAGAAAATACTATGAAGAACTATATGCCAAAAAATTAGACAATATTGGTGAAATGGACAAATTTCTTGAATCATATAACCTTCCAAAAATCAATCTGGAAGAATCAGAACACCTAAACAGACCAATTACAACAAATGAAATCGAAACAGTTATCAAAAAACTCCCAAAAAAGAAAAGTCCTGGGCCTGATGGCTTCACAAGTGAATTCTATCAAAAATTCAAAGAAGAACTAATTCCTATCCTCCTCAAGCTATTTCAAAAAATTAAAGAGGAAGGAAGACTTCCAAACTCCTTTTAAGAGGCGAGCATAATTCTGATCCCAAAACTGGGCAAAAACAACACAAAGAAAGAAAATTATATGCCTATATCCCTGATGAATTTAGACGCTAAAATTCTCAACAAAATATTAGCCAACCGGATCCAGCAATATATGAAAAAAATCATTCACCATAATCAAGTGGAATTTATTCTGGAGAGGCAAGGCTGGTTCAATATTCGCAAATCAATCAATGTGATTCATCACATAAACAAAAGGAAGGACAAAAATCACATGTTAATTTCAATGGATGCAGAAAAGGCATTTGGTAAAATCCAGCACCCATTCATGCTCAAAACTCTCAGTAAAGTGGAATACTGGGAACATTCCTTAACATGATAAAGGCCATCTACGATAAACCCACAGCAAACATCATACTAAATGGGCAAAAATTAAAAGCAATCCCCTTAAGATCAGGAACCAGGCAGGGATGCCCCCTTTCACCATTCTTATTCAACATAGTTCTGGAAGTCCTAGCTACAGCAATCAGACAAGAAGAAGAAATAAAAGGCATCCAAATTGGAAAAGAAGAAGTAATACTGTCACTATTTGCAGATGATATGATATTGTATATTGAAAACCCTAAAGTCTCAGTCAAAAAACTACTGGACCTGATAAATGAATTCAGCAAGGTGGCAGGATATAAAATTAATACTCAGAAATCAGAGGCATTTCTATATACCAACAATGAACTGTTAGCAAAAGAAATTAAGGAAACAATCCCCTTCACTATTGCAGCCAAAAAAATAAAGTACCTAGAAGTAAATTTAACCAAGGAGGTTAAGGACTTGTACTCAGAAAATTATAAAACATTGATAAAAGAAATCAAGGAAGATACAAACAAGTGGAAGCATATACCATGCTCATGGCTAGGAAGAATAAACATCATTAAAATGTCTATATTACCCAAAGCAATTAATAAATTCAATGCAATACCAATTAAAATACCAATGACATACTTCAAAGATATAGAACACATATTCCAAAAATTTATATGAAACCAAAAAAGAACACGAATAGCCTCAGCAATCTTAAAAAGAAAAAATAAAGCAGGAGGTATCACTCTTCCAGATATCAAGGTTTACTACAAGGGCATTGTACTCAAGACAGCCTGGTACTGGCATAGGAACAGGCACATAGATCAATGGAACAGAACAGAGGACCCAGAAATAAACCCACAGCTTTATGGACAACTGATATTTGACAAAGGAGGAAAGAACATACAATGGAGTAAAGACAGCCTCTTTAACAAATGGTGTTGGGAAAATTGGACATCTACCTGCAAAAAAATGAAACTAGACCATCAACTTACACCATTCACAAAAACAAACTCAAAATGGATAAAAGACTTAAATGTAAGCCGTGAAACCATAAGCATCTTAGAAGAAAACATAGGCAGCAAGCTCTCCGACATCTGTTGCAGCAATATATTTGCCGATTTATCTCCCTGGGCAAATGAAATAAAAGGCAAGATAAACAAATGGGACTATATTAAACTAAAAAGGTTTTGCACAGCTAACGACAATAAGAACAGAATAAAAGACAAACCACACAATGGGAGAACATATTCGACAGCACATCTGATAAGGGGTTAATAACTAAAATTTATAAAGAACTTATAAAACTCAACACCAGGAAGACAAACAATCCAATCAAAAAATGGGCAGAAGAAATCAATAGAAATTTCTCCAAAGGGGACATACAGATGGCCAATAGGCATATGAAAAAATGCTCAACATCACTAATCATTAGAGAAATGCAAATTAAAACCACAATGAGATATCACCTCACACCAGTCAGAATGGCACTCATCAGCAAAACAACACAGAATAAGTGCTGGCGAGGATGTGGAGAAAAGGGAACCCTCCTGCACTGCTGATGGGAATGCAGACTGGTGCAGCCACTGTGGAAAACAGTATGGAGATTCCTCAAAAAATTAAAAATCAAACTGCCTTTTGACCCAGCTATCCCACTTATAGGAATATACACTAAGAACACCATAGCACTGTTCGAAAAGAAGAAATGCGCCCCCATGTTCGTGGCAGCATTGTTCACAATAGCGAAGATCTGGAACCAGCCCAAGTGTCCGTCAGAAGACGAGTGGATTAAAAAGCTATGGTACATATATACTATGGAATACTACTCAGTCATAAGAAATGATGACATTGGATCATTTATAACAAAATGGATGTACCTTGATAACATTATACGGAGTGAAATAAGTAAACCAGAAAAAAAGAAAAACTGAGAACAGCATGATTTCATACATAGGTGGGACATGAAAGTGAGAATATGAGACATGGACAAGAGAGTGGTGGTTATGGGACAGGGGGAGGGAGGGAAGAGTGGGATAGGGAGGATGGGAGGGACACAGGGAAAACCAGATAGAAGGTGACAGAGGACAATTTGACTTTTGGTGACGGGTATGCAACACAATTGAATGATAAGATAACCTGGAGATGTTTTCATTATACATATGTACCCTGATTTATTGGTGTCACCCCATTAGAATTAATAATAATAAAATATATATATTAGAAATAATAATAAAAAAATAAAAGATAAAAACACTACCTCCACAAAAATTAAAAAAAAAAAAAACCACAGAGATCCTGAGCAGGTGGTAGCACAGTGGATAGAGTGTTGGATTAGGATCCAGAGGACCCAGGTTTGAAACCCTGAATTCGCAGGCTTGAGTGCAGGCTCATCCGGTTTGAGCACAGCTCACCAGCTTGAGCCCAACGTCGCTGGCTTGAGCAAAGGGTCACTCAGTCTGCTGTAGCCCCTGGTAAAGGCACATATGAGAAAGCAATCAATGAACAGCTAAGGTGCTGCAACGAAGAATTGATGCTTCTCATCTCTCTCCTTTCCTGTCCCTATCTATCCCTGTCTCTGTCTCTGTCTCTGTCACAAAAAGAAACAAAACCCCACAGAGATATCACTTCACACCCACTAGATGGCAGTCACGGAGAATCTTTGTGCCTAACTGCCACTGCCCCTGTTGTTTCAGTGGAAGCTGCTATTACTTACAAACCCTGTGTGTTTACCAGTTTGTAGTTTATTCCTTTTTCATTTTTAAAAAATGTTTTATTTATTTATTTTAGCTAAAAGAAACGGAGATAGGGTGAAAGAAAGGAAGAAAAAGAGGGGTGGTGGAGAGAGAGAAAAATGTGGATCTGTTATTGAATGTGCCCTGCAGAAACTCTAAACAACCATGCAATCCGGGCAGAGTGTGAGTAGGCTTCATCCTAAGCTCTGTGAATGTGAGCTGTCATTGAGGTATAAACTTGACATTGCCATTTTGCATATTCATCTACCATGATCAAAATATTAGGATTTTGCCTGACCAGGTGGTGGCGCAGTGGATAGAACATCAGACTAAGATACAGAGGACCCAGGTTCGAAACCCCAAGGTCGCTGGCTTGAGCGTGGACTCATCATCTTGAGCCCAAGGTCGCTGGCTTGAGCAAGGGGCCACTAACTCTGCTGGAGCCCCCTGGTCAATGCACATATGAGAAAGCAATCAATAAACAACTAAGGTGCTGCAATGAAGAATTGATGCTTATCGTCTCTCTCCGTTCCTGTCTGTCTGTTCCTAGCTGTCCCTCTCTCTAACTGTCTCTGTTTCTGTAAAAAGAAAAAAAAGAAAAGGATTTTCTTTTTGCCCATAATATCCATGTCTACTTTTCTTACATTGAGACATTTATAACAAAAATAATAAAGACTGATTTACTGAACTTTAATTACATGGCAGTCAGTCTAGTAGGCACTTCCCATATATTTTCTGATTTTGCCTTTACATCAGTACGGTAAGGCAGAAATTTTATTACATCTCCACTTAACTAGTAAGGTGATTGAGGCTCAAGGCTATGAAATAACTTGCCCCTGATCAGACTAATGCTAGTAACTGGTGATACTGAAATGCAGACCACGGTGGGCCTAATTCCAAGTCTATGCTCTTTCCACCGCCATCCTAATCTCTTCTACTAAATGACATCGTTTATTTAGCTGTCACATAAACTAAATCCTGAGTTCCAAATGGAATGACCTTTCACAAATTAAATCCAGTACTTAAAGAATTACATGATTACATTTTGTTGGTAATGAACTAAACCTTTGTTCATTTCTGTTTAAAGTGTCTCTTTAGGACTTTGTATTCAATCCTCCATGGTCCTTCTTGGCCAATTCCACTTCTTCCATCTCTGAAATCTCGCAGGTCTCGCACACATGCACCCTAGCTATCTTTATTCCCTTGTTTCCTTTTACATGTTCTTTGGACTTTTTCTTAAGTAGTTGCCCTGGGGATTACAATTAGCCTTTTAACCTAAAGCAGTCTAGTTCAGATGAATACCAATTTTGCTGCAATGTAACTCCCTTACCTCCCCCTCTTTATGCTGCTATTGTCATACAAATTACATCTCTATACATTATAAACCAATTGAACAGTCCTCTGTGTTCACCTAGATGTTAAGTCCTCAGAGGGAAGACACTGTCTTGTATTTTTGTTCCTCAGAACTTGGTAAAAGTCACTAAAAGCATCTATCAGATGAATCCTCCTGGTAAGAGTATGTGCACCCAAGGGTCCACGGTAGCACCAAAGTATTTTGCTGCCTCAGACAGTTAAAGGTTCAACAGGACCCAGGGTGCAGAGATGGAGGGCAGGATGAAGACCCTCCCTCAGCAGCCAGGCCCTTCAGACGGTGTCCCCAGGCCACAGTATGTTTTGTCCTCACAGATGCTCACTGTCTCTGCCTGGTCCAAACTCACCGATCACATCCCCGACCTGGACAGTATTCGAAAGAAGTTCAGTTCTCACTGGATGGAGAGCGTTTCCTTTGGTACAACAGTGACAGCAACATGGCCAGACCTTTGGGTTCACTGGGAGAGAAAGTAAATGGCAGCAGAGTATGGACGGATATGATCTCAGAACAGAGAGAAGTGGAGCCACATTTGCAGTTATACCTGTCTATTTCGGGTAAGTGAGGCACTGAGCAGGAGAGGTGGGGACAGTGAGCAGGAGGGGGAAGGAGTGGGCACAGGGGGAGGGGCTTTATGGAGGGAACTGAGCCCTGGTCCAACCTCAGAGACACGGTCGACCTGATGGCCAGAAAGGGCAAGTCATACAGAGAGAAAAGCAGACACCTCAATGTGCAGAGACACCCTGACCTATGGGAGATGGCAGGGCTCTCAGAGGCAGGGTGACACCCTGTGTGTGGATTGCAGGTTGTCGCACTGTGTACGTCAAGCTGTGCTGTGCGCAGAATGACACCAGAAATCACACTGGTGCATTCTGGGAGTTCAGCTTCAATGAAGAGCCTGCCCTCTTCTTAAATGCGACAAGCAAGAACTGGATGACAAGCAAGAACGGGAAGGTCAGTTTCCCTGCCCTCAAATGGATCCAGGAAAACTTGGAGAACAACAAGGAGTATCACAAGAAGATCTTGGAGGGAGACTACAATCATTGGCTGACAGAGCTCTTAAAACATAAGGAAAAAGTACAGAAGCCCACAGGTAACTGAGCAGGGTACAAAAGTGTGTTAATTCTCTGTAAGGGTCTAGTGCCTTCCCTGTATGAGTGTGAGTGTGTGTGTGTGTGTGTGTGTGTGTGTGTGTGTGATGGAAAATCTGACGGATGGATCCACTAGCTGATTTCTTGGAGGACTTCCTGTCAGTGTCATTTATCAAATACCCCTCCCCACCTTCCATTCCCACTGCACCCCCCTCAGCGCAGAAGCCTTTCTCCACTTAACCAACGACCCGGTCACCCTGGTCGACTGGATGGTCCCCAAATTTCTATGCATCATTGTGTTACCAAGCCTTCTCTTCTTCCTCTGCTGTAGTTTTTTCTCAAGCAGCTCAAATGTCACTTCTTATGAAGTCTTCTCCTCCTTCCCCGCACAGAATTAAGTAACCCTCAGGGTCCCCTGGCAGAGAAGGTAAATGCCACAAACGCATGGACGGAATTGCCCCAGACGCAGGGAGAGAGGGCGCGAGAGCACAGGATGAACCTGTCCGACATCAGTCTGGAGAAGAACAGGACCAGGGGTACGTCATCCTACAATCTGTCTACCCACAGTAAGCGTGTCAAATTCTGTGATAATCAGAGACACTGTCACCCTCAGTGGAATATGAGCTCCAAGAGGACAGGGCACAACCCCTGTTCACCTTTATACCCCAGGATGTGATAGAGCGGTTGTCACTTAACAAGCCAGTCAGTATGAGGGTGACAGGTGCTGTCTGGGGAAACAGATGCTGAGGGCCGTATAATGTTTAGTTTGACAGGGCTTTTGCTTTTCTTCACCCTTTTGAACGATCTTAAATGTTCCAGATACCCTGCAGCCCTCAACCGCCTGGTCAGCAGAATTGATCATCGGTATTGCCTTCGCAGTGATCTCAGTGATCGCCATCCTCATTGTTGCTGGTATCTCTTTAATCCGGAAATGTAGATCAGGGGCCATGAAAGGTGAGAAGCAGGCCTGCCTCTGGCTCTGGGGCAGGACGTAGTCTGGTAGGGACTTGGGAGAGAAAAGCCACGGCCCTCCCAAGGCTCCTGTCACTCATCCATCTCTCCACAGAAATGATGGGCTTTCTCAGTGCGAAGCCCCACCCCTCAGCAGGGCTGGGGCCACTCTGCGGCTGCGGCTGCGCAGAGGCTGGTACAGGCTGCACCACAGGGACCTGAGGGCAGGAGCAAGCCAGGCGCGCCCTGTGGGGCGGGGCTGAGAGCTGGAAGGCGCAGGGTGGGTGCTGTCTTGTACCCGTTAACCCAGGGCTCCTCAAGACCTGTGATGAAAACATTCTTTTTCTCTGAAGATAGCATGACTTATGTCAATACTTTCTCTACTGTCATAACAGCTGTTCCATCATCTGATGCTTCTTCTCTGGACCATGACACGGTGTCAGAATTAAATGGAACCTTGATGACAGAAACTGATGTTGATGACAATGACACAAATCTGGCTGGGAATCTAACCACACTCATTCCATCAGATGGCCCTGTGCCAGGGGAATGGGACTAGCTATAGGCACTTTTTTCTTTATTTGGTTAAGATTAAAACAATATACATAACTTAATTTTTCTTTAATGGTATATATTTTATGTCTTTGTATTTACTTTTATGAATAACTAAGTTAATGCTTTGGTGGTAAAATTGCATATTTACAAATTCAAATGTTACACTCCTAACACCTCCTCAGTACCCCAAAATGTGACTCTATTTAAAGACAACTCTTTTATAGGAATAAGTTAAAATAAAGTTAAGATAAAGGAAGGAGTGTTACAATCCAATAAAACACCTTAAATATTTTTAAATACAAGTTTCTGTTTCCAATAATGTCTAGACAAGCCGGAAGTGGGAAGTGTTCTGTCAGGAATATACTCAGTGATGCACAGAATTCAATATAAACACACTCTTGTTTTTGTTTTCCAGGTGATACTCACATGAGAGTTTATTAAAAATTATATTATTCCTAGGGCACAAATCTGTAGCAATACTAAAGACAGATACGGCAGTTGTGATTGATTCGTGTCCTCCCAAAAGATATGTTCAGGTCCTCACTGCTATGTGACTGTGCCCTTATTTGAAAATAAGGTGTCTGTAGATGTAATATAATAATAATGAGGAGAGGCCCTGAGTCAGTGACTGGTGCCTTCATCAGAAGAGAGAACTTGGGCACATAAAGAAATGAAAGCCGTGTGAAGCAAACACACGCTGGCAGAATGCCACATGATGGCAGAGGCAGACATTGGTGCCAAGCAACCCCAAGGACTGCTGGCCACCACCAGGAATGAGAAAGACGCAAGGACGGGTCCTGCCCCAGAGCCATAGAGGGGGCAAGCCCAGCTGACACCTTGACTTTGGACTCCTAGCCTCCAGGACTAGGAAAGAATAGATTAATGTTGTGGTAAGTCATTGCATGTGTGGTCATTTCTTATGAAAGGTGACAGAGGAGGACTTCATGGCCCACACCACGTCAGCAGTGGACAGACGGCATTTCCGCTGGCAAAGGGGATTCGAGAACAGGAGGAAGGCAGCTACCAGCTTTAGAAACTAGGTGTCTATAGTGAGGACTTAGAGAGGTCAGACCTTGGTGGATACCCGGGCGTAACCCCCGCAGCCAGCTTCTTTCTGGCACCTGAGCCTGCCGCTGAATGGCCACGTACTGAGGCAGGAGCAGGGCAGGGTCCCCTGCTGAGTGCTGGTGCCCGTAGTCCACGTGGACAGAGGTGGAGGCGGGGTGGGCCCAGGAAAGGGTGTGTTAGAGTTAGGGGTGCTCTGGCCTGGATTCACCCGGCAACCCCTCTCTGAGGTTGATGCTCAGCCCAGCTGGGTTAGCTGCTCTGTTGATTGGCAACTGAGCTTTTTAGTGTCTCAGGCAAGGCTAGGAAGCCATCCTCAGAGCTGCACCGCCCAGGGCCAACTTGCTCGTTCGAGCCTTGGCACTCTCACCCCACCCTTTGGTCCCAAACCCACATTTCCCACCTAGTGAGGAGGGAGCAGCATATACTGCTCATTTATTTAGGCAGGATCTGCAAACTCTCCTTCTTATACAAAGGGCAGATAGTGGACGTTATGACCTTTACAGCCCACTTAGTATCTGTCTCAGTGTACACTACACACCTCCACGTTCACGGTGCATTAGCAGCATGGGTAACATGGAGATGAGGGAGAGAACAGATATGACGCTGTACTACGTTACTGACCCAAAATTGAGAGTAAACAGGGTGTCACAGATATAGATGCCCCGTCCACCCTGTCCACTGTGTGTTGAAAATTCAGAACTTTTCCCGGTCCTACCTGTGGCTTCTCAGAGGAGTGGAGATGACAGAATGTGGGTCCTACAGCAGTAGGCCACTGCTCCACCTTATCTATAGACGAGATTACCAGGGGCCTTTGAGCCACTCTATAACACCATAGGTGTGAGCTCAGGGAATTGCTGGTGTAACACTTCTGGTGTCAAGATCAGAGACACCTGCCTGACCACGTGATGGCACAGTGAATAGAGCATCAGACTGGGACGCAAAGGACCCAGGTTTGAAACCCTGAGGTCCCCGGCTTGAACACGGGCTCATCCAGCTTGAATGCGGCGTCGCTGACTTGAGCGTGGGATCACAGATATGACCCCATGGTTGCTGACTTGAGCCAAAGGTTGCTGGCTTGAAGCCCAAGATCGCTGGTTCAGCTGGAGCCCCACCACCCACCCTGGTCAAGACAAATATGAGAAACAATCAACAACAAAGAAGTCACAATAAAGAATTGATACTTCTCTCATTCTCTCCCTTTCTGCTTGTCTATCCTTATCTGTCCTTCTCTCTGTCTCTGTCTCTCTCTGTTACACAAAAAAGCAAAAATAAAAAGGAAAAAAAGTCCGAGACACCTGTCTCTGCATCTTGTATTACCACACTCATGATGGACAACTCTGATAGGCCTCAAATAGACCCTCATCTCTAACAAGTCCCAGTACTTTACCAGAAGCCCCTCCAAATGGTGTGAATTTCCCTGCTGCAAGTGACATGACCTTGCTTCCGAACACTAGGGTTCTGTTGTGATTCACTGGTAGGGATGCCATGAAGCCTCATCACACCTGTCCTACCAAGGTACCACTGGTATAGGTCTGCTGGGTCCTATGGCCTGAAACAAGGTCCAGCGACATTCACCCATTCTTGTATTGTCTCTCAGTGCGTTTCTGTTACAACAGCAGAGCTGAGTAGTTGCAACAGACTTCTGAAATATTTAGTATATACTCATTTATAGAAAGTCTTCAGACCTGGCTGGCAATTAAATAGAGCTAGGAAAGGAATCGCACCCCAGCATCCCTAGAGAGGTGTTAAGGTTGGTCCTCTTCTCAGTTATTTCATCCAGACTAAGATACTGTTTAAAAAATCTCTTTGGACAAAAGAGAAAACGTAAGAGAGTCGTGACTGAATTTCCCTACTGTGTAGCACTTAACCCACAAGTAATTCACTAACGAAAAAGATTTTCTGTTCCCGTTACAAATTTAAGGGGTGTGAAATGAGCACTGTGTGGGTGGCTGAACTAAATGACACCACTGTGAGCAGGACCTGCAGCAGGAGTCTATTCTCCCTGGGCTCCATCCGCAGGCACCACATTAATAACGAGACCCGTGATGGTACTTCTGGTCTCTGGTGATGATATCAGTTCGCACACTAAGGACAATGTGAGTGTCTGGGTAGTTTCTGCTTCTCAGTGTGCACTTACCGTAATCAATGACCATGTTACACTTGTCAATGGGAAGTGTCCTTCCTCATTGGAACCTGGCCTGGCCTTCAGGACTGGGTTCCAGGTCTGAGAAGTGGCTTTGTTCCTGAAACTGGGCTAAGGGTTCAGCCTCTTTCCTGGAGAGGTACTTTTAGCCCTCTAATTATTCATCTTTTTGTTTTACCTTTGTTTTTATTACTTAAATCCTATATATATTCTCTGGGTTGGCCGCCCATCCAATTTACCTCTAGGATCACTTTGATTTAAGAGCCAGAGGGATAGTTTTCTGTGGGCCAGGCCCTTGGTCTGCATCCCAGCCTTTCTGATCATTTCAATAATGGCACTCTGCCTGTTTGTGACAGTTGAGCGCCTATATCTTAAATGTATTATTTCAGAATTTTATTAAGTCCACATTGTTACTGGGAGTCCATTTCTCAAATACCATTTCTATCCTCCAAGCCTGCCCATCAGAGACAGCCAGCACTGAGCTTTTTGATAATGGTGGTGACCTTCTCATGTCAGGCAACAAGAACTTTTCCTTTAATCTTCTAGGTTCCTCTGGCTGGTCTAATAATTAAATTGAACGAGAAAAATTAAATGAGAAAATTATAATGTGTTACTTAGAGGAGGTGATAAAAATATGAGTCTCTCCGCAACCAAAGTGGGCAGCTTTTATACATTCTGCACAGAAACAATAAATTTGTGAAGAACTGACAAGACGGGGGCATTTGGGTGGGAGTAGTAAATTAGTAATGAAGTAACAGGGTGTGTTTATGTGGCCTTCTTGGCTCCAAACTCCCTATATCTGGTGCTAAGGAAATCTCTCTACCTCCTGGGACAGTGAGGGTGTCCTGCTTCTAGGGGGACAAAGGAGGCTCAGAGTGTCCTTCTGGCCCAGCTGTTCTTAAGTGACTTAAATTCAAAATCATCAATATGCCAAACAACACATTTTGGGGTGGCCTCCCTTGAACCCCATCATCACCATGCGTTCCTCATAAGCTCAGCATACAAAGAGCCCTCCCATCTCATGGGGCACAGTTGGTAGACATCTTCTGGTTGTTGTGGCTTTTCATACGATCTCTCTTCTGACATACGTATTTCTTGGGGCCTTTCAATCCATTCCCATACTATCTACCTGGGAGTTCCTGGCATTTTAGTCCATGCAGTGCAGCTATCCTTTCCCCAAACTCCCAGTGCCCATGGTAGTAGCAGGTGGGCACCACCTCCTAAGGCCGTGCTCACTCCCTTAGTCCATAATTGTTGGTCCTCCCTGCTCTCACATTGGTTTCTCACCTCAAACGGCCACCACCATCATCCCGCTTCCTCGGGAGCAACGCCTACACACTCTGCTTTCTCCCACAGGGCACAGGCTGCTTTCTGATAACCCTCTGGCATGTAAACGTTTTGTCCCCCCAGTGAGCCCCGCATGTCCCTGCATTGAGAATGCACTAAATGATGCTGGCTGTTGATTGGCCTGGTGGACACAGAGGTGGCATCTCCAGGGATGTGTGCTTTCCTGCCAGGCAGAGTCCTCCTCGTCCTCCTCAAGTGAGGGAGGGGCACTAGCCTTCACCTGGTGAAGGGGCAGGCCGGGCAGGGTCAGTCCTTGCTCTGCCTGTCCAGCCACCACAGGAATATACTTGCTGTCACAGAGATGGGGACAAGGTGTTCTGGGTCTTTTCCTTCTAGGCCCAATCCTTTCCAGCATTTTTCCTTCACAAATGCTCAATTTCTTTGCTACAAGTTCAACATTATTTCTAATGGACAACCATGGTGTAAGGTTCAAGGCCAGGTCATGGAACCACATTTCTTAATTACACCTGTAGTAGCATGAAGGTCCTCTGAGAATGAAGGAGAATGCCCCAAAGGCCTGAGAAAGACCGAAGGGACTGTGGAAGTCTGAAAGGAAAAGCTCAAAAAGAAACTGCTTGACATTGAACCAGAGATTTCTAACTGGGAGGAGTGAAAGCCCCGGGCAGAATTAGAACAAATATTGTAAGGTGGGGGAGCTACGTGTTTATGTAGATACTGGACGTTGGTCCTACTGAGGGGCCCAGCAGTGGGGACAGAGCACAAAGGAGGAGCAAGGGCCAGGAGGAAGCAGAGGTATTCCGGTTCCCACTGGCCAGTGGCCTTGAAAGCTCAGCATGCATGTCATCCCCCTCCCCGTTAAGTCTTCTTTTCCCTGCTCCTTCAGCCCAGCTTCTCCAAAGAAAAGCACCACACAAGGCAAAGAAATAGACACACAGGTGACAGATAGAGTAGATTTATTATCAAGTTTTGGCTCATGAGCTCACGGACGCTGTCAAGTCCAGAAGCTGCAGCATAACCTGGTGGACTGGAGCCCAAGGGCCAGTGGTCCACACGAAGCCTGAAGGAGGTCTGCTGGAGAATCCCTGTCCCCTGGGGTGGGAAGAGGGGCTCAGTCATACTGTTCTCTTCAGGTCTTCAAGTGATTTGCCCAGGCCTACCAGCATGATGGAGGGCAATCTCCTTACCTCAGAGTTCACCAATGTAATACACCTCCTCAGGCTAAATCAATCATTTCCTCTCCCCTCCCCTCCCGTCTGTCCTGGCACCCTGTTCCACAGTCAGAATATCACAGCTGCTGACAGGTGCTTGTATATATTTTGCTCCATACTTCATGTGGTCGTTGGAAATACAGTGTGTCCCTTTCGTGAAAGAGAAGGTAATACATGCTGATAATCATTCTGTGATGAATTGTATCACCCTGGGGAACAGGAGCTGCAGAAGTGCTGTCCTCGTGTATGGAGGCTCGCTTTACACACAGCCTCCATGGCAAACCATCCCTGGTACAGTGGCTGCAACGTCACCTCCTCTCAGTTTACAACCAGAAGCCCTCTGGTTTCCCCTATAGCGAAACCCCAATGCAGCCTTGACTTAACCCTTAGGAGGGCGCTGTGGGCAGAAACGACAGGGAGATTGGTGTCCAGTAGCTCCCGGCTGAGGGGAGCACTTAGTTTGGTGTGAAGGCAGGGAAGATGAGTCCCACTTTGTCCCCATCCACCAAGCCTTTTCCCCACTAAATGAGCAAACTAGGCTAAGACCTCCTACTCTACACATTCACGTACTGAGGACAGGAGCTCTAAGTGACAGTGAGTCCTCACTGTAGCAAGGCTGTGGGCCAGTGGAGGGAGCCTATACCAGGCCTGTCTCTACTTAAGCTGAGGGACATGGGATAGCAGCAAAGTGTGTGAATTTACAAGTATAAAAGATACAGAAGGTTCTGAATGGATTGACTAGATTCATTATGCAGGAGGGGCCTGTACGGTGTAGTTTGGAAGACAAGACACACAAGAGGGTGTGCAGGACTCAGGCTAGGTTGGGGCTAGATCTTGGTGGGTCCAGGTGATCTGTGTGTGAGAAGAGACTCCCTGCATAGAGCTCGAGGACAGAGTCTGAGTTTTATCCTTATAGAAGGAAGGCAACCAGGAAGGGCCCCCTGGGCTTGACCCATAGGGATGGGTTATGTTGGCAAGGGACTAGGAGGAGAGGAAGAAGGCAGAAAGCTAGCATTGGGGAACTGGCAGTGAGGCCATAGGTAAGGAGTATGGACCTCCGTGCACCCCTGGCATCCCTGTCTCACCCCAGGACAGACTCCTGGTCCCAGACTCACATCAGCCACTGGAGCTGTTGGAATCGGCTCCCGGAGCGATTTTAATGGACGTGGACTGTAGCTCCCACTTCCAGAAACAGGATCAGGTATCTGGGTGGCACTCTAGCTGATGAACCTGTGCTAGTTTCTTCATCTCTCCCTGCACCCACTTCTCATTTGTAACACAGGTAACATTACCGGGGTGTAGAAAGAGATTGCCTGAGGAGACCGGGCATGAGGCCTCCAGGTGGCGCTGTGCGCGCTCTGCAACCCTTGTCTGTGGCACAAACTTGGAAATACAAATCCTGAAACAGAACCGCAAACTTCTTTCAAAGAGGAAACACTGAGTAACAAAATGCTTTGGGCACCACTGGGGTAGAAACTACTAGAAAACACATCGTTGATGACAGGACAGCTCACAGATGTCTTTGGCCCCTTTAAGATGGAAGTGCTCCCGGAAAGGAGGTCCAGTCTTTTGAGAAAGGAAGTGTTGGGCAGATAAAATATATTATGCTCACTTTGTTAAAGATGGTGCTGCCCACGTGGAGGCCCATCACCTGGGTGATATTAGTTGCCCTTATGCTTGTGATGGGCGTAATTATATTATTGGGTGTGGGGGACAGGCTGTAAGCAGGGCGGGTCGTTATAGCCTAAGGCGTAGTTTTAAGAGTAAGCTTTTCCCCATACCCTTGACCGATTGGATGATGTGGGGTGGTGCACTCTCATGAGGAATCCTCCCAGTATGCCTCAGATAAGTGACTTTGTATCAGAGACTTCCTTGTTTGTAGATTGGATTAAAGGTTTGGATTTCTATACTGTAAAGTGGGGCAGACCGGGAGCTTGCTCTCTCTCGGTTCCTGAGTTTAGCATTAGAGAGGAGAGCAGAGAAAGAAGAGCAGATAAAGGCCACATGGAGGCCAGGAGAAGCAGCCAAGATGGCGGAGTGCTGAGGGAGAAGCCAGTTGGTTCAGAGTTTGTGCAGAGAGAAGGAGATAGGAAACAGAGGTGAATAAGACTGGTGAAATAGAAGCCTTTGATTCTAGGACAGTTGGATAAGTCAGTAGCTTTGTGAGCACTGAATGAGTGGCTTTTGGACCCAAGTGTGTGTTTTTGCTTGTCCGCTGGGTGCAAGCTAGAATGAAAGCTGATGGTTCACCAGTTTTTGGCTCTGTTGTTTCATTACTGTCTGTTTGAATCTAATGTGAATCTGCATGAACCAGGTGGCTGTTATAATGGCCTTGGCCACTAACTTTACTAGGAGCTTTGTGGTGTGCATGTGTATGGGTGTGTGTGTGTGTGTGTGAGCACGCGTGTGCGCGCGTATGCATGGCATATGCGTGTGTATCAGTGTGCATGTGTGTGTCTGTGTCCCTGTGTGTGGCAGACGTCTTCAAACTTTTTATAAAAACCACCCACTTTTGCAGTGCTGGTCTACCTGGTCCATACCTCCCACTAGTAGGCATTCCAGCTTTCATGGTGGGCAGTAGTGGAGCAACCAAACGGCACCGCGATTGGCCCCCCATGAAAGCTGGAACACCCACTAGTGGGCGGTAGGGACCTGGTAGACCAGCACTGCAAAAGTGGGCTGTTTTTATTAAAAGTTTGAAGAAGTCTGATAGTGTTTGCCCAACGTGCCCTGAAGCACGGATGGAAGGCGGGCATGCAGTGCAGTGTGCAGAGGGAGGGCGTGCGATGCACGTGGGGACCACTGTGTGTGAGGCAGTGCGTGCAGGAAACGTGCGACAGGAATCTCTGGAGATCAGGGTGGGAGCAGGTGGGAAAGTTTTGTGTGGAGGAATCGGGTAGGGTGGGTAGGCCTGAGCTGAAGGAGTTTGCACATCAGTAGTGTGAGGGAGCAGGGCGTGTGCACAGACGGAGACCAGTGTGTCTCCATAGAGGGTGCAGAGTGAGTGCGGCAGGTGGGCAGCCTCGTGTCAGGGGCACCGTCCGTGTGGTGGGGGAGTGTGTGTGCAGGGGTGAGGTGTGAGGAGAGCTACTGCACAGGAGGGTTTTGTGGGCTGATTGGTCCGTGTGAGGAAGCCGTGGAGGCACACGGAGAACATAGGGGACATGCATGTTTGAAGGGTGTGGGGTACAGAGTATGGGGATGGAGAGTCGGGGTGACCTGTGCAGTGTGAGGGGGCGCGTGTGTCTGACAGCGGAGGTCTAAGTGTGGGAAGGAAGGTGCATATGGGAAGCATGGGGGCCATTCTGGGTGACAATAATGTGTCAGGTTGTAGCTAAAGAGATGCGAGTGGTGACCTGCTCCTCCTGCCTTGTCTGGACCTTGGTCAGAGACAGCCTAGAACTACATGGAACCGCAAATGGAGAACACACTCTTACTGTTTTATTTTCCAGCTTACATTCGGGAACCCGGCAGGAATGACTGGCTCCCACAGGGGCGGAGTGCTCCCAGGAGTCCGCTGTGACTGAGGCCCCGCCCATGGGCAGGGCTGACCTGGTTCTCCCTGTTTCCCTGCTGCCTGGACACTGGGCTGTGATGTCTGCCCCCTTTCATCCTCCCTGTAAAGCCAGGAGCCAGGGCCACCATCACAGCCGCCTGACCCATGCAGGTTCGCATTAGATTCGTACAGTCGGTAATGAAACAACAGAGCCAAGAACCCGTGAGCCATCAGCTTTAATTCTAGCTTGCACCCGGCGGGCAAGCAAAAACACACACTGGGCTCCAAAACCCACTCATTCAGTGCTCACAAAACTACTGACTTATCCAAGTTTCCTAGAATCAAAGGTTTCTAGCTCCCCAGACTTATTCACCTCTGTTCCCCATCTCCTTCTCCAGCACGTACTCTGCACAAACTGGCTTCTCCCTCAGCACTCCATCATCTTGGCTGCTTCTCCTGGCCTCCACGTGGCCTTAATCTGCTCTCCTCTCTAATACTAACCTCAGGAACCAAGAGAGCAAGCTCCTAGCCTGCCCCACTTTATAGCGTAGATTCAAAACCTTTAATCCAATCTACAAACAAGGAAGTCTCTGATACAAAGTCACTTATCTGAGACATACTGGGAGGATTCCTCATGAGAGTGCACCACCCTACATCATCCAATCTGTCAGGGTGTGGGGAAAAGTTTACTCTTAAAACTTGCACGTGGGCAGCGCCATCTTTAACAAAGTGAGCATAATATATTTCCTCTGCCCAACACTCCCCCTCGAACCAAGACCAGAAGGACACCTTGTGCACCGTCTGCTGGCACAGAGGGACAAGACCCAAAACACCCACTGGAGACCGGGATGGGATTGTGTCTTGTGAGAGGAGAGGGTGGAGAGGGGCTGGAGGGGGTATAGGTGTAGGAAGTTAAGGGAGGGCAATGACCAGCGGGGGTGGGCAGGAGTAGGTGACAGTTAGGAGTTGTGGAAAAAGGGGTGGAGGCGCAGAACCTAGGCAGGCCGGACAGGAGAGGCCTCTACATCACACTCTGCACCCAGCACTCTCTTCCTCCGCCTCTCCAGACCCGGGTCCCTAACGAAGTCTCCCACTTGTGCCTGTGCCCCGCCCCACCCTGTCCTATCCCCTTCGCCCTTCCCCCATCTTCTCTTTTTTCCTTCACTCCCCATTCCCAGGTCTTCCCAGAGCTCGGGTCCTAGGGTCCTAGGATCGCCTTCACCTCCCCCAGCCCAGGGGGCAAAAGCAGGGGCAGAAGACAGGATGGGCCAGACTGGGAAGAAAGGGAGAGCGAGGCCTTGGGGCCCAACCCTCAGACACTCACGGCCAACTTGTCCAGGAGGCCTTCAGGAGCAGCAGCAGCAAAGGCAGCAGAGCAGGATCTGGCTGCCCATGGAGCTCAGGGGCTTCTGGGGGGCCTGGAACATTCCTCCTACTTAAAACGGGGGTTCCTCCTTTTGGGAAATCTTGGCACCAGCTCGCCCCCAGGTGCCTGCCTCCTGCAATGGGTTCTTGGCCAAGAACCGCCCACCCCAAGATACATATCATATTTTCTTTCTACGGAATGCTTTATTTATTTCTTTTTCAACCAGATTGCTAACAGCTAGAGCTCAGACAAGACTAGACATTTTCTGGAAACTCCCCTTCATTTGGTGCCATTCTCTCCACATAGGTTATTTCTGTCCCAAATATTGGTTAGATCTGCTGTACTGGCATCATAAGACACTCCAAAAGTCCTCAATAGCTTCAAGTGGCACCTCTGTCGGTAGAGAACACCAGGTGGTTAAATGGAGGCATCAGTGACAATTGGGAGAAAGGACAGTAACACTGGGGACTCCCGCTCTGCTGGTCCTGACACTCAGATAATGGTCCCTGCTGTCACAGAGACGAGGATTCTGATAGCTCCTGTCATTAGTCCATTGCTACAGCAAACTACCATAGACTGGACGGCCTATAAACAACAGAAAGTCATTCCCGCAGTTCTGAGTCTCTGTTGTCCGAGATCAGGCCTGGGGCAGGTGTCTGGTGGGAGCCTGCGTCCTGGTGCTGTCTAGTTGGTGGTCCCCTCACTATGCCAGCACGTGGCAAAAGGGGCCAGGGAACTTGGCATCTTTCCTGTAAGGACACTCACCCCATCTGTCACTCCTCAGAGGCCCCATGTTCAGATGCCATCACGTGGGTGTTGGGGTTTAAACACACACATTGTGGGGACACCAACATCCCGTCTGCAATGCTCCCCCTCCCTGCCATCCCCTGAGCTCCTCTCACAGGCCCTTACCCCTCCCCACAATCTCACTGTCAGTCTCAGCCTGTGCTGGGGTGGGTGCCCGGCTCCACGGGGCAATGGAGTCAGAGCCCCCCTTCATTGTGACAGGGACAGCAACAGGTCCTAGTCTGGGCTCCCTGAAGGAGAAGGTAAGTACCACGAAGGAGAGATCAGAGCCAACCCAACCCTGAGGGAGAAGTGGGGAAGGACTTAGGATCATCCTGACATCACTAAGCTGCAGAATTCAGCCAAGGGTTCAATTGGAAGAAAACAAGGGTCTGAAGACCGTCATACAAAGCACAATGACGTTGTTGGAAGAACAAGTGACTTTTGTTGTTCTGTATAAACATTCAAGTGGCCCAAGCCCAGGATCTCAGGAAACCTAACTGGCAATAACAGCAGACTTTAGGGGACAGCAGGAATCTGAAATGCCCACAGCAGCAAGGACAGGAGCTGCAGGGGGGTGGGCACAGAAAGCATTAGCACTCATCGGGCCCTAAGGGCTCTGTTGGTGAGCTCTTTGTGGGTTTCGGGTGGAGACGGGTGGCACATCCTCCTACTTCTAAGTAAAGATGCTCTGTGAACTCAAAGCCGATGGACACATCAGTGGATGCTGGAAGTTCAGCTTTTATGGACAGATGTCTCTCGTCTTTCACTAGGTTAAAATCCACTGGACATTGGAGAAAGCTTTAGGCAGATGGATTCAAGAGAACTGAGAGTGACAGTAGACTTAAAGGGGGATTTCTTGGTGCTTTGGGAGAAAATTCTGGAGGTGACAGGAAACTGAGCAGGTGGGAAGGATGTGGTGGCCCTCTTGACAAGAGATCTAAGCCTCCCGAGATATTTACGTGTGTGGGAGTGTGGGGAAAGGAAAAGAGAGAGAAAAAGTCTGTTTTCCTGGTAGACTTTGCCAGGGGAATCAGTGACTGCCAAAGGAATTTCCCACACATGCGGCTTGTCGCACATTACTTCCTGTCTATAAGCCCGATCTCCTACCCCAATAACCAATGGTCAGTTCACCTGGCGTTCCTGCGATCGAAGAGCACTGTTACGTGTCTGGACATTTTATTTACGCTCACTCCTTTAGTTAGAATTTCCTTCCCCGTTAGTACCTCTTAGTCCAGTGCTAGTAATCCTTCAAGACCCAGCTCAAATACCACCTCCTATGGAGACTCCATGCTCTGAGGACTCTGACCACAAAAAGAGTGCCCCATTGTGTCCTAATCAGTTATGCATTTGTCTCCTCAGTAGTTGTATGCTCTCTGTTGGGCAGATAAAGTATATAATGCTCACTTTGTTAAAGATGGCGCTGCCCACGTGCAAGTTTTAAGAGTAAGCTTTTCCCCACACCCTTGACTGATTGGATGATGTGGGGTGGTGCACTCTCATGAGGAAACATCCCATTATGCCTCAGATGAGTGACTTTGTATCAGAGACTTTCTTGTTTGTAGATTGGATTGAAGGTTTGGATTTCTACACTATAAAGTGGGACAGACTGGGAGCTTGCTGTCTTGGTTCCTGCTATCACCATTGCAGGGGCCTCCCTAATCCCTTGCCCTCCATGGTAAAATCTGGTTTTCTGCTTTTCCCTTGTCTTCTCTTGTGGCTTGCCTGTCTTTGTGAGACACCAATAAACAGAATGGCCTACCATCCTCCGACTCCGCCATTTCTTCACCATCTGCCCAAATCCAATGCTAACCTGCACTGGCCAGGCACTGTGATCCTGACCCCGGCTACTGGTTTTACATTTGGTATAGTCTGTGGCAGGATTCAATACAGATTGGTATGGAGCCGCACTACCTTTGAGCGGTGGAGTAGAGTACTGGCTGCTGTTATGGTTCCCTATGGCTGTCGTTCTGGGGACTGTAGGATGGCTGACTTTTATAGCCATTGTGAGGAAACTGAGAGCTCTATGGAAGAGGCTGCCCGGGACCTGCAAACTGAGCAGTGGAAGGAGCTAGAGGAAATGTGGGAGAAAGAGATGCTGACCCTGGAGCTGAAGGAAGCGCTGGAGGAGGAGGCCGACCAGGTTTGCGAGATTCGCCTGGAAATGGAGCAGACGCTGGAGAAGGAATCACAGGTTCATGAGTTGAAGATTGCCCTGGATGTTGTGGAGAGCCAGCAGCAGCATGAGGTCGGGGCCAGAGCTGAGGCCTGGGCCAGGGCTGGAGCTGCAAGGCCCATGGAGCAGAAGGCAAAGGTGGCCCAGGGCTCAAACCCAGCAGCAGGAGCTGGAGTTCTCAGTTCCTCTTTGGAGGATGAGGAGATTTGGGCTGGAATTGTGATTTGCAGACTCCAGAAGGTAAACGGCGGCAGCTGCAGCAGGAGGATGAACGGATATCCCAGGAGCCAGGCATGCATCACTGAGTGGCCACTGGAATGGCAGGGTTGCCTGCTAAGCTGTTGGTGGGTTCACTGACATTTTGGAGGAAGCCTCACTGTCCTAGAGCCCTGGGAAAGGCAGGAAGCTGTAACAAGGTTCAGGCTGTTTTCTGTTTTAAACCAGACCCTCAGTTGAAAAGTGAGCTTCATAAGATATGGCTGAATTCAGAGCAGGGACAGTGCGTCAAGGGCCCACGCAGTGGGTGGTGTTCTGGCAGCAGGAATGCAGGGAATGTATATACTACCCAGACTCTGGTGGGTTCAGATGACCTGTCACAGGGAGGCCACCATATGCACAGACTGCGGTCACAGAGGTCTGGCTTAGCCCCTGGTGGAATGTGACTGAGAAGGCCTTCACTGCCCCAACCAAGCAGGCTGAGGCCTGGGCTGCATGCCCACCTGCAAAGAGGTTTGGGAGCAGAAGGAAGACAGAAGACCCGTTCTGTAACCAGGTCTCAGTGGTGACCTAGTTAAAGGAGAATGGGCCTCCATGCACACCTGAGCGTTCCTGATTCACCCTGTAAAAGGCTACCTGTCTGAGCAGGAGCAGGGCAGGGCTCCACTGCTGATTCACAGTTTCCAAGAACTGAAATGAACAGAGCTGGGGGGGGGGCAGGGTAAACTCAGGGAAAAGTGAGTTAGATTAAGGAGTAAAAGCAGGGTCCAACTTGGGAGGGGTCTCTCCGTCCTGTCTCATAGGTCTTCCCGTCCCAGGGAGGACCAGCACCTGAGATAACAGTCAGTATCCTGTGCCCAGTTGCACTGGACACTTACCTAAAGAGTACACAAACATGAATTCAAAATTATCAAATGCTTAACTGTGAGACCTGAAGTTATAAAATTCTTAGAAGGAAACAGGAAAAAAACCAATTTTCCACTTAATGATTTACTGAATATGACCCCAAAAACACAGGAAACAAGAGAAAAGATAGATAAACTTCATGAAAAATTTAAAATTTTGTACACCAAAGACAGTATCAATAGATTAAAAAGGCAACCCATGACAGAAAATTTTTATAAATAATGTACCTGTGAGGGATTAATATCAACAAGTCTGTTCTCATCCATCTAGCGTGAGTGAGGCTTTCGGAAACACCCCGATAACATATTTCCATACCTGGCTGCTCCTCATCAGTTACTCTTCAGTGTAGGCTCCACAAGAATGTTGGCAGCATGTCTCAATGCTTCTTCTACAGGCACAAGGACTCCTGCTGGAAGCCTAGAAGATGCTGAGGCTTATATGTGAGTGTCCTGAAATCTCCAGTCCTGGCTTGAGGGGGAAAGGGATGGGGAGGTATTGAAGGGAAGGGCCCCGTGCAGGTCAAGCAAGTAGGTGCCTGTCCAGTTTCTCTGCAGGTGGGTCATGGTGCGGTATAGCTGGACTGGCCCCGGGCAGTTAGACACTGTTGGGCAGATAAAATATATTATGCTCACTTTGTTAAAGATGGCACTGCCCACATGCAAGTCCGTTGATATTAATGTGTCTTGGGGGATAGGCTGTGGGCAGGCCAGGCCATTATAGCCTACACCTTAGATTTAAGAGTAAGCTTTTCCCCACACCCTTGACTGATTGGATGATGTGGAGTGGTGCATTCTCCTGAGGAATCCCATTGTGCTTCAGATGAGTGACTTTGTATCAGAGACTTTCTTGTTTGTAGATTGGATTAAGGGTTTGGATTTCTACAGTATAAAGTGGGGCAGGCAGGGAGCTTGCTCTCTCTTGGTTCCTGAGGTATTAGAGAGGAGAGCTGATTAAGGCCACATGGAGGCCAGGAGAAGCAGCCAAGATGGCAAAGTGCTGAGGGAGAAGCCAGTTTGTGCAGAATTTATGCTGGAGAAGGAGATGGGGAACAGAGGTGAATAAGTCTGGTGAGCTAGAATCCTTTGATTCTAGGAAACTCGGATAAGTCAGTAGCTTTGTGAGCACTGAATGAGTGGGTTTTGGAGCCCAGTGTGTGCTTTTGCTTGCCCACTGGATGCAAGCTAGAATTAAAGCTGATGGCTCACCAGTTCTTGGTTCTAGTGTTTCATTACCAACTGTCCGAATCTAATGTGAACCAGCATGAACCAGGTTACTGTGATGGTGGCCTTGGCCACTGGCTTTACATTTGGCGTAGTCTCTGGCAGGATTCGATACAGATCGATATGGAGCCACCACCGCCTTTGAGTGGTGGAGTAGAGGACTGGCTGCTGTTATGGTTTCCCATAGCTGTCCTTTGGGGGACTCTTGGATGGCTGACTTTTACAGCCATGCGTGAGGAAACTGAGAGCTCTGTGGAAGAGGCTGCCCAGAACCTGCAGGCCGAACAGTGGAAGGAGCTGGAGCAAATGTGGGAGAAACAGATGCTGACCCTGGAGCTGGAGGAACCTCTGGAGGGGGCCGACCAGGTTCCCGAGATTCGCTTGGAAATAGAGAAGCCACTGGAGGAGGAATTACAGATTCATGAGTTGCAGATTGCCCTGGATGTTGTGGAGAGCCAGCAGCGGCAGGAGGCTGAGGCTGTGGCTGAGGCTGAGGCTGAGGCCGGGGCTGGAGCTGCAAGACCTGCTGAGCAGAAGGCAGAGGTGTCCCGGAGCTCGAGCCCAGCAGCAGGAGCTGGTGTTTCTTGTTCCTCTTTGGAGGATGAGTAGAATTGGTCTGGAGTTGCCATCCGCAGCCTCCAGAAGGTGAGAGCCCAGCAGCAAGGAA
This sequence comes from Rhynchonycteris naso, assembly GCA_037038555.1. Taxonomy (NCBI): domain Eukaryota; kingdom Metazoa; phylum Chordata; class Mammalia; order Chiroptera; family Emballonuridae; genus Rhynchonycteris; species Rhynchonycteris naso. The sequence continues at coordinate 297,170,577 of CM072997.1, read as the reverse complement.
TAGCTACACTCCTGGTAGGTCTGCGATTTTGGGACATAGGGGTGGATGCCATCATGCTCTCTGGAGCAGAGATGGAAATGCTGACTGCCATTGCCACGTGCTCTTTCTTGGGACAGTGTGAGACCTGCCATGACGGCCGGAATGAGAGGGGAGGCTAACACCTCATGTGCATGGACTGATTTCCTGGACTACGACTGGAGTGAGCAGTGGCCAGGCAGCTCTGATGGTGGCCCCGACTACTGGCTTTACAAACTGTTTCCCAGAAAGTTACTGGAGGGTACAGCACACTAAAATCAGGATATAAGTGAGAAGCAAAGGGACTCCTAGGATACTGCTGAAGGGGAAATACAGAAAGAAAGAAAAAAGGCTTTTAGGAATAGGTAACTTTAAAAAGGCTCTTAGCATAGGTAGCTTCATTTAGCTTCTCTTCCATCTTAAACTCTAAGTAACCCCAGAACTTACTTAGGTCTAAAACTCCCTACTCCTGGCCTTAAAGTTAGTTTCGCCACATTGCAGATGTGTCAGGGGTGGGTTGTAAATCCTAGAATGTTTAGAAATGTTTTTATTAAGCATGCAAAAACATTTATCACTAATGTGTTATCTTCAAAGCTTATGGTTTTAGTGTGTGGAAAGTTTCTTTCTTTAAATTGATCCTATAGATAAACATTGTAGCAAGACATTAAGAGTTAATGAGCTTGTTAGCGAAATTAATGAATATGTTTTATTGATTTTGTACCATGCTTCGTCTGGGCTCCCCCTCCTTTCCATACCCTGATGGGGGTGGGGGTGGCTTTGCTGGTGGCCCTTCTTCCCCGGGAAGCTTTTCCCATGGCTAGAAAGAAGGCTGAGGACATTTTGCACTTTTGGCAAAGTGCTCAGAGACTGGTGAAGTGTATCTTTGTAATTGTTGAAATTGTATGATTTGTCATGTTGTTGTAATTTGTGTTATGTACCTAATTTCCTTGTACAGGAATGTCAGTGGTGTAGATTGTGGGTAGTAAAGTGAGCATAGGGGTGGATTGTTGGGCAGATAAAATATATTATGCTCACTTTGTTAAAGATGGCGCTGCCCACATGCAAGTCCATTGATATTAATGTGTCTTGGGGACAGGCTGTGGGCAGGCCAGGTCATTATAGCCTACACCTTAGATTTAAGAGTAAGCTTTTCCCCACACCCTTGACTGATTGGATGATGTGGGGTGCTGCGCTCTCATGAGGAATCCCACTGTGCTTCAGATGAGTGACTTTGTATCAGAGACTTTCTTGTTTGTAGATTGGATTAAGGGTTTGGATTTCTACAGTATAAAGTGGGGCAGGCAGGGAGCTTGCTCTCTCTTGGTTCCAGAGGTATTAGAGAGGAGAGCTGATTAAGGCCACGTGGAGGAGAGGAGAAGCAGCCAAGATGGCAGAGTGCTGAGGAAGAAGCCAGTTTGTGCAGAGAGCAGGAGATGGGGAACAGAGGTGAATAAGTATGGTGAGTTAGAAACCTTTGATTCTTGGAAACTCGGATAAGTCAGTAGCTTTGTGAGCAGTGAATGTGTGGGTTTTGGAGCCCAGTGTGTGTTTTTACTTGCCCACTGGGTGCAAGCTAGAATTAAAGCTGATGGCTCACCAGTTCTTGGCTCTGGTGTTTCATTACCGACTGTCCGAATCTAAGGTGAACAAGCATGAACCAGGCTGCTGTGATAGTGGCCTTGGCCACTGGCTTTACAGACACCCATGTCCTGGGATCCATCCTAAGGCATGGCACCAGTACTGTGCTTGCCAGTGGAAGCTCTTTCTCTCCTGCCTGGCACCATAGCCTCCAAAAAGCCTTTTCTGAATACCCAGGACCCATCATGAATTTGTCATGTGTCCTATGGGGTTTTCTTCCCTTTCTGTTGGAAGTCCTGTGTGTATACCTACATTTTAATTCTCAGAGGGAGAAACACTGTCTTATATCTTTGTACCTCAGAACTTCTAGGTGTAACTAAAAACAATCTTTCAGACACATCCTCCTGGTAAGAGTATGTGTACCTGGGGTCCCTGGTAGCACCAGAGTATTCTACTGCCTCAGACAGTTAAAGGAGATACAGACCCAGGGTGCAGAGTGGAGGGCCGGATGGAGACCCTCCCTCCTCAGCAGCCAGGGCCTTAAGGAAACTTCCCCAGAGCCAACCTATGTTTTGTCTCACAGGTGATTACTCTCTTTGTCTTGACCTCACTGTTCAGACCTGGACACCTCTCGTGTGAAGTCCAGGCTCAGAGGATTAAAAGCCTTTCCTTCAGTATGACAATGACAGCAATAAGGTCAATTATTGGGTCCCCTGAGAAAAGGTAAGGGCCACCGCCTTATGGACGGAATTGCCCCCAAATGCTCGGAGAGATGGGGTGAGAGCTCAGGATGATCCTGCCTGATATCAAACTGGGGAACAAGACAGCCTCTCAATGTGCAGACACCCTGACCTATAGGAGATGGCGGGGCTTTCTGAGGCATGGTGACGTCCCTCTGTGTGGATTACAGCTCCTCCCACCCTGCTGACCAAGCCGCGCTGTCAAAGAGGGGTAGACGATTCACTGTTGCATCCTGGGAGTTCAGCTTCAGTGGGCAGTCCGCCCTCCTCTTTGACATGATGAACATGACTGACAGTCATTGGTCCTGGATCCAGAGGGACCCAGGAGGACTGGGAGGACAACAAGGAACTGGCAGAGGATTTCAGGAAGATCTCGGTGGGAGACTGCAGTCACTGGCTGAGGGAGTTTCTAGGGCACATGGAGAAAGTGTGGGAGCCCACAGGTAACTGAGCAGGGTGCGGAGGTGTGGTAGTTCTCTGTAAGGGTCTAGTGCCTTCCCTGTGATGTGTGTGTGTGTGTGTGTGTGTGTGTGTGTGTGTATGTGTGTGTGTGTGTGTGTGTGTGTGTGTGTGATAGAGAATTTGATGGATGGATCCAGTGGCTGATTTCTTGGTGGATTTCCTGTCTGGAATGTCAGTATCAGTCATAGATTTCCCACCACTCAGCTTCACCATGTCTCCTTCTGCGGGAGGAACCCATTCTCCAGTTGACCAAGGACCCAGTCACCTTGGTATGTTTGATGGTCCCCAAATTTCTATGCACCAATGTGCATGCAGGCCTTCGCTTCTTCTTCTGTTACAGTTATCACTTAGCCAGCTCAAATGTCACATCCTATCAAGTCTACACCTCCTCCCCTCGAAAGAATTAAATACCTCTAGTTCTGTCACCTTCATAAACGTTAGCCCACTGTGAATGTGTCAAACTGTGTGGTAGTCAGATGGGCATTTGCATAATCCCTGTTCATCTTTACACCCCAGGACCTAATAGAGTGGCTGTCACATAACAGTAAACATAAAGGAAGGTATATTTTTAGGTTTGACAGAGCTTTTGATTTTTTTCTTTCAATACCACCATTAAAGGCCCCAGACACCTGTCAAGTTTCACCCACCCACTCTTCGCATGGGTCATCCCAATGATCTTCATCTATTCTGTCCTAAATGTCATCAGCATCATAAAATGTAGGAGGAGATCAGGCAGCATAAAAAGCAGGAAGCTGGCCGGCCTCTGGCTCTGGGGCAGGACATAGTCTGGTAGGGACTTGGGAGAGGTGAGCCACAGTCTCATCCCTGTCCCCTGATCCATCTCTATATAGAAATGATGCACTTTTAAAATTGGTGCCTCCACACTCCACAACAGCAAATATGCCCAACTGTATAGCCCTTCAGAAGCAGACTGAGGGAGCCAGGGAAATTCATCTTCAACATATGAGGTCTGTGCCCAAATTTCCTCATCTGAAAAGGACACCAGGCCCATTGAATCAGGATCCACCTTAATGCACTCATCTTAACTAATTACCTCATTTTCAAATAAGGTTACATTCACAGGCACCAGGAGTTAGGCCTTCAACATAACACTTAGAGGGACACAATTTAACCCATAACATCCTGTGAAATACACATCCACTTTTTGTTACTTGATTAACCAATTATCCCTGTGCCATTTACTGATTAGTATCTCTTTCATCCATATTCCTTGTCCTTCCAATAGACACCAAGAGTCCAAATGGGCTATCATCTCTTCCTAAGCTCTCTTTTCTCTTCCACTGGTTGTTCTTTCTAGATCTACACCAAGATGTCACTGTTTTAATCACCACAACTTCAACTAAGTTTAATATCAAGTAGTGTGAGCTTCAGAACAGTTGTTAATTTTTTTTATATAGACTGTGTTACCACCACTAGGTCAAGATAACGATGTTCTTAACAGTGCAGACACTCCCTCAAATCCCTCAGCCCTCCCTCCTCAGAGACAACCGCTGTTCTGACTTGTACTCTCATCAGTTAGTTCCGCCTGCTCTTGAACTTCGTACACAGGGGCTAACACACTGTATAGTCTGTGGGATTCATCCATGTTGCTGTGTGTCACAGCAGTTCATTCTTCATGATGCTGTGTGGTATTCAGTTACATGGGACTGTAAATTCTGTATCCATTCACCTCCTGATGGGTGTGTGATTTTCATTTGGGGATATTAAGAATAGGCTCCCATGAACATTCTTGTACATGTCTTTTAGTGGACATATGCAGGGGTGTGTGTTCCCCCAGTAAGAAGCGGCATTACCAGCATCAGGTATTAGGAAGAATTCTTTCCCTGAAATCTGTAAATCTCTGGGGTGGTTCATGAAAGCAGGCAGACTGGTCAGGACAAGCACAGGATATGGCACGTTAAATCTTTCAAACTTTCTGTGTGGTGGCAGAATAGGAACGAAACACCGGGTCACATAGTCACTGTCAGACATAAAGGCTCTCGGTGAACTGCGCCATGCATTCCGGTCTGAAACGAATTTCAGACTTCAGAAGACAAACAAGTATTTGTGTTGAATTCTGAGTCAGATCACCTTGGGTTTTTCTTTGTCTGGTGTCTCTGGATTAGAGGGACTTGCTATCAACCTTTTTTCCTCATTATTTAGTTTTGGCCAATATCCTCTCTCTGTCACATCAGCAGAAGCATGTCAAGAAATGCCAAAGATGCTGTTGGGCAGATAAAATATATTATGCTCACTTTGTTATAAAGATGGCACTGCCCATATGGAAGTTCGTTGATATTAATGTGTAATGGGGGACAGGCTGTGAGCAGGCCAGGTCGGTATAGTCTAAGGCTTAGTTTTAAGAGTAAGCTTTTCCCCACTCCCTTGACTGATTGGATGATGTGGGGTGGTGTGTTCTCATGAGGAATCCTCCCATTATGCCTCAGATAAGTGACTTTGTATCAGAGACTTCCTTGTTTGTAGATTGGATTAAAAGTTTGGATTTCAACATTATAAAGTGAGGCAGACCAGGAGCTTGCTCTCTCTCGGTTCCTGAAGTTAGCATTAGAGAGGAGAGCAGAGAAAGGCCACATGGAAGAGGCCAGGAGAAGCAGCCAAGATGGTGGAGTGCTGAGGGAGAAGCCAGTTTGTGCTGGAGGAGGAGATGGGAAACAGAAGTGAATAAGTCTGGTGAGCTAGAAAGCTTTGATGCTAGGAAACTCCGATAAGTCAGTAGCTGAATGAGTGGGTTTTGGAGCCCAATGTGTGTTTTTACTTGCCCGCCGGCTGCAAGCTAGGATTAAAGCTGATGGCTCACCAGTTTTTGGCTCCGTTGTTTCATTACCAACTGTCCGAATCCAATGCGAACCTGCATGGGCCAGGCGGCTGTGATCCTGACTCTGGCTACTGGCTTTACAGATGCCTGACCAGGCAGTAGCACAGTGGATAGAGCATTGGACTAGGACGCGGAGAGCCCAGGTTCAAAACCCCAAGGTCACCAGCTTGAGCGCAGGCTCATCGGCTTGAGCAAGACTCACCAGCTTGAGCCCAAGGTTGCTGGCTTGAGCAAGGTGTCACTCGGTCTGCTGTAGCCCCCTGGTCAGGGCACATATGAGAAAGCAGTCAGTGAACAACTGAAGTGTCGCAAGGAAGAATTGATGCTTCTCATCTCTCTCCCTTCCTGTCTGTCTGTCCCTATCTGTCCCTCTCTCTGTCTCTGTCACAAAAAAAATAAAATATAGAAGCCAAAGATGACACAATAGGAAGTTATCAAGGGCACGCAGCACTCTATTCCAAGGTGCTAATTATCCTTGTGATTGAAGTTGGGTGACTCCTTTCAAAGTGGAGTCAGGGTTTTTGTTATCAGGTTAACAGATCCTGTTTTCTAGAGTAAGCTAAGCTTGCGAAAACTGCATTGGAGGACTGTGGATGATGTATGTTTGGTTTCTTTGACAGTAAGGCATTTCCCCTAAGTGCCGACCAACCTAGGTTTACATTTGTAACCTGGGGCTGGCCGCTGGGCCGCCAACATTTTGTGAATCCTGAGATAATGAATTATCTTAACCATAACTTTGATAAATTTTGATTATTAAAGTTTGATAAAATTGATTAGCATAACTGATTAATTTTATCAAAATGTTTTTATATTTTCAATATGTTTATCATAAAAACCACTGAACTACCTAAAGTAAAAGAGACATGGCAATATTTCTTGTTGTTACCTTTTCTCTCCTCTTCTAATGAGATTTGAGTACAGTTTAGTATCTTGTTTAAATACCAGGTAAAAAACGTATAGTTTCTTTGGTTGATAAATATGATTAAATTGTATTTTCCACTCTTTTCCATTACCTTACTGCACTGTGCATCTTGGCCAGATCTCCTTCCACTGTATTACTTTGTGATGTCTGTTTGCATATGTTCTGCATAATAGTTTCTAACAACAGGACTACTTGCAAATCAGTCTTTTTACAGATATATGTTTTTCATCATGAATGAAAAAACAAACTTAACAGAGGTTATGACAATGCAATTTTACCTTAATAAAGGCAAGGAGAGCATGTCTATTTTTAACAGTGAGCTTGCAGTGCCTCTGCTGCCTCTTCCCTGTGCTACTAATGGCGTGCCTGGAGCTATATACAGAGGCAGTGTCCCCAGCAGGAGGACAGGAAAACTGTCTTACCCAGCCCTCCCCTTGTGTAGGCTGATGCTGTTTCTAGCTATTGCTTTTGCAAAAAAAAAAAAAAAAAAAAAATCCTGCAATGAAAACATTTTGAGTATATTTGTAGAATAAATTTCTAGAGATAGAACAGCTGGCAAAATGAGTGCTTCTTTAACTTGACTAGTTTCAAAACCTTGGCAATTGACCAAAAAGCAATGTGAGTCCTCAGCTTGGTAGCACATGAAGGTATTTTATTTGACTTTTATTTTATTTCTTTGTATACAAAGTGTTTTATTTATTTAATTAATTCTGTATTTGTTCGTTTGTTTGATTGAATTTCTTGAAGGATATTAGTCCAAAAAATTAACTAAGACAATTTTTGGGGAGCTACATAACAGTTAAAACTGATATAAAGAGAAGCATTCTAGTGAATGGTGAGAGTAGCCCAAGCATGGAAGCACTGTGCCGTGTGAAGTGTGGCTCTCCTGGCACTGTGACATGGTGGAGTCTGTACATACTGGGTGAGTTCATTGTTAGGGAGTCAGTGTTTGTGCAGCGCTCAGAGCAGGTCCTAGGGGTCTAGCACCAAGCTTGTAAAATTTATTTGTTTCTTAAATTTAAAATCAAATTGAATGGAAGTGTTCAAGCACATGCTGGGCCTTGCCTTAGCAAAGGTAGAAGGCAACCTGTCGGGATATTCCAGCTCCCTCCCATCCCACTTGTCCCAGCTGACCCCAGTGAGGGAGGGAGAGAAGGAACACAGTGTCCAAGGTGCTGTTGGCAGTTGACAAGGGTTCACTGCCCAGCGCACATGGAAGCCAAGACTAAGGCACCAGTTTTTGAGAACAGAAAGGAACTTTATTGGTGCATCAATTGGCGAGAAGACAGGAGGCAAGGCTTCTTTCTCTCTGTGCTCTTGGTCCAGGATTTGAGTTGAACTTTTAAAAGGGTGGCAGTGGAGGGTTTACAAGTGTGACTTGTGACTGGTGCTTCACAAGTGCTCTTGCTAAATGGTGCAACCAAGCTTTAATTTTTGTTTCTGTGTCCTGCTGGAAACAGGATAAGACTGGGCTGTGCAGTTATAATGTTTGTACCTCATAATGTTGGCACCTAAATAACTGGACCTGTTGGACCTGACCAGGAGGTGGCCCAGACAATAGATCATTGGCCTGGGATACTGAGGACCCAGCTTCGAAACGCCAAGGTCAACAGCTTGAGTGAGGGCTCATCTGCTTGACTGTGGGGTCGCTGGCTTGAGCATGGCCTCATAGACATGACCCCATGGTCGCTGACTTGAAACCCATGGTCACTTGCTTGAGCCCAAGGAGTCACTTGCTCTGCTGGAACCCCCTGGTCAAGGTACATATGAGAAAGCAATCAATGAACAGCTAAGGTGCTGCAATAAAGAATTGATGCTTCTCATCCTCTCCCTTCCTGTCTGTCTGTCTCTCTCGCACTAAAAAACAACACCACTACCTGCCAAAAAATATAATACTCTGGACCTGTTGGGCCACAAGACCAAGATTCATCAGACTATAGACTCATCAGACTATATCTTCTGTGACTGACAGTCGCTGGTCTAATTTCTGAGCATTGGTGCAAGTGAGGTGAGGTAAACTCAGGCTCTGCAGCTGGAGGGCATGTGTGCGGAGAGAGGTGGAAGTTTCAGACCTCCTGGTCCCGGCGGGGAGAGGTAGAAACCAGCAGACCAGCTGCCCTGGGCACTGAGGGTTCTGTGCCATTGGGCCCAGGTCCTGCTCAAGGCCCAGCTGCCCTTCCTGCCTCACGGTGAGACATCTCATGTGCTTGGGCACTGTGGCCCTTGTGGTTTTGGGCTGAGGGAGGCGAGCGTAGAGAAAACATGGCAACGTGGGTGGCAATGTGGGAAGAACAGGGAGGGGCTCACATGACTTCCAGCAGTCCTGCTCACACCCAAGGGGTTTGAGGAGACTAGAGCACATTCTCTTATCTGTCTTTTGTTTTTATTTTTCTTAGTGAGTAATTATTTTGTGGAATTTGTAGGCTTTAACTTGGTTAAAAATAAATAAAAAGTTGACTCAGCGGTAGAGCATCGGCTTGGTGTGTGGAAGTCCTGGGTTCGATTCCAGGTCAGGGCACACAGAAGCAACCACCTGCTTCTCCACCCCTCTCCCTCCCCTTCAGCTTCTCCTTTTCTCTCTCTCTTCCCCTCCTGCAGCCATGATTCAAATGGTTCAAGCAAGTTGGCCTGAGGTGCTGAGGATTGCTCCATGACCTCTGCTCAGACACTAAAATAGTTCAGTTGCCAAGCAGCGGAGCAGTGGCCCCAGATGGATAGAGCATTATCCGGTAGGGGCTTGTCACATAGATTCCAGTTGGGACACATGTGGTGTCTGTCTCTCTGCCTCCTTACCTAGCACTTAATTTTTTATAAAAGGTATCAGTTTCGCCTGACCTGTGGTGGCACAGTGGATAAAGTGTCGACTTGGGAACACTGAGGTCGCCTGTTCAAAACCCTGCACTGGCCTGGTCAAGGCAAATATGGGAGTTGATGCTTCCAGCTCCTCCCCCCTTTCTCTCTCTCTCTCTCTCTCACTCTGTGTCTCCTCTCTAAAATGAATAAATAAAAATAAAAATAAAAATAAAAACAAGATATCAGTTTCTTCAGAAGGCAGGTTAATGAGTCAATTTGTACAGGGCTGTACAGGGTGGAGTATCTTGTGTATAAATACACTGGGTGCCCTGTGCTACTTTGGTCATTTCAGCTCAGCAACAATGTTGCAAGCATCTTCCATTTCATGTATTTTGCCTCTACTGCTTCTGGAACAAGCCTGGATGACACTGGCGGGTAGGTCTGCTGGGATCTGGAGACGTGGCTGAGGGGGGGAAGAGGTGAATGCATCTAAGCCAGTGGTTCTTAACCTGGGTTCTATCCAACCCTAGGGGTTCGATGAGTCAGTCTCACGGGTTTGGAGAAGCTTCTGCCGTGGAGGCCAGAATAAAGTAATACCGTAATTTATTGTGAGTTCATGCACTTTGTTGGTTTTGTTCTTTGAGCAAGGTGATGTTCATGCACGGCTCATTTTGTGCACCCGTAAAAGAACATATATCTATGTCTTGACTTTGGAAAAAAAATCATATTTTATTTATCACTAAAGAAGGGTTCGGTGAATGCGCATATGAAACTGGTGGGTTCGGTACCTCAAAAAAGGTTAAGAACCACTGGTTTAAATGCAGCAAGTGGGTGCCTGTCCAGTTCCTCTTAAGGATCCGTAAGGGTGTGGCACAGCTGGGCTGACTGCCCTGGATGTTACCTATAGCCCGGTCGTGGGGGATCCAAGCCTAAGTCACGCAGCCTGGTACTGTGCTCACCCATGGCATCTCTTCTTCTGCTGGGTAACACCTCTTTCAAGATGACTTTCCTGAATACCCAGGACCCAGAATAAATGGCATGTGTCCTATGATGTCATTCTTCCATTTCTATTCTAATTCCTGTCTGTTCAACTTGATTTTTAAGTCCTGGGAGGACAGACATTATCTTGTATTTTTGTATCAACAACTTGGTAGACATAACTTAAAAAAAGTTCAGGTTTGGAACATATATGGCGATGGAATAGGTGGACGTTCCAACTGCCACTGTTATGAAGGAACAGTGAGATAAGACGTCTGCCACACAATCAATCAATTAGCCAAATTAAGAAATTAAGTCTTTAATTTGCTGACTACACAGACGGCATGGATACCTAAGTCGATCAAATCAATGCGGTCTTGAACACAGTTTGGGGTTAGGTTTTACGGGGAGAATTACATACTGATTGAGGAATGGGGACGGGAGAAAGCATAACAGTAAAACAAAGCAGTGAAACAAGCTTTCTTACAATGTTTATCTATAGGGTTAATTCAGGGAGAAACATTCAGAGAACATCTGCTACTTCGCAAAGCTAGTCCGAGGCCATGGTCTGGGAAACCAGCCTCAAGGCCAATAGGGAGTAATATATTTTCAGAAAAAGTAAGTTCTGCTAAAAGTCCCTTTGTTTTAGAGAAAGTGAGTTTGCCAAAAATTATTTATGTTACTAGCCTTTCTTTTCTACACTTCACCACCTCCCAGGACCAAGTTGGATTACAACTTAATTTAAGAACAATCATCTTGAAAAACTAACTTTGGACTAAAGGCAGAGGACACTATAACCAAGGATTACAGAAGAAGCCACATTGAGACTTGTTGGGCAAATAAGTTTGTAAAATTTGTGTTATTTGATTTTGCTCACCTTTATTGTTAAAAATGGCCACTGCCAGTGTGAAACGGCTAATTACCTTCCTGCTTGGGAAGGGGCTTTGTTATGCTAATGTGTGCTGGAGGAGGGGTTTCCCTGCTGAAAAATTTTAAGAGGTAGGAGGCTATTTTTGCAGAGAGGCCATGTTTTTTGAGAGAAGGAGCCAAGATGGCAGGGTGCTGAAGGAGAAGCCAGTTTGTGCAGAGATGAGAAGGGAGAAGGCGTGCAGATGGGGAAACAGAGGTGACTGAAGCAAGTGAGACCTTTGATTCTAGGAAAACACGGATATGTCACTAGCATTACGAATGCTGATTGAATGGGTTTCAGTGCCCAGTGTGTTTTTTACTTGACAGCCAGGTGTGAGGCCAGAATAAAAGGGATGGCCCACCGGTTTTTGGCTCCAATATTTCTTTATAAACTGCCTGAATCTAATATGAACCTGCACCTGCCTGGCAGTGACAGCGGCTATGATGGCCGTGACTGCTGGCAATATACGACTGTTAAGAAGGGCAGAGATGTGGAAAGGGCTGCCCTGCTCCCAGGAGTGAGCCGCGACGGAGGGTCCGGAAGGACTTTCACTGCGGGAGGGTCACCCTGAGAGGTGTGGGTGCTCAGACCCAGGCCCAGAGCCCCTGCCTAAAGCCCCAGAGCCTAGAAGAGGCACCAAGACAGCAAGTAGCTGTGAAAAGCCCTGGGTTTCTGTCCATGAAAAAGAGACACACTTCTTGGACACAGACTGTTTTAAAGGGCCCATGCAGAGAACCTCGTTCACAGCCTCTCACCTGGGGCTCTGGCAGGGGAGAGCTGAGAGGACTGGAGTCACGGGAGGAAACCTTTCCCCCAGGCCCACAGTGTTTTTCCTGGAGGCCCCGGGATAAACACTGGGGAACAGCCACCAGAACTCTTGTGCTGAGTCATTTTCCAGTACTACAGTCGCCATCTTTCTTGGGAGGGGCATCCCCTCTGAGTGGCATCAGCCTGGGGAAAAGCAACTGCTCTGCCCTCGCCCTCGGGAGTCTCTCCTGCCCCAGTCATGGTGACAGATCATTCTGAGAGGCCAGGAAGCAGGAAGCGCATCAGTAACTCAGCTTTCTGGTGTTGAGATGGGAGCTCCCTGCCACACTCTCCCTAGTCTATGACTGGTGCTTCCATCTCATGGGATACTCAGCTGACTGTGTCTGGAGAGTGAGAAGACCATACCTCTGGGTATCAGAGACCACACTCTACTGAGGTATGTGAAAAATGTCTGGACAGATTGACACCTACGGCTCAGGGGTGGAGCCACATCCACCACCTTTCCTAATCACTGAATTGCCACAGGCTCTAGACTCTAGCAGAGGTTTTTCTCAGTGGCTGAGCCCAAAAAACTGCCTGCAGACAGGCTGCAGGAGGCAAAACTCAGGGAAACTTGGCCATTTGAGCCCACCTTCCCCCAGACCCAAAGTGGGTAAAAGCCAGCCAGTAGTCACGGCCACAATCACAGCCACCTGGCCCATGCAGGTTCGCATTTGATTCAAACAGTCGGTAATGAAACAATGGAGCCAAGAACTGGTGAGCCATCAGCTTTAATTCTAGCTTGCAACCGGCGGGCAAGCAAAAACACACACTGGGCTCCAAAACCCACACATTCAGTGCTCACAAAGCTACTGACTTATCCGAGTTTTCTAGAATCAAAGGTTTCTAGCTCACCAGACTTATTCACCTCTGTTCCCCATCTCTTCCAGCACAAACTCTGCACAAACTGGCTTCTTACTCAGCATTCCACCATCTTCGCTGCTTCTCCTCTCCTCCACGTAGCCTTCATCTGCTCTCCTCTCTAATACCTCAGGAACCAAGAGAGAGCAAGCTCCTGGTCTGCCCCAATTTATAGCGTAGATTCAAGACCTTTAATCCCCTCTACAAACAAGGAAATCTCTGATACAAAATCACTCATCTGAGGCACAATGGGATTCCTCATGAGAGTGCACCACCCACATCATCCAATCAGTCAAGGGTGTGGGGAAAAGCTTACTTTTAAAACTAAGGTGTAGGCTATAAGGACCCGGCCTGCCCACAGCCTTTCCCCCAAAACACATTAATATCAACGGACTTGCATGTGCGCAGCGCCATCTTTAACAAAGTGAGCATAATATATTTTATCTGCCCAACAGAGTGCAACTCCATATTCCCATGTACACCTTAGCCTAGCAGAGGCAGCCACAAACTCTGGATTGCTTGTAGCTCTAAGAAGGTGTAAAACCAGTAGCCGGGGTCAGGATCACAGCAGCCTGACCCGTGCAGGTTCACATTGGATTCGGACAGTGGGTAAAGAAACACTGGAGCCAAGAACTGGTGAGCCATCAGCTTTAATTCTAGCTTGCACCCGGCGGGCAAGCAAAAACACACACTGGGCTCCAAAACCCACACATTCTCACAAAGCTACTGACTTATCCAAGTTTCCTAGCATCAAAGCTTTCTAGCTCACCAGACTTATTCACCTGTTCCCCATCTCCTTCTCCAGCACAAACTGCTTCTCCTGGCCTCCATGTGGCCTTAATCTGCTCTCCTCTCTAATACCTCAGGAACCAAGAGCAAGCTCGCGGCCTGTCCCACTTTATAGTGTAAAATCAAAACCTCCATTCCAATTATACAAACAAGAAAGTCTCTGATACAAAGCCACCCATCTGAGGCACAATGGGATTCCTCATGAGAGTGCACCACCCTACATCATCCAATCAGTCAAGGGTGTGGGGAAGAGCTTACTCTTAAACTAAGCCTTAGGCTATAATGACCCGGCCTGCCCACAGCCTGTCCCAGAACACACATTAATATCAATGAACTTCCATGTGGGCAGCGCCATCTTTAACAAAGTGAGCATAATATATTTTATCTGCCCAACAGAAGGTTTCTGAGGGCGAGTCAAGGGTAGTGTCTTCCACTGGTCTGTGCTCGGTTCCTGCTAGGGAGGCCCAGGGCTGATACGGCTGTGGAAAGCATTTGTTCAGGACCTAACAACCCTTGCTAGAGTGGGATCCTAAGGAAAAGCTCCTCACACCAGGCCCAGCTGAGGCAAGTTCCACTCTCTGTGATCAGCACTGGCACAGTGGCTCATGTGCATTGGATAGGGTGGAACTTCATAGTCAGCCGTCCTGGTCACTGGATATTCTGTCCTACTAGGCAAGATTTCACAGGGGGAAGGGAGAAAGGCTTGGAGCATGGACATTTAATATGTGGGTCCCTGTGAGTCTATTGTTGGATCTGGTTGAGGGACTTAGCCACCTTCAGGAGTGTTGGGCAGATAAAATATATTATGCTCACTTTGTTAAAGATGGCGCTGCCCACATGGAAGTTCGTTGATATTAATGTGTGTTCTGGAACAGGCTGTGGGCAGGCCGGGTCATTATAGCCTAAGGCTTAGTTTAAGAGTAAGCTCTTCCCCACACCCTTGACTGATTGGATGATGTAGGGTGGTAAACTCTCCTGAGGAATCCCATTATACAGAGACTTCCTTGTTTGTATAATTGGATTAAAGGTTTTGATTCTACGGTATTAAGTGGGAGAGACCAGTAGCTTGATCTCTCTCTTGGTTTCTGAGTTCCTGAGGTTAGTATTAGAGAGGAGAGCAGATTAAGGCCACGTGGAGAGGAGAAGCAGCCAAGATGGCAGAGTGCTGAGGAAAAAGGCAGTTTGAGCAGAGTTTGTGCAGGAGGAGATGGGAAACAGAGGTGAATAAGTCTGGTGAGCTAAAACCTTTGATTCTAGAAAACTCGGATAAGTCAGTAGCTTTGTGAGCACTGAATTTGTGGGTTTTGGAGCCCAGTGTGTGTTTTTGCTTGCCCACTGGGTGCAAGCTAGAATTAAAGCTGATGGCTCACCAGTTTTTGGCTCCTGTGTTTCATTGCCATCTGTCCGAATCCAATGCGAACCTGCATGGGTCAGGCTGTTGTGATAGTGGCCTCGACTAATGGCTTTATAAGGAGGGTCACAGTCAGCCTCAGGAGAGGACTCTCTTAGTCTTCTTCCCTGAGACTGGGGGTCTCACCAGCTGAAAGAACTTCTGCAGAGGAGATTGTAGGCCACACTTGGTCTAAACCTGCTTTCACCTTGTTCAGGAGAAATAAAATTTGAGTATCCAGCAGTGGCTGAGGGATCAAGCTCTGGAGTAGGGGTCACATTCCCCGTACTGAGCTCCTGACAAAAAGACACTTGAGGTAGGGGGTCCCACAAACATTGTATTCACAACTGTTGGACAGATAAAATATAATATGCTCACTTTGTTAAAGATGGCGCTACCCACATAGAAGTTCGTTGATATTAATGTGTGTTCGGGAACTGGCTGTGGGCAGGCTGGGTCGTTATAGCCTAAGGCTTAGTTTTAAGAGTAAGCTTCTCCCCACACCCTTGACTGATTGAATGACACAGGGTGGTGCGCTCTCCTGAGGAATCCCATTATGCCTCAGATAGGTGGCTTTGTATCAGAGACTTTCTTGTTTGTATAATTGGATTAAAGGTTTTGAATCCATGCTATAAAGTGGGACAGACCAGTAGCTTGCTCGCTCTGGGTTCCTGAGGGATTAGAGAGGAAAGCAGAGTAAGGCCACATGGAGGCCAGGAGAAGCAGTAAAGATGGTGGAGTGCTGAGTGCGAAGCCAGTTTGTGCAGAGTTTGTGCTGGAGGAGATGGGGAACAGAGGTGAATAAGTCTGGTGAGCTAGAAACCTTTTGATTCTAGGAAACTTGAGTAAGTCAGTAGCTTTGTGAGCACTGAATGAGTGGGTTTTGTAGCCCAGTGTGTGTTTTTGCTTGCCCACTGGGTGCAAGCTAGAATTAAAGCTGATGGCTCACCAGTTTTGGGCTTCGTTGTTTCATTATCAACTGTTCGAATCAAATGGGAACCTGCACGGATCAGGTGGCTGTGATCCTGACCCTGGCTATTGGCTTTACAACAACAAATATTGTATTTGTTCCCATTTTGGTTTTTTACTTTAAAATAAGATATGTGCAGTGTTCATAGGGATTTGTTCATAGCTTTTTTTATAGTCTGGCCCTCCAACGGTCTGAGGGACAGTGAACTGGCCCCCTGTGTAAAATGTTTGGAGACCCCTGCTTTAAAACAAAGGCTAAAATAAGGAATAAAGAAGGTCATAATGATAAAGGGAGCAATCCAACAGGAGGATATAACTATTGAAAATATCTATGTGACTAATATAGGAACCCCTAAATATATAAGGCAGATTTTGATGGACATAAAGGGTGATATCAACAGCAATAATATAATAGTAGGAAATTTTAATACCCTACTAAAATCAATGGATAGATCCTCCAGAAAGAAAATTAACTAAGAAAAAGTGGCCTTAAATGACACACTAGATCAACTGGATTTAATCAATATCTTCAGAAACTTTCAACCCAAAGCAACAGAATATACATTCTTTTCAAGTGCTCATGGTACATTCTCTAAGATAGACCATATGTTGGGACACAAAATGAGTTTGAATAAATTTAAGAAGATTTAAATCATATCAAGCATCTTCTCTGATCACAATGACATAAAACTAGAAATCAACTAAAATAGAAAAACTGAAAAACATTCAAACACTTGGAGGCAAAATAGCATGTTATTAAGTAATAAGTGGGTTAACAATGAGATCAAGGAAGAAATAAAAAATTTCCTTGAAACAAATGAAAATGAACATACAACAACTCAAAATTTATGAGACACAGCAAAAGCGTCCTGAGAGGGAAGTTCATAGCATTATAGGCATACCTTAAGAAGAAAAAGCTCAAATAAACAACTTAACCCTGTATCTAAGAGAATTAGAAAAAGAACAACAAATTTCAAGCTTCTTTTATGAGGCAAGCATAATCCTCATTCCAAAACTAGGTAAACACACTACAAAGAAAGAAAACTATAGGCCAATATCCCTGATGAACTTAGATGCTAAAATTTTCAACAAAATATTAGCAAACCGGATCCTGCAATGCATGAAAAAAAACATACATCATGATCAAGTGGGATTTATTCTGGGAGGCAAGGTTGATACAACATTTGCAAATCAATGAATGTGATTTATCACATAAACAAAAAGAAGGACAAAAATCACATGATAATATCAACAGATGCAGAAAAAGCATTTGATAAAATCCAGCACCCATTTATGATCAAAACTCTCAGCAAAGTGGTAATACAGGTAATATACTTCAACATAATAAAGGCCATCTATGACAAACCCACAGCCAACATCATACTCAATGGGCAAAAATTTTAAAAAATCCCCTTAAGACCAGGAACAAGGCAGGGGTGTTCACCACTCTTATCACATAGTTTTGGAAGTCTTGGCCACAGCAATCAGACAAGAAGAAATAAAAGGCATTCAAATTGGAAAAGAAGAAGTAAAACTATTATTATTTGCTGATGACATGATACTGTATATAAAAAACCCTAAAGTCTCAGTCAAAAAACTACTAGACCTGATAAATGAATTTGGCAAGGTGGCATGACATAAAATTAATATTCAGAAATCAGTGGCATTTTTATACACCAACAATAAACTGTCTGAAAGAGAAATTAAAGAAACAATCCCCTTCACTATTGCAACAAAAAAGATAAAACACCTAGGAGTAAATTTAACCAAGAAGGTAAAAGACTTGTACTTGGAAAATTATAAGACATTGAAAAAAGAAATCAAGGAAGATACAAACAAGTGGAAGCATATACTGTGTTCATAGATAGGAAGAATAAACATCAATAAAATGTCTCTATTACCCAAAGCAATCTATAAAGTCAATGCAATTCCTATAAAAATACCAATGGCATACTTCAAAGACATAAAACAAATATTCCAAAAATTTATATGGAACCAAAAAAGAACACGAATAGCTTCAGCGACCTTGACAATGAAGAATAAAGCAGGAGGTATCACACTTCCTGATATCAAGCTATACTACAAGGCCATTGTACTCAAGACAGCCTGGTACTGGCATAAGAACAGGTTTGTAGAACAATGGAACAGAACAGAGAACCCAGAAACAAATCCATGTCTTTATGGTCAATTGATATTTGACAAAGAAGGTAAGAACATACAATAAAGTAAAGACAGTCTCTTTAATAAATGATGTTGGGAAAATTGGACAGGTACATGCAAAAAAATGAAACTAGACCACCAACTTACTTCATTCACAAAAATAAACTCTAAATGGATAAAAAACTTAAATGTAAGTTGTGGAGCCATAAACAACTTGGAATAAGACATAGGCAGTAAACTCTCCGACATCTCTCACAGCAATATTTTTGCTGATTTATCTCCACAGGCAAGTGAAATAAAAGACAGGATGAACAAATGAGACTATATCAAACTAAAAAGGTTTTGCACAGCTAAAGACAATAAGAACAGAATAATAAGACAAACCACACAATGGGAGAACATATTCGACCACACGCCTGATAAGGGGTTAATAACCAAAATTTATAAAGAACTTGTAAAACTAAACACCAGGAAGGTAAACAATCCAATTAAAAAATGGGCCAAAGAACTGAATAGACACTTCTCCAAAGAGGACATACAGATAGCCAATAGGCATATGAAAAAATGCTCAACATCACTAATCATTAGAGAAATGCAAATTAAAACCACAATGAGATATCACCTCACACCAGTCAGAATGGCACTCATCAGCAAAACAACACAGAATAAGTGCTGGCGAGGATGTGGAGAAAAGGGAACCCTCCTGCACTGCTGGTGGGAATGCAGACTGGTGCAGCCACTGTGGAAAACAGTTTGGAGATTCCTCAAAAAATTAAAATTCGAACTGCCTTTTGACCCAGCTATCCCACTTATAGGAATATACCCTAAGAACACCAAATCACTGACTCAAAAGAAGAAATGCGCCCCCATGTTTGTGGCAGCATTGTTTACAATAGCCAAGATCTGGAAACAGCCCAAGTGTCCGTCAGTGGGCAAGTGGGTTAAAAAGCAGTGGTACATATACACAATGGAATACTACATGGCTGTGAAAAAGAAGGAAATCTTACCTTTTGCGACAACATGGATGACCTGGAAACTCTTATGTTAAGTGAAATAAGCCAGGCAGAGAAAGAAAAATATCATATGATCTTGTTTACATGTGGAATCTAATGAACAAAGTGAACTGAGGAACAGAATAGAGGCAGAGGCGGGGTCACAGGGAGCAGAGGGACAGCTGTCAGAGGGAAGGGGGATGAGCAGATGGGAACAGAGAAGGTAAGGGATTAGTGAAACTATATATACATGACACAGAGATACAGATAACAGGACAGCAAATCCAAAGGTAAGCGGGGAGGAAGTTAAGGGAAGAGGGGCAAAGGGGGGGGTATAATGGGGGAGACTGGGATGGAGGTGAGGGAGTTATATTCAGGGGGACACTTGAATCTATGTAAATACAATAAATTAAAATTAATAAAAATTAAAAAACTTTTTTTCAGATAAATCCTCCTGGTAACAATATGTACACACAGGGGGTTCATGGTGGCACCAGAGTATTTTACTACTTCAGTTAATTAAAGGAGAAAGGGGACAAAGGATGTGGAGATGGAGGGGCTGGGATGGAGACCCTCCCTCAGAAACCAGGCCCTTCGGACAGAGTCCCCAGAGCACAACTATGTTTTGTCCTTACAGATGATCACTCTCTCTGCCTCAACCTCACTGTCCTATTACAGTCTGGACCCAGACAGCCTTGGTGTCAAGCTCAGGGCTCACTAGATGAAGAGTTTTTTTTTCAGTATAACAGTGACAGCAACAAGGTCAGACTTTTGGGTCTCCTGGGAGAGAAGGTAAATGGCACAAATGCAGTGAACGAAATACCCCAAACGCTGGGAGAAATCGGTCATGAGCTCAGAATGATCCTGCCTAACATCATACCGGAGACCAGGACTTGGGGTAAGTGAGCGATGGGAGAGGGGAGATGGGGACAGAGAGCAGGAGGAGGGAAGAAGCAGAAACAGGGGGAGGAGCTTTGTGGAGGGAACTGAGCACTGGTCCAACCTCAGAGACACAGTGGACCTGGAACCAGTAAGGGCAAGTCATGCAGAGAGAAAGGCAGGCATGTAAATGTCAGAGACACCCCGACCTATGGGAGATGGCAGGGCTCTCAGAGGCAGGGTGACACCCTGTGTGTGGATTGCAGGTCCTCTCACCCTGTGGCTGTGGTGTGTGCAGGAGGCAGGACGATGCACTGGTGCATTCGTAAAGGTCATCTTCAAGGGAAAACCTGTCCTCCTCTTCGATGCGATAAAGGACACCTGGGCAGACATTAATTCTACAGCCGGAGGGACCCAGGAGAACTGGGAGGGCATCAAGGAACTGGCAGAGGATTTCAGGAAGATCTCGGTGGGAGACTGCAGTCACTGGCTGAGAGAGTTCCTAGAGCACATGGAGAAAGTGCAGCAGCCCACAGGTAACTAAGCAGGGTGCGGAGGTGTGGTAGTTCTCTGTAAGGGTCTAGTGCCCTCCGTGTGTGTGTGTGTGTGTGTGTGTGTGTGTGTGTGTGTGTGTGTGTGGTGTGTATGTGTGTGGTGTATGTGTGTGTGTGTGTGTGTGTGTGGTGTGTGGTGTGTGGTGTATGTGTGTGTGTGTGTATGTGTGTGGTGTGTGTGTGTGTGTGTATGTGTGTGTGTGTGGTGTGTATGTGTGTGTGATGGAAAATCTGATGGGTGGATAAATGGGATATTTCTCAGTGGACTGCCTGTCAGTGACTGCCATCAGCTTTCCCACCACTTTTCTTTCCAACACAAAATCCTTCAACACAGAAATCCCTTCTTCAATTAACTAAGGATCCAGTCACTCTGGTCTATTAGATTGCCCTAAATCTCTATATATCATTGTGCTTCCAGGCCTTGTCTACTTTCTTGTTATAGTTTTTACTCCAGCAGGTAAAATGTCACTTCTTATGAAGCCTTTGCCTCCTTCCCCAGACAGAATTAAGTACCCCTTATTACATTATCCTAAAAAATATCTACCCACAGTAAACAAAGTAAAGTGTGTGATGATCACAGACACTTACTGTCACTCACTGTAGAATACGAGCTCCAAGAGGATAGGGCAAAACCCCAGGAGATAGCAGAGTGGCTGTCATGTTAAAGAGTCAGTAAATATGAGGGTGACACCTGTTGAGGCAGGTGTATTTATCGGTTTCACAAAGGTTTTTTTTTTTCTTCTCTTTTTTGTACAGTCATAAATGTTCCAGTTATGCAACAATCTTCATCCACCTTGTCAACTGGATCAATCGCTGGTATTGTTGTCGCAGGGCTCTTACTGATCACCATCTTCATTTCCAGTGCCTGGAATATCTCTTCTGTCTAAAAATGTAGGAGGAGATGAGACACCAAGGAAGGTGAGAAATAGGCCGACCTCTGGCTCTGGGGCAGGACATAGTCTGGTAGGGACTTGGGAGAGGAGAGCCACTGTCCCCCACAGGCCCCCCTGTCTGGTCCATCTCTCCACAGAAATGATGGGCTTTCTCAGTGTGGAGCCCCACTCCACAGCAGGGCTGGGGCCACTCTGCAGCTGCGCAGAGGCTGGTACAGGCTGCACCACAGGACCCTGAGAGGAAGGGCACACCAAGTGCTGCCCTGTGGGGCAGGGCTGAGAGCTGGAAGGCGCGGGGTGGGTGCTGTCTTATCCTGGTTTAACCCAGGCTCCCCCAGGCCTGGATAAAATGATTCTTATTTCTCTGAGGATAGCATGACTGACCTCAGTAATTTCCCTAATGTCTTAACAGCTATTGTATCATCTGATGCTTCTTCTCTGGATAATGACACGGTGGCAGAATTAAATGGAATCTTGATGACAGACACTGACAGTGATGACAATGACTGACACAAGTCTGGCTGTAAATTTAACATATTAACCTCTATAGTTTATCCAAAAGCCCATGAAGTGTCAATCTCAGAACATTTCACCTGCATGAGCATCTGCCATGGCTCCTCAGGGAACTGACAACATCCTGCCGTGGTCATTTTGAAGATTCTGCAAAAATAAGATCTTCGCTCACAATGACTTAGGACCACTGTCTTTACTCTCATACTCATTCCATCAGATGGCTCTATGACGGGGGAATTAGACTGGCTACTGGCACTTTATTTTGATTTGGTTAAAATTAAGGCTATGTATGTAACTTGTTTCTTCCTTATAATACATACATTTTTAAAGTCTGTTCACTTTTATAAATGAATAAATTATTGCTTCTGTGCTAAAATTGCATATTTACAAATTCATGTGTTAAAGCCCCAACAGCTCCTCAGTAGGCAAAATGTGACTATTTTTCGGGACCACACATTTACAGAAATAAGTTACAATGAAATTAAGATAAATAAAGGAGTGTTACAATTCAATAAAACAACTTAAATATTTTTAAATACAAGTTTCTGTTTCTGAGAATGTCTAGACAAGCCGGAAGTGTTCTCCTGTCAGGAATATACTCAGTGATGTGCAGAATTCAATATAAATACACTCTAGTTTTTGTTTTTCATCTGAGAATCATATGAGAGTTTATTAAAAATTATTTTATCTCTAGGGCATAAATCTATAGCAATATTACAAACAGATATGGCTGTTGAGATTGATTTGTGTCCTCGCAAAAGATAAGTTCAAGTCCTTACCACTGTGTGACTGTGACCTTATTTGGAAGTAGGGTGTTTGCAGGTGTAATTGAGTTATGATGAGGTTGTACTGGATGAGGAGAGGCCCTGAGTCAGTGACTGGTGCCTTCATCAGAAGAGAGAACATGGGCACATAAAAACATGAAAGCCGTGTGAAGCAAAAACACACTGGCAGAATGCCACATGATGGCAGAGGCAGACATTGGTGCCAAGCATCCCCAAGGATTGCTGGCCACCACCAGGAATGAGAAAGATGCAAGGACGGGTCCTGCCCCAGAGCCATAGAGGGGGCAAGCCCAGCTGACACCTTGACTTTGGACTCCTAGCCTCCAGGACTAGGAAAGATACATTATTGTTGTGTAAGCCATTGCATGTGCGATAATTTTATGAAAGGTGACTGAGGAGGACTTCATGGCCCACACCACGCCAGCCGAGGACAGGCTGCGTCCCCAGTGGCAAAGGTGGTTGGAGAACAGGAGGAAGGCAGCTACCAGCTTTAGACTAGGTGTCAATGGTGAGGATTTAGAGAAGGCCGACCTCAGCAGACACCCGGGCACAACCCACACAGCCAGCTCCTTTCCGGCACCTGAGCCTGCTGCTGAAGGGCTGCATACTGAGGCAGGAGCAGGGCAGGGTCCCCTGCTGAGAGCTGGTGCCCACAGCCCAGGTGGGCAGAGGTGGAGGCCCAGGATGATCTGACACCATCTCCCTGAACTCTAGGACAAACCCATGTCTCTCCTGAAGGCCGAAGGTGGTTCCATGACTGGAGAGCACGGCCCAGGTCACCAGAGCTCTTTAGTGTCTTACAGCAGGTGCTTTGCCTGCTCTTTGGTCCCCATTTTGGCATCAGGGAATGGAGAGAGACTGAGTGTGCCACATCCTACGACTGTCCTAACAAGACTGTACTAATAACACTTCGTGCTTCAACCATTCCAGAGTGGCAGATCTCAGGGAAAGAATTATTCCTAATCTCCCTTCCCAGGTAATGCCTCTCTTTGCTGGTGGTCCGCTCTAAACATAACCACATATGCATACGTCCATTAAAAGATATATTCAAGAATGTTCATGGCAGCTCTTCTCATAATAGCCCCAAACTGGAAAACTACAAATGTCCATCAGAGTCGCATGGAAACATAGAGTCCTGTGCACCTGAATACCTCACAGCCTTAAAAGGAGTAAACCTCTGTGACATCTAATAACCTGGATGGATCACATGGGTCCTATGTATTGTGTTAATCCATCTATATGAAGTTCAAGAGCAGGTAAAACTAGTTCATGATTGTACAAGTTAGAATGGTGGTTGCTTCTGAGGATAAAGGTATGGGTGGAAATGGCATTGAAGGGTTCTCTGAAATGTTAAATATATTCTTATCCTGATTTGTGTGGTGATTACATGTGTGTCTGTGCAGATTTATCAGATTGTACTTAAACTCATCCTACTTGATTTTTTTTTTTACAGGGACAGAGAGAGAGTCAGAGAGAGGGATAGATAAGGACAGACAGACAGGAACGGAGAGAGTGAGAAGCATCAATCATCAGTTTTCCACTGCGACATCTTAGTTGTTCATTGATTGCTTTCTCACATGTGCCTTGACCGCAGGCCTTCAACACACTGAGTAATCCCTTGCTCGAGCCAGCGACCTTGGGTCCAAGCTGGTGAGCTTTTTTTTTTTTTTTTTTTTTTTTGCTCAAGCCAGATGAGATCGTGCTCAAGCTGGCAACCTCGGGGTCTTGAACCTGGGTCTTCCGCATCCCAGTCCGACGCTTTATCCACTGCGCCACCGCCTGGTCAGGCCCTAGTTGATATTAAAACTTATTTTAATATATACTAATTAAAACAGTGAGGTGTTGATACAGATACAGAGAGAATAGACCAATGAGACAGAAAAGAGAGCCTAAAAGAATCCTACTATATCTAGAAATTTGACAGCTATTAGAGGTGGCAAAAAATATCAGTGAAGGATATCTTAATTTATTTTATTTTTATTTTATTCATTTTAGAGAGGAGACACAGAGTGAGAGAGAGAGAGAGAGAAAGATAGAAAGGGGGGAGGAGCTGGAAGCATCAACTCCCATATGTGCCTTGACCAAACCAGTGCAGGGTTTTGAACTGGCGACCTCAGTGTTTCCAGGTCGACGCTTTATCCACTGCGCCACCACAGGTCAGGCAAGGATATCTTATCATTAAGTGGCACAAGGATAATTGGTGAACCGTGTAACCGAAAGGTAATTTCTACTTCATAAGACACACAAAAACTAGTCCTGGTTTATGGAGGCGTGGAAATCACTAAGCTCTTAAAAGATGGTTGCAAACAATGTCCTGGGAATTTGGGGGACGTTGGGGGGAATGGTGGAGCTGACAGGTAGGTGACCACGTTGGGAAGGAAGGGGGAGGGAGTGCAGGTAGAGAGCTCCCTTGTGCCTTCCCCCCGGGAGCCAGGCAGTGACAGACACGGGCAGTTCCCAGCAGCACTCCCACCCATCTCCCCTCCGCCATCACACCTCCCAACAGAATTCTAACATGACCTCCAATGTCCTTGCCCTTGTATGATTCCCTCCTTTGTATGCGGAGGAACCTGGGTACATGATGGGATATCCCGTGATCAGGTGCTATTATTATATGGCACAGTTGACTCTAAGAAAGGGACAGGATGCATGTAAGCCTGACCTAACCAGGTGAGCCTCCTGACACATAGAATCCTATGTAATATAAAGATAGGTCGTGCTTGTATACCTGCCTTGAAAGCATGTTACCCTTACTTAGCATGGGTCAAATACATGGTGACCAAGGGGGCTAGGCTTCGGGTGGTGAGCCCACAAGGCACTACAGCCACAATTTTCAACCTTCGTCATCTCATGGCACACCCAAACTAGTTGCTAAAATTCTGCAGCACACCGAAAAAATATATTTTTTGCTCTTCCAACAAATCAATATGGATATAACTTCGGCTCATTCACCCTAGATGGCTATTGCTGTGTTGGTTATGGCCCTTTTTATTTGACAAGCCAAGAGAAAAGAGGTCAGTGCCCCTGACTAAATAGTCAGGTGTTGCATGTTTTAAAATGTATTGCTGCACACCGGTTGAAAATCGCTGCACTATATGGATAAAGTAGTAAAGAATTGTACCCCGGAAATTTATATAACTTATATGTTCTTCTATAAACTTATAAATATTTATTTATCATCCCAATACATTTTTTAGGCCCTGGTCTAGTGATTCAGTTGGTTAGAGCATCACCCCAACATTTCCAGGTTGCAGTTTCGGGCACCAAAACTATATTTCCCTTTTGTGAAAAAAAATGTCATCCTGGGTGGCTGTGTTGTCTGCTCTTGGTCTGATCATTGATAGTTAATCAAGTGCTGGTCTGAGCACAATTTTATGTAAGTCACAAAGGAAAGGAAGATCTCAGGATCTTCTGGATTAAAAGTGGACTGTCCTCTGAGCTGAAGGGATTAAGGCACAGCGCCCTGACAGTCACCTCTCTCCTGCACACTCAGATGTCCAGCTGGGGAGGCCCTGAGGCTGACACACCTTGTAGGGAATAACATGACCAGTGCAAATAGTGGAGAGGTGAGTGGGGAAGGGGAGGAGAGAGGGCGGATGGGAAACAGTTTATACAAGAGGATTCCCTGTGTTTATGCAAAGAAACAAGTTGTGGTTTGCCCCTAGGTCCAAGTGCATGCTCTAGGGGGAGCTGTCAAACAGAGAGACAGGTGACAGAGAGATGGATAGTCTCTCTGGGAATTCAGTGAGCTCAGCAGGGGTCCCTTACACATCCTTCCTACCCCATTCACTCCCTGACACCGTCCCCAATGTAGGAGTCCTCCTCCAAAACCCTGTGTCCAGCAGCCCTGACCCACTGACTGGTTCACACCATCGTGCCTCCTTGTCCTGTGCATAAGGTCCTCTCTGCCTGGAGGTCACTTACCCACTTGCCAAGCAGTCAACCTTCAAAGTTCAACATGAACATTGCCTCTTGCCGGGCGCTGCCATGCTCTCGGGGAAGCATGACTCACCCTCCCAGGGACCCTCATCCTGAGTCCCTCTTCTGCAAGTTTAATCTTTTATATTAGACCTCCTCCCCCTTTCTGTCCTGGTGGGGCGCCACATCCTGACTGAATCCAGATTGCTTCCCTCAGCCTTGTCACCCTGTGAGCCCTCTCAGCATAGAGTTAAGCAAACTGGACTAAGATTTCCTACTTCATACAGTTATCACTGAAATAGGACAAATTCTGAGTTACAAGGAATGCACACTGTCACGGGCCTGTGGGTTAGAAGTCTGTGCCAAGATGTGGGATCTTCTTGATTTAGAGCTAGCTAGGTGGAGCGTTGAATTTTTGTGTAGAAGTGGGCATAGCAAATTCCAGCCTGATCCAGACTACCTTCTCTGTGCATCAGGGGCCACGTGCTGGGTGGTGAGAACCATAAGAAAGAGAGCGGTATTCTAACTTTGGGGAAAGGCTGCTGTACTGACTGTCTGGTGGGAAGAGACACCCTTGCCAAGGGCTGGGAGGAAGCCTCCGGGTAAGAGGAGGCTAGCCTAACTACTGAGGGGGGAAAAGGCTGTAGGAAGAGAGTGCTCTGTGAGCAGTTTCAGATACAGAAAGGATAACTTGCCTAACCAGGCGGTGGCACAGTGGATAGAGCATCGAACTGGGATGCAGAGGACCCAGGTTCGAGACCCGAGGTCGCCAGATTGGGCATGGGTTCATTTGGTTTGAGCAAGGCTCACCAGCTTGGACCCAAGGTCACTGGCTTGAGCAAGGGGTCATTCGATCTACTTTAGCCTCCCTACCCACCCATCCCTGGTCAAAGCACATATGAAAGAGCAATCTATGAACAACTAAGGTGCTGCAACAAAGAATTGATGCTTCTCATCTCTCTCTGTTCCTGTCTGTCTGTCCCTCTCTGTCCCTCTCTTTGTCTCTCTCTGTTTCTGTCACACACAAAAAGAAGAAAGGAGAACGCACTGTTCTAGGTGGGTTGTTGGGAAACAGCTAATGGTTCCTGGCTCAGCCTTGGCCTTGGGGAAGAGCTCCTGGCAGCCAGCCTCCGTGCAAACCACCCTGAGCTGACCCTGACGAGGGCTGTGAGGCAGAGGAAAGGGATAACTGGTCAGTGTTCCTGTGGGGGCTGGGGGGGACAAAGACAGAGGGACAAGGGGATGAAGGCAGAAGAGAGTGTATGTGTGGGAGAGACGGAATATTTTTAGTCACTGAGAAAGGATGAGAGTGGGTGGAATGAGAGAGAACCAGGGAGAGAGGGTTGAGGTGGGGACGCCCTTTGTGTGTGAGAGCCTTGGGGAGTTTTGTGGTGTGCTTGTCTTGGGTGTGTGTG
Source organism: Rhynchonycteris naso (assembly GCA_037038555.1). Lineage (NCBI taxonomy): Eukaryota > Metazoa > Chordata > Mammalia > Chiroptera > Emballonuridae > Rhynchonycteris > Rhynchonycteris naso. The sequence continues at coordinate 297,142,418 of CM072997.1, read as the reverse complement.
TTCATGCATGTGTGTGTGTGTGTGCATGCATGGTGTGTGCATGTGTATCCGTGTGTGTGCATGTGTGTGTGCGTGCATGTGTGTGTGCGTGCATGCATGGTGTGTGCATGTGTATCCGTGTGTGTGCATGTGTGTGTGCGTGCATGCATGGTGTGTGCATGTGTATCCGTGTGTGTGCATGTGTGTGTGTGCGTGCATGCATGGTGTGTGCATGTGTATCCGTGTGTGTGCATGTACATGCGTGTGTGTGTGTAGTGTTTGCCCAACGTGCCCTGAAGCACGGATGGAAGGCAGGCATGCAGTGCAGTGTGCAGAGGGAGGGCGTGCGATGCACGTGGGAACCACTGTGTGTGAGGCAGTGCGTGCAGGAAACGTGCGACAGGAATCTCTGGAGATCAGGGTGGGAGCAGGTGGGAAAGTTTTGTGTGGAGGAATCGGGTAGGGCGGGTAGGCCTGCGCTGAGGGAGTGTGCACATCAGTAGTGTGAGGGAGCAGGGCGTGTGCACAGACGGAGACCAGTGTGTCTCCATAGAGGGTGCAGAGTGAGCGCGGCAGGCGGGCGGCCTCGTGTCAGGGGGACCGTCCGTGTGGTGGGGGGAGTGTGTGTGCAGGGTGAGGTGTGAGGAGAGCTACTGCACAGGAGCGTTTGTGGGCTGATTGGTCCGTGTGAGGAATCCGTGGAGGCACAAGGAGAACATAGGGGGCATGCATTTTTGAAGGGTGTGGGGTACAGAGCATGGGGATGGAGAGTCGGGGTGACGTATGCAGTGTGAGGGGGCGCGTGTGTCTGACAGCAGAGGTCTAAGTGTGGGAAGGAAGGTGCATATGGGAAGCATGGGGGCCATTCTGGGTGGCAATAGTGTGTCAGGTTGTAGCTAAAGAGATGCGAGTGGTGACCTGCTCCTCCTGCCTTGTCTGGACCTTGGTCAGAGACGGCCTAGAACTACATGGAACCACAGTGGGGAGGAACACACTCTTACTGTTTTCTTTTCCAGCTTACATTCGGGAACCCAGCAGGAATGACTGACGCCCACAGGGGCGGAGTGCTCCCAGGAGTCCGCTGTGACTGAGGCCCCGCCCATGGGCAGGGCTGACCTGGTTCTCCCTGTTTCCCTGCTGCCTGGTACTGGGCTGTGACGTCCCCTTCCATCCTCCCCTCCCACCAAGGCCAGAAGGACATGCACCGTCTGCTGGCACAGAGGGACAGGGCCCCAAACGCCCACTGGAGACCCGGGTGTGATTGTGTCTTGTGAGAGGAGAGGGTGCAGAGGGGTAGGAGGGGGTGTAGATTTAGGAAGTTGAGAAAGGGCAGTGACCAGAGGGGGGTAGGGCAGGGCAGGGATGACAGTTAGGAGTTGTGGAAAGGGGGTGAGGGCACAGGACCTAGGCAGGCCTGACAGGAGGGGCCTCCACCCCGCACTCTGCACCCAGCACTCTCTCCCTCCGCCTCTCCAGACCCCGGTCCCCAATGAAGTCTCTCACTTGTGTCTGTGCCCCGCCCCACCCCGTCCTATCCCCTTCGCCCTTCCCCCATCTTCTCCTTTTTCCTTCACTCCCCATTCCCAGGTCTTCCCAGAGCTTGGGTTCTAGGGTCCTAGGATCGCCTTCACCTCCCCCAGCCCAGGGGGCAAAAGCAGGGGCAGAAGACAGGATGGGCCAGACTGGGAAGAAAGGGAGAGCGAGGCCTTGGGGCCCAACCCTCAGACACTCACGGCCAACTTGTCCAGGAGGCCTTCAGGAGCAGCAGCAGCAAAGGCAGCAGAGCAGGATCTGGCTGCCAGTGGAGCTCAGGGGCTTCTGCGGGGCCTGGAACATTCCTCCTACTTAGAATGGGGCGCCACCGTTTGGGAAATCTTGGCACCAGCTCGCCCCCAGGTGCCTGCCACCTGCAATGGGTTCTTGGCCAAGAACCGCCCACCCCGAGATACATATCATATTTTCTTTCTACGGAATGTTTTATTTATTTCTTTTGCAGCCAGATTGCTAACAGCTAGAGCTCAGACAAGACTAGACATTTTCTGGAAACTCCCTTGCATTTGGCACCACTCTCTCCACATAGGTGATTTCCGTCCCAAATATTGGTTAGATCTGCTGTACTGGCATCGCATTATAAGACACTCCAAAAGTCCTCAATAGCTTCAAGTGGCACCTCTGTTGGTACAGAACACCAGGTGGTTAAATGGAGGCATCAGTGACAATTGGGAGAAAGGACAGTAACACTGGAGACTCCCGCTCTGCTGGTCCTGACACTCAGATAATGGTCCCTGCTGTCACAGAGACGAGGATTCTGATAGCTCCTGTCATTAGTCCATTGCTACAGCAAACTACCATAGACTGGACTGCCTATAAACAACAGAAAGTCATTCCCGCAGTTCTGAGTCTCTGTTGTCCGAGATCAGGCCTGGGGCAGGTGTCTGGTGGGAGCCTGCGTCCTGGTGCTGTCTAGTTGGTGGTCTCCTCACTATGTCAGCACGTGGCGGAAGGTGCCCAGGAACTTGGGATCTTTCCTGTAAGGATTCTAACCCCATTCGTCACTCCTCAGAGGCCCCATGTTCAGATGCCATCATGTGGGGGTTGGGGTTTAAACACACACATTGGTGGGGACACCAACATCCCGTCTGCAATGCTCCCCCTCCCTGCCATCCCCTGAGCTCCTCTCACAGGCCCTTACCCCTCCCCACAATCTCACTGTCAGTCTCAGCCTGCCCTGGGGTGGGTGCCCGGCTCCACGGGGCAATGGAGTCAGAGCCCCCCTTCATTGTGACAGGGACAGCAACAGGTCCTAGCCTGGGCTCCCCGAAGGAGAAGGTAAGTACCACGAAGGACAGATCAGAGCCAACCCAACCCTGAGAGAGAAGTGGGGAAGGACTTAGGATCATCCTGATGGACACTAAGCTGCAGAACTGTCGCCAAGGGTTCAATGGGAAGAAAACCAGGGTCTAAAGACCATCAACAAAAGCACAATGACGTTGTTGGAAGGACAAGTGACTTTTGTTGTTCTGTATAAATATTCAAGTGGCCCAAGCACAGGGGCTCAGGAAACCTAACTTGCAAAAACAGCAGACTTTAGGGAACAGCAGGAATCTGAAATGTCCACAGCAGTAAGCACATGAGCTGCCCGGGACACAGAAAGCATTAGCGCTCATTGGGCCCTGAGGGCTCTGTCGGTGAGCTCTTTGTGGGTTTCGGGTGGGGACAGGTGGCACATCCTCCTACTTTTAAGTAAAGATGCTCTGTGAACTCAAAGCCAATGGACACATCAGTGGATACTGGAAGTTCAGCTTTTATGGACAGATGTCTCTCGTCTTTGACTAGGTTAAAATCCACTGGACATTGGAGAAAGCTTTAGGCAGATGGATTCAAGAGAACTGAGAGTGACAGTAGACTGAAAGGGGGATTTCTTGGTGCTTTTGGGAGAAAATTCTGGAGGTGACAGGAAGCTGAGCAGGTGAGAAGGATATAGTGGCCCTCTTGACAAGAGATCTAAGCCTCCCCGAGATATTTACGTGTGTGGGTAGGGGGAGAGGAAAAGAGGGAGAGAAAGACCATTTTCCTGGTAAACTTTTGGTCAGCAAACTCATTAGTCAACAGAGCCAAATATCAACAGTTACAACGATTGAAATTTCTTTTGAGTGTCAAATTTTTTAACCTTAAACTATAAAGGTAGGTACACTCCTTATCGACGCAGCGCCCGCACGTGGTATTTTGTAGAAGAGCCACTCTCAAGGGGCCAAAGAGCCGCATGTGGCTTGCAGGCCACAATCTGCCAACCAAGGTCCTACCCCAGTAACCAATGGTCAGTTCACCTGGCATTATTGCTATCTAAGTGCACTGTTACATGTCTGGACATTTTATTCATGCTCACCCCTTTAGCTAGAATTTCCTTGCCCATTAGTACCTCTTAGTTTAGTTCTAGTAATCCTTCACGACCCAGCTCATATATCACCTCTGTTGGGCAGATAAATATTATGCTCACTTTGTTAAAGATGGCACTGCCCACATGGAGGCCTATTGCCCAGGTGATGATATTGGTTGCCCTTCTTGCTTGGGATGGGCGTGATTATATTAATGTGTGTTGGGGGACAGGCTGTAAGCAGGCAGGGACGTTATAGCCTAAGGCTTAGTTTTAAGACTAAGCCTTTCCCACCCTTTTTTTTTTTAATTAATTTATGTTTTTTTAATGAAAACATCTCCAGGTTATCTTAACATTCAATTGTGTTGCATACCCGTCACCAAAAGTCAAATTGTCCTCTGTTACCTTCTATCTGGTTTTCCCTGTGTCCCTCTCCTCCTCCCTATCCCACTCTTCCCTCCTTACCCCCACCCCGTAACCACCACTCTCTTGTCCATGTCTCATAGTCTCACATTTATGTCCCACTTATGTATGAAATCATGCTGTTCTCAGTTTTTCTTTTTTTCTGAATTACTTATTTCACTCCGTATAATGTTATCAAGGACCATCCATTTTGTTATAAATGATCCGATGTCATCATTTCTTATGGCTGAGTAGTATTCTATAGTATATATGTACCAAAGCGTTTTAATCCACTTGTCTTCTGACGGACACTTGGGCTGGTTCCAGATCTTCGCTATTGTGAACAATGCTGCCACAAACGTGGGGGCGCATTTCTTCTTTTAGAACAGTGCTAAGGTGTTCTTAGTGTATATTCCTATAAATGGGATAGCTGGGTCAAAAGGCAGTTCAATTTTTAATTTTCTGAGGTATCTCCAAACTGTTTTCCATAGTGGCTGCACCAGTCTGCATTCCCACCAGCAGTGCAGGAGGGTTCCCTTTTCTCCACATCCTCGCCAGCACTTATTCTGTGTTGTTTTGCTGATGAGTGCCATTCTGACTGGTGTGAGGTGATATCTCATTGTGGTTTTAATTTGCATTTCTCTAATGATTAGTGATGTTGAGCATTTTTTCATATGCCTATTGGCCATCTGTATGTCCTCTTTGGAGAAATTTCTATTCATTTCTTTGGCCCATTTTTTGATTGGGTTGTTTGTCTTCCTGTTGTTGAGTTTTATAAGTTCTTTATAAATTTTAGTTACTAACCCATTATCAGATGTGCTGTCGAATATTTTCTCCCATTGTGTGGTTTGTCTTTTTATTCTGTTCTTATTGTCTTTAGCTGTGCAAAACCTTTTTAGTTTGATATAGTCCCATTTGTTTATCTTGCCTTTTATTTCATTTGCCCCTGGAGATAAATCGGCAAATATATTGCTGCTACAGATGTCGGAGAGCTTGCTGCCTATGTTTTCTTCTGAGATGCTTATGGTTTCACGACTTACATTTAAGTCTTTTATCCATTTTGAGTTTGTTTTTGTGAATGGTGTAAGTTGACGGTCTAGTTTCATTTTTTTGCAGGTAGATGTCCAATTTTCCCAACACCATTTGTTAAAGAGGCTGTCTTTACTCCATTGTATGTTCTTTCCTCCTTTGTCAAATATCAGTTGTCCATAAAGTTGTGGGTTTATTTCTGGGTCCTCTGTTCTGTTCCATTGATCTATGTGCCTGTTCTTGTGCCAGTACCAGGTGTCTTGAGTATAATGGCCTTATAGTAAACCTTGATATCTGGAAGAGTGATACCTCCTGCTTTATTTTTTCTTTTTAAGATTGCTGAGGCTATTCGTGTTCTTTTTTGATTCCATATAAATTTTTGAAATATGTGTTCTATATCTTTGAAGTATATCATTGGTATTTTAATTGGTATTGCATTGAATTTATAAATTGCTTTGGGTAATATAGACATTTTAATGATGTTTATTCTTCCTAGCCATGAGCACAGTATATGCTTCCACTTGTTTGTATCTTCCTTGATTTCTTTTATCAATGTTTTATAATTTTCCGAGTACAAGTCCTTAACCTCCTTGGTTAAATTTACTCCTAGGTACTTTATATTTTTGGTTGCAATAGTGAAGGGGATTGTTTCCTTAATTTCTTTTGCTGACAGTTCATTGTTGGTATATAGAAATGCCTCTGATTTCTGAGTATTAATTTTATATATTGCCACCTTGCTGAATTCATTTATCAGGTCCAGTAGTTTTTTGACTGAGACTTTAGGGTTTTCTATATACAATATCATATCATCTGCAAATAATGACAGTTTTACTTCTTCTTTTGCAATTTGGATGCCTTTTATTTCTTCTTCTTGTCTGATTGCTGTGGCTAGGACTTCCAGAACTATGTTGAATAAGAATGGTGAAAGGGGGCATCCCTGCCTGGTTCCTGATCTTAAGGGGATTGCTTTTAATTTTTGTCCATTTCGTATGATGTTTGCTGTGGGTTTGTCGTAGATGGCCTTTATCATGTTAAGGAATGATTCCTGTATTCCCACTTTACTGAGAGTTTTGAGCATGAATGGGTGCTGGATTTTATCAAATGCCTTTTCTGCATCTATTGAAATTATCATGTGATTTTTGTCCTTCCTTTTGTTTATGTGATAAATCACATTGATTGATTTGCGAATATTGAACCAGCCTTGCCTCTCCAGAATAAATCCCACTTGATCGTGGTGTATAATTTTTTTCATATATTGCTGGATCCGGTTGGCTAATATTTTGTTGAGAATTTTAGTGTCTAAATTCATCAGGGATATAGGCCTATAATTTTCTTTCTTTGTGTTGTCATTGCCCGGTTTTGGGATCAGAATTATGCTCGTCTCATAAAAGGAGTTTGGAAGTCTTCCTTCCTCTTGAATTTTTTGAAACAACTTGAGGAGGATAGGAGTTAGTTCTTCTTTGAATTTTTGATAGAATTCACTTGTGAAGCCATCAGGCCCAGGACTTTTCTTTTTTGGGAGTTTTTTGATAACTGTTTCGATCTCATTTGTTGTAATTGGTCTGTTTAGGTGTTCTGATTCTTCCAGATTGATTTTTGGAAGGTTATATGATTCAAGAAATTTGTCCATTTCACCAAGATTGTCTAATTTTTTGGCATATAGTTCTTCATAGTATTTTCTTACAATGCTTTGTATTTCTGTTGTGTCAGTTGTTATTTCTCCACTCTCATTTCTAATTTTACTTATTTGGGTCCTCTCTCTTTTTTTCTTGGTGAGTCTAGTTAAAGGTTCATCAATCTTGTTTACCTTTCCAAAGAACCAGCTTCTGGTGTCATTGATCCTCTGTATTGTTTCCTTCGCCTCTATGTCGTTTATTTCTGCTCTGATCTTTATTATTTCCTTTCTTCTACTTGTCTTGGGTTTTATTTGCTGTTGTTTTTCTAGTTCTTTTAGATGCAGGGTCAGGTTGCTTATTTGAGCTTTTTCTAGCTTCCTATGATATGCCTGTAGTGCAATAAACTTCCCTCTCAGCACTGCTTTTGCTGTGTCCCATAAATTTTGAGTTGAAGTATGCTCATTATCATTTGTTTCTAGAAACTTTTTTTATTTATTCTTTGATCTCATTGTTAATCCATTCATTATTTAATATCATGCTATCTAGTTTCCAAGTGTTTGAGTATTTTTCAGTTTTTCTTTTGTGGTTAATTTCTAGTTTCATGGCATTGTGATCAGAGAAAATTCTTGATATGGTTTCAATCTTATTAAATTTATTGAGACCATTTTTGTGTCCTAACATGTGGTCTATCCTAGAAAACGTACCATGAGCGCTTGAGAAGAATGTATATTCTACTGCTTTAGGGTGAAAAGTTCTGAAGATATCTATTAAATCAAGTTGATCTAGTGTCTCCTTTAAGTCTGCTGTTTCTTTATTAATTTTCTTTCTTAAGGATCTATCCAGTGTTGTTAGAGGGGTATTGAAATCCCCTACTATGATAGTATTGCTGTTAATCTCGCCCTTTATATCCATCAAAGTCTGCTTTATGTATGTCAGGGCTCCTATATTTGGTGCATAGATATTTATAATAGTTATATCTTCCTGTTGAATTGTTCCCTTTATCATTATGTAGTGTCCTTTATCTCTTACTAGCTTAAGGTAATATAGACATTTACTTTAAATATAGACATAGACTTTAAAGCCTTTGTTTTAAAGTCCATTTTGTCAGATATAAGTTCTGCTACCCCGGCTTATTTTTCATTTCCATTTGCATGAAATATTTTTTTCCATCCTTTTACCTTCAGTCTATGTGCATCTTTTGTTTTAAGGTGTGTCTCTTGTAGACAGCATATGTATGGGTCCTGTTTCTTTATCCATGCAGCTACCCTATGTCTTTTGATTGGATCATTTAATCCATTTATATTTAAGGTTATTATTGATATGTAGTTGTTTATTGCCATTTTATTCTTTAAAATTGTATTCTTCTTTTGCTATATTCTTTTCTCCCTTTAAACTGTTCACAACAGGCCCCTTAGTATCTCTTGCAGAATTGGTTTGGGTTTTATGAATTCCTTGAGGCTTTCTTTTTGTGGGAAGCTCTTTATTTCTCCTTCAATTTTAAACGTTAGCCTTGCTGGATAAAGTAGTCTTGGTGTAGGTTTTTGTTCTGCATTACTTTGATTATTTCTTGCCATTCCCTTCTGGCCTCAAGTGTTTCTGTTGAGAAGTCTGATGTCATCCTTATGGGGGCTCCTTTGTAGGTGATAGCCTTTTTTTCCCTAGCAGCTTTTAAAATTTTTTCTTTATCCATTAGCTTTGGTATTTTAACTATGATGTGTCTTGGTGTAGATCTTTTTGGGTTTCTCTTTAGTGGAGTTCTGTGTGCTTCTTGAACATGTGGAGTGTTTCCCAGCCTTAATTTAGGGAAGTTTTCTGCTATGATTTGATTGAACATAGTTTCCATTTTCTGTCCTCTCTCCTTTCTTCAGGTACCCCTATGATGCGAATGTTGTTTCTCTTCAGGTTGTCACAGAGCTCCCTTAGAGTTTCCTCACATTTTTTGAGTCTCTTTTCCTTTTTCTTCTCTGCTTCTGTGCCTTTATTTATTGTGTCCTCTAACTTGCTTATTCGATCTTCAGCGTGATTCATCCTGCTTTTAATTCCTTCCATTGTGGTCTTCAGTTCTGATATTGTATTTGTCATTTCTGTCTGATTCTTTTTTATTATTTCAATTTCCTTTTTTATACTTGTTATCTCTTTATTTAGGTGTTCATAATGACTATCCATTGTTGCTCTAATTTCTTTGAACATCCTAACTATCATTATTCCTAATTCTGCATCTGGTAATTTGGTTATATCTGGTTCGTTCAGGTCCTTCTTTGGGGATTTCTCTTGATTCATTTGGTTTGCATTCCTCTGCCTGCCCATTTTGTCTGTGTATAAGCAAGTTGTGGCCACTGGAGTCCAGTAGGTGTTGCCTTTGTGTTCTTTATGTGTGGTCTGTCTTCAGGCCCTCCACCCCCTCTGCTGCTGCCTAGGGTGGTTGGGTATGGGCGTTGCCAGAGCCGGCCCACTGTGGCTTTTGCTGTGATTTCTGCCTCTCCTCCGCGGGAGGGGCTGTCACTCAAGCCACAAGCCTCAGCACCAAGGATAGAGGTGAGCACCTTTACTCAGCTGCGGACCAGCCTATTTCCGGACTTCCGCCCAGAACTGCTCGCTACAGTTTCGCGGGTTGGGCGGGGCTTTTGACGTGCTCTCAGATGTAAGCCTTTGCCCGTCCAGAGCTTTAGCCCCGCCCTCGAGGCCAGGGCCCTTCTGCGCAGGGTCGGAAACCAAGGTTTATTGTGGCGGGCGTGTTTGCTGGCTTCCGCTCAGCTGCGGACTTCCGCTCGTCCCGGACTCTACCCCGCCCCCGCGTTCGGAGCCCGCTCGTGCACGTGGGATGGCAAACCTCGGTTTCTCCGGCTGGACGGGGCTGGTAGTGTGAGCTCAGCTGCAAGCCCCTCGCCCGTCCCTGGTCCTAGCCCGGTCCCCGCGGTCAAGGCCGGCTTGCACAGGGTCGCAGAGCAGATTTCTGCTCGTTCCTGGCCTCCCGCTTTGTCCCCACAGGTCAGACTACAGGCGGCCCGCAGCTTCTGGACCGCTTTCACACGTCCCCTCCGACCCTCTGGGCTAGACCGAGCTCACACCGGCTTGGCCTCTGCCCACGCCGACAGAACCGCATTTCAGCGTCCTGCCGCCCCAAACCCTTCAGCAACCCTCAGCAGAGTAGGATGGGACCTAATACTCCACACTGTAGGCCTGGGAGCTCCCTCACTTGTTTCACAGCTCAAAACTGTCCAAACGCCTCTTCTAGGCTCTGGGACTGTAGGCTGGGGCTTATTTCCTGGGACCCAGGTCCCTCCCTCTCCGCCAAACTCTCCTCCCGCCACGCGGGTCTCTCCGGGCTGCCGTTTGCTCTGGGGAGCTGGGCAGCCCTCTTCGCGTTTTCGCTTTTTCTACCAGTCTCAGTGTGGCTTCTTCTGTGTTCCTTGGTTGAAGAGTCCACTTAGTTTTGTTCAAAGTTGGTTTATCCAGGTGATGGTTCTTTGTTGGGAGCCGTCAAGTAAACACAGCTGTGTAACTTGAGGGCGAGGCACAAGCCCCCGATGTTCCCTGGATTTATTAATAGCTGAAAGGTCAGAACAACCAGCATACGGATATGGTCTGATAAAGCTCAAAGACTTTTACTCCCTGTTGATGTGGCTTTAAGGCAGAAGCCTTTGTACAGGAGACACCTGGTGTTTAACCATTTAATCTCTGACGAAGGAGGTCATGTGACTTTGGATACGAAAACATTGTACTTGCCAAGTTTTGCTGTATATAAGAAACTTGCTTGCAAAAATAAATTGCTGATGGCTGATGGTTCATCAGACCTCCCAACCCAGACTCATCAATTCCACATCCCCTCACCCCGTGGAACGGCTCGTCACGCCGTCTCGTGACAGTTCTTAAAATTGAGTTATAATCCACTTTGGTTCTGGGAGTTGGAAGTTGGTACGTCCGCCTACTCCGTCGCCATCTTGCTCCTACTCCCACCCTTTTTGATGTAGGGGGGTGCACTCTCACAGGGAATTCCATTATGCCTCAGATAAGGGACTTTGTATCAGATACTTTCTTGTTTGTATATTGGATTAAAGCAGGGGTCGGGAACCTTTTTGGCTGAGAGACCTATGAACACCACATCTTTTAAAATGTAATTCCGTGAGAACCATACAATATGTTTAACACTAAATTAAGGTGACCAGATTTTAAAATTGGTAAAGCAGGACACCATTGAACGGGGGTGGGGGGGTGGGAGGGGGTGGGAGATTCTTGATTAAAAATTTCGTCTATATGGAGCAAAAATAATTTTCATAGAATGCAAAAATAATATTGTAATATATTTTTTAAATTTCAATGTAAATACAATTTACAAATATACTACATTAAAAATTATGTATAGTATTATTTTATTCTTTGGCATATTTCTCATTTGAGTGAATTTTTTTTAGTAGATTGTTGCCATTGTTTAAAAGGTCATGAAATTTTTCACAAGAATTTGTTAAATTATATTTCACACATAAAATGGCTTTCAAAGTCTTAACACTTAATTTTGATTTTTCTGATGTCCACACTTTATTTAGCGTAGAAAAACCGTGTTCAGTCGCAGCATTAGTTCCTGGTAAAGACAGCGCGTATTCCACAATTTTTAATGCGTTATTATATGGGACATGGTTTGTTTCAAAATGCTGAAATATTTCTAACCATTTGTTCTCTATTGTGATTTTTGCTGATGCCCAAGATTTAACCTTTTCCTTATTAATATATTTTTAATAATGATACCTCATTAAAAAGATCATTTTCGGAAATATTACTATATGAGAAATTTTGAGTGAGTCAGAGGGATCGGGTTACACGGTCCTGAAACCGATGCCGGAGCTGCACGAGCGGGCGGGAGCAGGCAGGGCAGCGCCACAGGTGGACCTATGGGTAGTTAGGGGACTTGACAGCTGCCACCGCAGCAGGTACATCCCATCAGAAGTTCTTTGTTTCGGGGCCCCGCATGGGGCAGCCAGCTCTTGCGGCAGGGCAGGCGCTTCCAGGTCGAGGCGGGGTCTCCCCGCCAAAAACGGTATATTCCCTTCCCGTTCTCCCACCGTTCCCTAGCTTTTCGTACATTCTTTCCAAAAATCGAGAGTTTTTTAAAACGCAGTGGGATGCGGGGCAAATTGTTAAAAATCGGACTGTCCCGCCAAAAGCGAGACTTCTGGTCACCTTACACTAAATACAAGTAAATGTGTGCATTTTATGTTAAGACCAACACTTTTAAAGTACAATAAGTCTCTGAATTTTTTTTAATAACATTGTTATGCTGTTGCTAACCAATGATGAATAAAGTACTTCTTACCATTAATGCAACTTCTGGTGCTGCATGGTTTTGCTGATGTCTTTGTAGTCTGGTTGATACGTGGTGAGGTTAAGCTTCACACAGGCATTGAGACTTCTATCCGTTAAACATGATCATAGGTTGGTCTTAACATTCTTTAGATGTGAGAATGACTGCTCACATGCATATGTAGAACCAAACATTGTCAGTACAGCAATACTCACATGCTGCAGTGTGTAGTATATGACGGGAAGCGTGTTGCGAGTTTTGACAATCAGCTGGTCCAGGGATTGAAGTTTTTTCATTTCTCCCCACTTGTGTTTGCTCGCCAACTCTGCTTGCTGTCGTGCAAGTCTTTCTAAATCTTCATTCAGTGACTTGAACTTATTTACCTACATGTCTGAGGCCTTCAGGTCAGTAGCTTGTAGCTCAAAATCTCTGACGGAGACACTAGGGATGTAACTCAGGTCGGCGCTGTCCACTGCACACTCGTGTGGATGGATGATGAACTTAAAAAGGCGAGTGCACTCACGAAATTCTCCAAAGTGCGCTTTGAATGACTGCAGGAGATTAGATGTGAAGCCCGCGAGCTGCTGGAGATCAAGATGTTGAGCAAGGTCACTTGCTGTGCATGCATCTTGAAACTCTCCCAGTTTTTCAAAGTGCAGTAAACGACCTGTTTCCATGTCGGCAATGAAGAGTTCCAGCTTGTTTTCAAATGCAAACACTGCTTGTTGAAAGGATAAGACTGTATTTCCAACACCTTGCATTTTCACATTGAGCTGGTTCAGATGTTCAGTCAGGTCCATGAGATAACAGAACTTCAGGAGCCACTCAGTGTTAGCTAATTCAGGATGCTCGACATTTTTCATTTTAAGAAATCTGGATTTCATTCAGACAAGCCATGAAACAGCTGAGCACCTTCCCTCTTGACAACCAATGCACATTGCTGTGCAGAAGCAGACCAGGATAATTATTCCCAATTTTATCCAGCAGTGTTTTAAACTGGCGATCATTGAAAGATTGGGCAACAATAAAGTTGACCACCCGAATGACCAGCAATATCACCTCACCAAGCTGCTCGCCACACATCTGAGCACAAAGCGCCTCCTGATGTAGGATGCAGGTAAAACTTAAGATGGGTTTCTATTCATCTTCACAAAGAAGTGCTACGAATCCTCTGTTTTTCCCCACCATGCAAGGAGCACCATCAGCACACACCGAAATAAGTTTACCCATCGGTAGATTATTTTCTTTAGCAAACTCAGTGAAAGACTGGAATAAATCTTCCCCTCTTGTTGTCTCTTTCATAGGCAAAACAGCAAGACTTTCCTCATGTAGTGTGTCACAGACAGCATACCTTGCAATCACGCTGAACGGGGATAAATGGCTTACGTCTGTTGACTTATCCAAAGCGAGAGAAAAGAATGGTGCTGCATTTATGTCCTTCACTTGTGTTGCCTCAATTTGATTTGCCATCCATGATGGTACCATTGTGAACAGTTCTTGCCGACAGAGGCATGTCTTTTATTCATTTGATTATCTTGTCTTTACCCAAAAAGCCATCAAAAAGTTCATTGGCAACATCAAGCAAGAATGTTTGGTATACTCCCCCTCTGTGAATGGCTTTCCATTTCTTACTATTGCTAAAGCACCAGCAAAGCTTGCCGAATTCCAGTCACCTTGTTGGGTCCAAGTACAGAGTTGCTGCTGACTAGCTTGCACTCTGCACAGTAGCTCTTGAGATGCTTTCTTCCTGCTGTCCCCCACTGGATATTTCCATGCAAATGTAGTATGGCGTGTGTCAAAGTACCACTTTATATTTGACCGTTTCATCGATGCAATTTTATCACTGCATATTAGACACACTGCAGAACCTGCTCTCTCCACAAAAGCGAATTCCTCTGTCCATTCCTGCTGAAAAGTACGATACTCCTCATCATTTTTTCTTTTAGCCATCTTCTTCATCAGAAGGGTTTCTGCAATTAGCTAGCTGACTACTTGATTAAAAGGAGGGAAGTTTACTTCCTGACCTCACAACGATCCATGTACATTATGCATTATCCAATAAAAATTTGGTGTTGTCCCGAAGGACTGCTGTGATTGGCTCCAGCCACCCACAACATGAACATGAGCAGTAGGAAATGAATGGATTGTAATACATGAGAATGTTTTATATTTTTAACGTTATTATTTTTTTTATTAAAGATTTGTCTGTGAGCCAGATGCAGCCATCAAAAGAGCCACACCTGGCTCACGAGCCATAGGTTCCCCACCCCTGGATTAAAGGTTTTGAATCTACACTATAAAGTGGGGCAGACCAGGAGCTTGTGCTCTTGGTTCCTGAGATTAGCATTAGAGAGGAGAGCAGAAAAAGGTTATGTGGAGGAGGCCAGAAGAAGAAGCCAGGATGGTGGAGTGCTGAGGGAAAAGCCAGTTTATGCAGAGTTTGTGCAGAAGGGATGGGAAACAGAGGTGAATAAGTCTGGTGAGCTAGAAGCACTTTGATTCTAGGAAATTTGGATAAGTCAGTAGCTTTGTGAGCACTGAATGAGTGAGGTTTGGAGCCCAGTGTGTGTTTTTTCTAACCCACTGGGTGCAAGCTAGGATTAAAGCTAATGTCCCATCAGTTCTTGGCTCTGTTGTTTCATTACCAACTGTCTGAATCCCATGCGAACCTGCATGGGCCAGGTGGCTGTCATGGTGGCTACTGGCTTTACAACCTCCTAGGAAGATTCTCCACCTCCTCCTTCCATGCTCTGAAAGCCCTGGCCGCAAAAAGAGTACCCCATTGTCTTCAGTTATTTGTTTGTCTCGTCAAGTAGATGTATGTGCTCCCTGAGAATAGGACCCACCCCTCACCCATCTTTGTGCCTCAGAAGACGGTTAGTGCCTATACATGGTAAATGATCAGTAAATTTGGAGAGAATTAACTGATTTTATTAAACTGAAGACAGCAGGATCTGGAAACAACATCTCTGGATTCACATCTAGACAAGGACTGCCATCTTCCATTTTCTTTTCAGCATCTACATTAGGTGAGTGAAAGATGTAATCTCAGCAACTCTCTTTTTCCTAACTTAACTAGATCCTAGTCTTCAGGAGGGCAGCAGGGACTGTGGAGCGAAGGTGGGTTTGAGAAGGGGAGGGTCCCCTGCCTGTTGGAGATTGTAACCTTGTTTAAGAATAAGGTGATGTGATGCCTGACCTGTGGTGGTGCAGTGGATAAAGCGTCGACCTGGGAACACTGAGGTCGCCAGTTCAAAACCCTGCACTGGTCTGGTCAAGGCACATATGGGAGTTGAGCTTCCAGCTCCTCCCCCCTTTCTCTCTTTCTCTCTATCTCTCTCTCACTCTGTGTCTCCTCTCTAAAATGAATAAAATTAAAAAGAAAACATTTAAAAAAAAAAAGAATAAGGTGATGTGAGCCTCAGAGGTTGCTCCTGCTCCTTCACTGAGCCTTCCCCTGACAAAGTATAAGAGCTCCTCTAGCAGAGTAAGCTTGACCAGGGATGGCTCAGCCCTGGGCCACGAGGGATCCTCACTGTCCTAGAGCCATGGGAAGGGCAGGAAGCTGTAACAAGTTTCAGGCTTTCTTCTGTTTTAAACCGGACCCTCAGGTGATAAGTGAGCTTCATAAGATATGCCTGAATTCAGAGCAGGGACAGTGCGACGAGGGCCCACATGGTGGGTGGTGTTCTGGCAGCAGGAACGCAGGGAATGTATATACTACCCAAACTCTGGTGGGTTCAGATGACCTGTCACAGGAAGGCCACATGCACAGGCTACAGTCACAGAGGTCTGGCTTCACCCCTGGTGGAAGGTGACTGAGAAGGCATTCACTGCCCCAACCAAGCAGGCTGAAGCCTAGGCTGCATGCTCACCTGCAAAAAGTCTTGGGGATTGGAAAGAAGGCAGAAGACCCGTTCTGTAACTAGGTCTCAGTGGTGACCTATTTAAAGTAGGCTGGGCCTCCATGCACACCTGAGAGGGTTCTTGATTCACCCAGCTTCTATCGTGCTTGCTGACTGTGCCCACTGTTAATTGCTACCTGCCTGAACAGGAACAGGGCAGGGCTCCACTGCTGATTAATACAGTTTCCCAGAACAGAAATGAACAGAGCTGGGGGGCAGGGTAAGCTCAGGGAAGAGTGAGTTAGATTAAGGAGTAAAAGCAGGGTCCAACTTGGGAGGGGTCTCTTCGTCCTGTCTCATAGGTCTTCCCGTCCCAGGGAGGACCAGCACCTGAGATAACAGACAGTTTCCTATGCCCAGTTGCACTGGACACTTACCTAAAGAGTACATAGAAATTAATTCAAAATTCCCAAATGCTTAACTGTGAGACCTGAAGCTATAAAACTCTTAGAAGGAGACATAGGGGGAAACACAACATTCCACTGAACAATGATTTATTGAATATGACCCCAAAGGCACAGGTAAGAACAGGAAAAATAGATATAATATACTTCATGGAAAATTTTAAATTCTGTACATCAAAGACGTATCAATAGAGTAAAAGGGCAGCCCATAAGTGGTAACATTTGCAAATCATATATCTGTTACGGGTTTAATATCTAGAATATTTAGCCTGACCAGGCGGTGGCGCAGTGGATAGAGCATCGGACTGGGATGCAGAAGACCCAGGTTCGAGACCCCGAGGTCGCTGGCTAGAGCGCGGGCCCATCTGGCTTGAGCAAAAGCTCGCCAGCTCGGACCCAAGGTCGCTGGCTCCAGCAAGGGGTTGCTCGGTCTGCTGAAGGCCCGCTGTCAAGACCTCAGGGTCTCAAACCTGTGGCCTTCGCATCCCAGTCCAACACTCTGTCCACTGCACCACTGCCTGGTCAGGCTAAAAGCAGGGTCTTAAAGAGATATTTATACACCCATATTCATGGCAGCATTTTACATAATAACTAAAACATGGAAACAACCCGAGCATTGACAGACTAATGAATAGCATAATGTAGTATACATATACAGTGGAATATTATTCATCCTTAAAAAGGAAGAAAATTCTTCAATATGCTACAACATGGATGAACCTTAAGGACATTATGCTAAGTGAAATAAGCCGGTCACAAAAAGAGAAATACTGTACAATTCCACTTATATGAGTTACTCAGAGTAGTCAAATCATAGAGACAGGAAGTTGAATGGCGGTTGCCAGGTGCAGCTGGGAGTAGGGAATAGTGAGGTATTGTTTAATGGGTACACAGTTACAGTTTGACAAGAGAGATGATATTCAAAACAAAAGTGAATTTTGTTTTCTGTCCCCCTGCCCCCCTGTATTTTGAGAGTAATTGTATTGTGAATACTTGGAAAACTCTACCGTGGGAAGGAAATTTCTCAATTGGAGGATGACAGTATATGGGTCAGTCAGTGCTAGAGGACGTGTTGAGACTGGTCACACCCACCTAGTTTAGACACACACATATATATACTGGCTGTGCGTAGTCTTGTCAGGTGATTCAGCAAGAATGTTGCACGTACCCTCTTCTTGTCTTCTGTCTCCACTGCTTCTGATATCAGCTTGAACAACATGGGCTGGTGAGTGTGCTGGGATCCGGACTCTTGGCTGAGAGGGAGGGTAGAGGCAAAGGGAGCCTCAGGCTGGTATCAGGCAAGTGGGTGACTGACCAGGTCCTCTTAAAGATAGGTGAGGGTATAGCATAGCTAGGCTGTCTCCCTTGGGTGCTAACTCCACACATTTGACAAGGGATTTGAACTAAGGCACAGCTCCTGCTTTACGCTTATCTGTGGCAGCTCTTTCTCTCTTGCCACAGACCATCTTCTCCAGGAACCCTATATGGAGACGTGAAACACATTATGAATGGCATGTGTCTTATGATGTCATTCTGTCCTTTCTGTTCCAATTCCTGTCTATTCTGCTAGATTTTTTCACAGAAGGACAGATGCTGTCTTGTGTTTTTGTACATCAGACTACATAAAAGTCACTAAAAATGTCTATCAGATAACCTGACCTGTGGTTTTGCCAGAAATAAAGCATCAACCTGGAATCCTGAGGTTGCTGGTTTAAAACCCTGGCCTTGCCTCACCTGTGGTGGCGCAGTGGATAAAGCGTTGACCTAGGAACACTGAGGTCGCCAGTTCAAAACCCTGCACTGGTCTGGTCAAGGCACATATGGGAGTTGATGCTTCCAGCTCCTCCCCCTTTCTCTCTTTCTCTCTCTCTTTCTCTCTCTCTCTCTCTCACTCTGTGTCTCCTCTCTAAAATGAATAAAATAAAAAGAAATTTTATAAAACCCTGGCCTTGCCCGCTCAAGGTACAGGTGGGAATTGATGCTTCCTGCTTCTTCTCCCTTTCTCTTTCTGTCTCACTCTCTCCTTCCTCTCTCTCTTATCTCTAAAATGAATAAAGTCTTTTAAAAAATTAAAAAATAAGAACATCTATCAGATGAATCCTCCTGGTAACAGTATGTACACACAGGGGGTTTGTGGTGGCATCAGGGTATTTTACTGCCTCAGATAATTAAAGGAGAGACAGAGCTAAGGATGCCGAGAAGGGAGTGGGGGTGGGATGGAGACCCTCCCTCAGCAGCCAGGCCCTTCAGAAGGAGTCCCCAGGCCACGCATTTTTTCCTACAAACACTGACACTCTGCCTTGACCGTACTCTCAAATGGCAATTCAGACCTAAACAGGTCTGGTGTGAAGTCCAGTACTCAATGGATAAAAAGACTTTTGTTCAGTGTGACAATGAGAGCAACCTTTGTGTCCCCTGAGAGATAAGGTCAAGGTCACCAGAGCATGGACACAATTGACCCAAACGCTGGGAGAAATGGAGCGAGAGCTCAGGGATGATCCTGCCTGACATCAAACTGAAGGAAACAAGACCAGGGGTAAGTGAGGGATGGTGGGTGGGTGGGTGGGTGGGTGCAGACAGTGAGCAGAAGGGGAAAGGCGTGGGCTCAGGCAAGACAGGGACTTTGTGGTGGGAACTTAGCCTTGGTCCAATCTCAGAGACACAGTCGACCTGATGGCCAGAAAGGGCAAGTCATGCAGAGAGAAAAATAGGCGTGTAAATGTGCAGAAACGCTGATCTATGGGAAATGGCGGGGCTCTCAGAGGCTGGGTGACGTCCTCCCTGTGTATGGACTTCAGGTCCACCTATTCTGTGGGCCCAGCTGTGCTGTTAGTGTGGGCAGAATGACATAATGGTGAGAGTCCTGGGAGTGCAGCTTCAACAGAAATCCAGCGCTCCTTTTTGAGACTGAGTCACTGGTCTTGGAAGCGGAAGTTTCATCAAAAGAAGAGCCGGAAGTTGTTCACATGTATATCCCGAAGAGATTAGTTGGAGCTGAAGTCCTACGGCTAAAGAGATTCCGAGAGTGCGGGAGCCCACAGGTAACTGGGCAGGGTGTGGAGGTGTGGTAGTTCTCTGTAAGGGTCTAGTGCCCTCCCTGTGTGGGTGTGCGTGGGTGTTTAATGGAAAATTTCGTGGATAATTTGACGAGTTATTTCTCAGTGAACTTCCTGTCAATGTCAGCCATTGGGTTTCTTACCACCCTGCTTTCCCGTGTCACCTCCTTCTTCCCAGGAACCCATTCCCCAAATAAAAAATGGTCCAGTCACCCTGGTCTGTTCTATATACCCTCTACTGCTCCTTTCTTGTGTTACTAATATTGTAACTAAGAGCTACAGAGATGCAGTGTCCACAGCACGAGTACAGCAAAACTGATTTAACAGCCCTCCATTTGTAGGTTTAGGGTGTTTCCGGCTATTGGTTTTGCAAAAAATCCTGCAATGACCATCTATACATACATTATTTTAAAATTTTTTTACCATATTTGCAAAATAAATTTCTTAAGGTAGAACTGCTGAGGAAATGAGTGCTTTAACTTAACAGTTTCAAAAACTTTAAAATTGACCAAATATACCCTGGCACAGTGGTCGGCAAACTCATTAGTCAACAGAGCCAAATATCAATAGTACAATGATTGAAATTTCTTTTGAGAGCCAAATTTTTTAAACTTAAATTATATAGGTAGGTACATTGTTATTAACTTAATTAGTGTACTTCTAAGCTGACCTTTGCACCGACCTCGGGGTCTTGAACCTGGGTCCTCCACATCCCAGTCCGATGCTCTATTCACTGCGCCACAGCCTTGTCAGGCACAAGAAATTCTTGATGGAATTCAGAGTTTGGCTGGTTATGCTGGTGTTTGTGATGACATGACTACAGTATATTAATAAATGTTGATTTTTTGTTCAATGATAAATGTGAATTCTTGTTCGTGGAAAAATAAGACATCCCCTGAAAATAAGACCCAGCGCGTCTTTAGGAGCAAAAATTAATATAAGATACCGTCTTATTTTCAGGAAAACATGGTAACAAATAAAACTGATATAAGGGCCTTACCAGGTGGTGGCACAGTGGATAGAGCATCGAACTAGGATGGCGAGGACCCAGGTTTAAAGCCCTGAGGTCTCCGGCTTGAGCGCAAGCTCATCTGGTTTGAGCAAGGTTCACCAGCTTGAGCCCAGAGTCGCTGACTTGAGCAAGGAGTCACTCGGTCTGCTGCAGCCCCCCGGTCAAGGCACATATGAGAAAGCAATCAATGAACAACTAAGGAGTGATGCTTCTCATCTCTCTCCCTTCCTGCCTGTCTGTCCCTATCTGTCCCTCTCTCTGTCTTTCTCTCTCTCTGTGTCTATCACACACACACACACACACACAAAAAAAAAACTGATGTAAGGAGAAACATTCAAGAGTAGCCCAAGCATGGAAGCACTGTGCCGTGTGAAGTGTGGCTCTCCTGGCACTGTGACATGGTGGGGTCTGTACACACTGGGTGAGTTCATTGTTAGTGAGTCAGTGTTTGTGCAGCGCTCAGAGCAGGTCCTAGAGACCTAGCACCAAACTTGTAAAATTTATTTGTTTCTTAAATTTGAAATCAAATTGAATGGAAGTGTCCAAGCACATGCTGGGCCTTGCCTTAGCAAAGGTAGAAGGCAACCTGTTGGGATATTCCAGCTCCCTCCCATCCCACTTGTCCCAGCTGACCCCGGTGAGGGAGGGAGAGAAGGAACACAGTGTCTATGGTGCTGTTGGCAGCTGACAAGGGTTCACTGCCCAGCGCACAAGGAAGTCAATCCTAAAACATCAGCTTTTGAGAACAGAAAGGAACTTTATTGGTGCATCAGTTGGCAAGAAGACAGGAGGCAAGGCTTCTTTCTCTCTGTGCTCTTGGTCCAGGATTTGAGTTGAACTTTTAAAAGGGTGGCAGTGGAGGGTTTACAAGTGTGACTTGTGACTGGTGCTTCACAAGTGCTCTTGCTAAATGGTGTAACCAAGCTTTAATTTTTGTTTCTGGGTCCTGCTGGAAACAGGATAAGACTGGGCTGTGCAGTTATAATGTTTGTACCTCATAATGTTGGCACCTAAATAACTGGACCTGTTGGACCTAACCAGAAGGTGGCCCAGACAATAGATCATTGGCCTGGGATACTGAGGACCCAGCTTCGAAACGCCAAGGTCACCAGTTTGAATGAGGGCTCATCTGCTTGACTGTGGGGTCACTGGCTTGAGCATGGCCTCATAGACATGACCCCATGGTCGCTGGCTTGAAACCCATGGTCACTTGCTTGAGCCCAAGGAGTCACTTGCTCTGCTGGAACCCCCTGGTCAAGGCACATATGAGAAAGCAATCAATAAACAGCTAAGGTGCTGCAATAAAGAATTGATGCTTCTCATCCTCTCCCTTCCTGTCTGTCTGTCTCTCTCGCACTAAAAAACAACACCACTACCCCCCAAAAAATATAATACTCTGGACCTGTTGGGCCACAAGACCAAGACTCATCAGACTATATACTCATCAGACTATATCTTCTGTGACTGACAGTCGCTGGTCTAATTTCTGAGCGTTGGTGCAAGTGAGGTGAGGTAAACTCAGGCTCTGCAGCTGGAGGGCAGAAAACTAGACTCTGAGAGAAGAGTGGATCATGTGTGCGGAGAGAGGTGGAAGATTCAGACCTCCTGGTCCTGGTGGGGAGAAGTAGCAACCAGCAGACCAGCTGCCCTGGGCGCTGAGGGTTCTGTGCCATTGGGCCCAGGTCCTGCTCAAGGCCCAGCTAGCTGCCCTTCCTGCCTCACGGTGAGACATCTCATGTGCTTGGGCACTGTGGCCCTTGTGGGTTTGGGCTGAGGGAGGTGAGCGTAGAGAAAACATGGCAACATGGGTGGCAATGTGGGAAGAACAGGGAGGGCAAAAGGAGAGGGCTTGGTGGTGGAAGGTGGGAGAGGAGAGGAGCTCACATAACTTCCAGCAGTCCTGCTCACACCCAAGGGGTTTGAGGAGACTAGAGCACATTCTCTTTTCTGTCCCTGTTTTTTTTTAAGTAAAAGATTGTTTTGTGAAATTTGCAGACAGCAGCCTGGTTAAAAAGTGTCTCCAGTGTCTTCACAAGGCAGGTGAATGAGTCAGTCTGTACAGGACGGAGTGAGCAGACTGAGCATATAAATACACTGGGGCCCTGTGCTACTTTTGCCATTTCAGCTCAGCAAGAATGTTGCAAGGATCTTCCACTTCATGTCTTTTCCCTGTAACGCTTCTGGTACCAGTGTGGATGACACTGGCGGGTGAGTGTGCTGGGATCTGGAGACGTGGCTGAGGGGAGAAGAGGTGAATGCATCTAAATGCAGCAAGTGGGTGGGTGCCTGTCCAGTTGCTAAGGGTCCGTGAGGGTGTGGCACAGCTGGCTGACTGCCCCAGATGTCACCTATAGCCAGGTCACAGGGGACCCTAGACTAAGGCATTCCACCTGGTACTGTGCTCACCTGTGGCAGCTCTTCTTCCGCTGGGTAACACCTCTTTCAAGAAGACTTTCCTGAATACCCAGAACTCAAAATGAATGGCATGTGTCCTATGATGTCATTCTGCCCTTTCTGTTCTAATTCCTGTCTATTCAACTTGATTTTAAGTCCCGGGAGGACAGACACTGTCTTGTATTTTTGTACTAACAAGTTGGCAGGTGTAAATTTAAAAATTTCATATAAATCTTCCTGGTAACAGTATGTACGCACAGGGTATTCGTGGTGGCATCAGAGTATTTTACTGCCTCAGATCACTGGAGAACAAAATTTTTGTTGCATCCACAAAAACACTTGTTCTTATTTAACTCGAGAGTGCTGATCTCAAATCTGACATTAGTTTTTCCCTGTAAGCTAAAGTCTTTTTGCAATTCAAGATTTTAGGTTTTCATCTTATTGTAAAATTTTCAACATTTAGTTTAACATACTGAAGTAGAATGTCTTCTTGGGCATCATCTTTGTGAAAATATAATAATTTATATAATGCAGTAAATACACTAATACACTAAAAGATATGATTGCATCAGAATTTGTCAACAATTTCAAAATAGAACAGATTAAAACACTTATTTTAATTATAAAATTTGCACAAAACTTACTTAAATTTTATTCAGGCAAAAATTTGCGTGTGTAGCTCTTGTATTTGTGTACTTGTTGAGGACAATCTCATTTGATGCTCCAGCAGTAGTCTGAAATTGTTTAGAACTGTCAAGAAATGGCCGCCATTCTGTTGGACTGTATGTGGTAACACTTAGCTGGCTGAGAAGACTACTGCTATCATGACAGTAAACAAAGTGTTTGTCTTCAGAAAAAAAGTCCACAAAAATTAGTTCACACTTCCTGAAATGGGATACTTTAACCGACTGGTGAAGTACATTCCTTTCTTAAAGCCTGGAGGCTAATAACTCAGCTGCTTTCTTTGATAGGCCCAAATCTCTTACTAAGTCATTGAATTCAGGCTGGCTAAATTGCTGAAGGATTAAGGACTGTTGGCATCAGAAGAAGACTCTTCAGATTCTACAACCGTTTCCTCATGCATCTTATCAAAAATACACTTGATCACTATGTTCACTTTCTTCATCCTTAGAAGAAATAAAACCATTGAAAACTGGAACCAGGAGTGTCTCAGAGTGTGGGATAGGTCGTAGTCGTACTGCTGAAGAAATATTAGGATATGCAATCATATGCCGTTTTTTCTTGCCGATGCCCTTTGTATGGATCAGACAGAAATAACAGTCACTGCTGTGGTCCTTACGTTCCGCCAAACTGTGGGAATACCAAAAAGCATTCCTTTGCGTTTTCCTTTTGTCCAGTCACGAAGCGTTTCCTCACAATTCTGATACACAATATGAGGAGCCCAGTTCTTGTCTTGATCGCCAAGGGAACTTGAAAATAGGCAATATATGCACATGTCACAAATGATGAAATATTGCACCTTTGACGTTGAAGTAATTATAAGCCACATATAGAATAGAAGGTGTCAGAACTATTCTTACATTTATGCCTACTCAAAGAAGCCATGATTCAATCTTAAAACAAGATAAGAGGGTGTGTTTTGTTGTTGTTGTTGTTTTTGCTTCTTTTTTTAGTATGTCAAGAATTTTTTAAAATTAATTTTAATAGGGTGACATTAATAAATCAGGCTACATATGTTCAAAGAAAACATCTCCAGGTTATCTTGTCATTCAATTATGTTGCATACCCATCACCCAAAGTCAAATTGTCCTCTATCACCTTCTATCTGGTTTTCTCTGTGCCCCTTCCCTCACCCTCTCCCACTCTCTCCTCCCTCCCCCCACCCAGTAACCACCACACTCTTGTCCATGTCTCATAGTCTCGTTTTTATGTTCCCACTATGTATGAAATCATGCAGTTCTCAGTTTCTTTCTGATTTACTTATTTCACTCCGTATAATGTTATCAAGTCCATCCATTTTGTTGTAAATGATCCGATGTCATCGTTTCTTATGGCTGAGTAGTATTTCATAGTATATATGTACCAAAGCTTTTTAGTCCACTCGTCCTCTGACGGACACTTGGGCTGTTTCGAGATCTTTGCTATAGTGAACAATGCTGCCACGAACATGGGGGCGCATTTCTTCTTTTCAAGCAGTGCTATGGTGTTCTTAGGGTATATTCCTATAAGTGGGATAGCTGGGTCAAAGGCAGTTTGATTTTTAATTTTCTGAGGAATCTCCATACCGTTTTCCATAGTGGCTGCACCAGTCTGCATTCCCACCAGCAGTGCAGGAGGGTTCCCTTTTCTCCACATCCTCGCCAGCACTTGTTCTGAGTTGTTTTGCTGATGAGGGCCATTCTGACTGGTGTGAGGTGATATCTCATTGTGGTTTTAATTTGCATTTCTCTAATGATTAGTGATGTTGAGCATTTTTTCATATGCCTATTGGCCATCTGTATGTCCTCTCTGGAGACTTTTCTATTCATTTCTTTTGCCCATTTTTTGATTGGATTGTTTGTCTTCCTGGTGTTGAGTTTTATAAGTTCTTTATAAATTTTGGTTATTAAACCCTTATCAGACGTGTTGTCGAATATGTTCTCCCATTGTGCGCTTTGTCTTTTTATTCTGTTGTTATTGTCTTTAGCTGTGCAAAACCTTTTTAGTTTGATATAGTCCCATTAGTTTATCTTGCCTTTTATTTCATTAGCCTGTGGAGATAAATCGGCAAATATATTGCTGCAACAGATGACGGAGAGCTTGCTGCCTATGTTTTCTTCTAAGATGCTTATGGTTTCACGTCTTACATATAAGTCTTTTATCCATTTTGAGTTTGTTTTTGTGAATGGTGTAAGTTGACAGTCTAGTTTCATTTTTTTGCAGGTAGATGTCCAATTTTCCCAACACCATTTGTTAAAGAGGCTGTCTTTACTCCATTGTATGTTCTTTCCTCCTTTGTCAAATATCAGTTGTCCATAAAGCTGTGGGTTTATTTCTGGGTTCTCTGTTCTGTTCCATTGATCTATGTGCCTGTTCTTATGCCAGTACCACGCTGTCTTGAGTACAATGGCCTTGTAGTAAACCTTGATATCCAGAAGAGTGATACCTCCTGCTTTATTATTTTCTCTTTAAGATTGCTGAGGCTATTCGTGTTCTTTTTTGGTTCCATATAAATTTTTGGAATATGTGTTCTATATCTTTGGAGTATATCATTGGAATTTTAATTGGTATTGTATTGAATTTATAAATTGCTTTGGGTAATATAGACATTTTAATGATGTTTATTCTTCCTAGCCATGAGCATGGTATATGCTTCCACTTGTTTGTATCTTCCTTGATTTCTTTTATCAATGTTTTATAATTTTCCGAGTACAAGTCCTTAACCTCCTTGGTTAAATTTACTCCTAGGTACTTTATATTTTTGGTTGCAATAGTGAAGGGGATTGTTTCCTTAATTTCTTTTGCTGACAGTTCATTGTTGGTATATAGAAATGCCTCTGATTTCTGAGTATTAATTTTATATATTGCCACCTTGCTGAATTCATTTATCAGGTCCAGTAGTTTTTTGACTGAGACTTTAGGGTTTTCTATATACAATATCATATCATCTGCAAATAATGACAGTTTTACTTCTTCTTTTGCAATTTGGATGCCTTTTATTTCTTCTTCTTGTCTGGTTGCTGTGGCTAGGACTTCCAGAACTATGTTGAATAAGAGTGGTTAAAGGGGGCACCCCTGCCTGGTTCCTGATCTTAAGGGGATTGCTTTTAATTTTTGCCCATTTAGTATGATGTTTGCTGTGGGTTTATCGTAGATGGCCTTTATCATGTAAAGGAATGTTCCCTGTATTCCCACTTTACTGAGAGTTTTGAGCATGAATGGGTGCTGGATTTTATCAAATGCCTTTTCTGCATCTATTGAAATTATCATGTGATTTTTGTCCTTCCTTTTGTTTATGTGATAAATCACATTGATTGATTTGCAAATATTGAACCAGCCTTGCCTCTCCAGAATAAATCCAACTTGATCATGCTGTATGATTTTTTTCATATATTGCTGGATCCGGTTGGCTAATATTTTGTTGAGAATTTTAGCGTCAAAATTCATCAGGGATATTGGCCTATAATTTTCTTTCTTTGTGCTGTCTTTGCCCGGTCATGGGATCAGAATTATGCTCGCCTCATAAAAGGAGTTTGGAAGTCTTCTTTCCTCTTGATTTTTTTGCAGTAGCTTGAGGAGGATAGAAGTTAGTTCTTCTTTAAATTTTTGGTAGAAATCACTTGTGAAACCATCAGGCCCAGGACTCTTCTTTGTTGAAAGTTTTTTTTTTTACAGGGACAGAGAGAAAGTCAGAGAGAGGGATAAAAAGTGACAGACAGACCGGAACAGAGAGAGCTGAGAAGCATCAATCATTAGTTTTTCGTTGCCGTCACAACACCTTAGTTATTCATTGATTGCTTTCTCACATGTTCCTTGACCGTGGGCATTTAGTAGACCTAGCCACTCCTTTCTAGAGTCAGCGACTTTGGGCCCAAGCTGGCAAGCTTTTGCTCAAGTCAGATGGGCCTACGCTCAAGCTGGCGAGTTCGGGGTCTCGAACTTAAGTCTTCTGCATCCCAGTCTGACGCTCTATCACTACGCTACTCCCTGGTGAGGCTGTTAGAAGTTTTTTGATAACTGTTTTGATCTCATTTGTTGTAATTGGTCTTTTTAGGTGTTCTGATTCTTCCAAATTGATTTGTGGAAGATTATATGATTCAAGAAATTTGTCCATTTACCTAGGTTGTCTAACTTTTTGGCATAGAGTTCTTCATGGTATTTTCTTACAATACTTTGTATTTCTGTTGTGTCAGTTGTTATTTCTCCACTCTCATTTCTAATTTTATTTATTTGAGTCCTCTCTCCTTTTTTCTTGGTGAGTCTAGTTAAAGGTTCATCAATCTTGTTTACCTTTTCAAAGAACCAGCTCCTGGTTTCATTGATCCTCTGTATTGTTTCCTTAGCCTCTATGTCATTTATTTCCACTCTGATCTTTATTATTTCCTTCCTTCTACTAGTCCTGGGCTTTATTTGCTGTTGTTTTTCTATTTCTTTTAGATGCATGGTCAAGTTGCTTATTTGAGCTTTTTCTAGCTTCTTATGGTATTCCTGTAGGGCAATGAACTTCCCTCTCAGTACTGCTTTTGCTGTGTCCCATAAATTTTGAGTTGATGTATATTCATTATCATTCGTTTCTAGAAACATTTTATTTCTTCTTTTATATCATTGTTAATCCATTCATTATTTAATAACATGCTATTTAGTGTTCATGTGTTTGAGTATTTTTCAGTTTTTCTTTTGTGGTTAATTTCTAGTTTCATGGCATTGTGATCAGAGAAAATGCTTGATATGATTTCAATCTTAAATTTGTTGAGACCACTTTTGTGTCCTAACATGTGGTCTATCCTAGGGAATGTACCATGAGCGCTTGAAAAGAATGTATATTCTTGCTTTAGGCTGAAAAGTTCTGAAGATATCTATTAAATCGAGTTGAACTAGTGTATCCTTTAAGTCTGCTGTTTCTTTATTAATTTTCTTTCTTGAGGATCTATCCAGTGATGTTAGTGGGGTATTGAAATCCCCTACTATGATAGTATTACTGTTAATCTCACCCTTTATATCCATCAAAGTCTGCTTTATGTATGTTGGGGCTCCTATGTTTGGTGTGTAGATATTTATAATGGTTATATCTTCCTGTTGAATTGTTCCCTTTATCATTATGTAGTGTCCTTCTTTATCTCTTACTACAGCCTTTGTTTTAAAGTCCATTTTGTCAGATACAAGTATTGCTACCCTGGCTTTTTTTTCATTTCCATTTGCATGAAATATTTTTTTCCATCCTTTTACCTTCAGTCTATGTGCATCTTTTGTTTTAAGGTGTGTCTCTTGTAGACAGCATATGTATGAGTCCTGTTTCTTTATCCATGCAGCTACCCTATGTCTTTTGATTGGATCATTTAATCCATTTACATTTAAGGTTATTATTGATATATCGTTGTTTATTGCCATTTTATTCTTTAAAGCTGTATTCTTCTTTTGCTATTTTCTTTTCCCCCTTTAAACTGTTCACAACAGGCCTCTTAGCATCTCTTGCAGAATTGGTTTGGTTTTAATGAATTCCTTGAGGGTTTTTTTTGTCTGGGAAGCTCTTTATTTCTCCTTCAATTTTAAACGTTAGCCTTGCTGGATAGAGTAGTCTTGGTTGTAGGTTCTTGTTCTGCATTACTTTGAATATATCTTGCCATTTCCTTCTGGCCTCAAGTGTTTCTGTTGAGAAGTCAGATGTCATCCTTATGGGGGCTCCTTTGTAGGTGATAGCCTTTTTTTCTCTAGCAGCTTTTTAAATTTTCTCTTTATCACTTAGCTTTGGTATTTTAACTATGATGTGTCTTGGTGTATAGATTTCTTTGGGTTTCTCTTTAATGGAGTTCTGTGTGCTTCTTGAATGTGTGAAACATCTTCCAGTCTTAATTTAGAGAATTTTTCAGCTATGATTTGATTGAACAAAGTTCTATCCCTTGTTCTTTCCCCTCTACTTCAGGAACCCCTATGATGCGGATGTTATTTCTCTTCATATTGTCACAGAGCTCCCTTAGAGTTTCCTCACATTTTTTGAGTCTCTTTTCTTTTTTATGCTCTGCTTCTGTGCCTTTGTTTATTGTGTCCTCTAACTTGCTGATTCGATCCTCAGCTTCATCCATCCTGCTTTTAATTCCTTCCATTGTGGTCTTCAGTTCAGATACTGTATTTGTCATTTCTGTTGGATTCTTTTTTATTATTTCAATTTCCTTTTTTATACTTGTTATCTCTTTATTTAGGTGTTTGTAATGACTATCCATTGTTGCTCTAAGCTCTTTGAACATCCTACCTATTATTATTTTAAACTCTGCATCAGGTAATTTGGTTATATCTGATTCATTCAGGTCCTTCTCTGGGGATTTCTCTTGATTCATTTGGGTTGCATTCCTCTGCCTGCCCATTTTGTCTGTGTGTAAGAAGGGTTTGGCTACTGAAGTCAAATGGGTGTTGCTTCTGTGTTCCCTTGGTGTGGTCTGTCTGCAGGCCCACCACCCCCTCTACTGCTGCATAGGGCTGTTGGGTGTGGGTGTTGCCAATGCCGGCTGCTGCGGCTGCTGCTGTGGTGTCTGCCTTGCCTCTGCGGGAGGGGCTATGTTCTCATGCCAGGCTCTATAAGCCTCAGCCGGTCTCAGCTTTCGCCCCTCTCCCACAGGTGGGACCACGCACCACACTCGAGCCACAAGCCTGGTCACCAAGGGCAAGGTTGAGCACTTTTGCTCAGCTGCAGGTCCCTGTCAGCCTGTTCCTCTGGCCAAGAGGGCTTCTGGTGTGCACTCAGCTTTGTGCTGGACTTCTTCCCCGCCCCCGCCAACCTTGGCTCCTCGGCTGGGCTGTTGGTGCACACTCTACTGTGAGCCCTGACTTATGCCCCACCTCTGCTGGCAAAGCCGGTTTGTTCAGGGCTTCAAGCCTAGGAGGCTGGGTGAGGCTGTGCGCCCGTTGCCCCTTCCCAGCGGCCAATCTCTGCCTGTTCCGGGCTCCTGCTTTTCCCCCAGAGGTAGGGTTGCAGGGAGACCCGCAGCCGCCAGACCACTTTCACGTGTCTCCTTTGCCCTGACTGGGCTAGACTGAACTCACACCAGCCAGCTCGGCCTCTGCCCCCACCGACGGAACCGCATTTCAGCGTCCTGCTGCCACCCACCCTTCAGCAAACCCTCAGCAGTGTGGGTGGGGGCGCTGCAGCTCAGACCCTAACACTCCATACTGTAGTCCTGAAAGCTCCTTCCTTCTAAGCGACTGTGCTCTAATTGCCGCAGGGGAGCCTCTTTGGCTGGTGTCCTGCTTCCCCTTGCTGGTCCCAGGGGAAATTTTGTTTCAGATTTGTGGAGTGACTCAGCCCAGGGGTTAGAGTGGCTGTCCCTCAAAGCTCTTCTCCCTGTGCCTTCCAGACCTCACTCTCTTCCTGCTGCTCTGGTCCTCTCCTCTCTCCCTGTCTCCTGGAGTCCCGGGTGAATGGTTGTGAGAGAGGTTTTCTGTGCTGTTCCATTAAGAAGAATCCTGGGTCTGAGACAACTGTCTCTTTCTCACAAACACTATCCTAACCTGTTTCCCAGCTAAATACTGTACATACATCTCTTCTAGGCCCTGGGGCTGCAGGCTGGGGCTTTGTTCCTGGGACCCAGGTCCCTACCCTTCTGCTAGCCTCTCTTCCTGCCACACGAGTCTCTCCGGGCTGCCTTTCACTCCGGGGAGCTGGGAAGCCCTTTCCGCATTTTTACTTTTCCTACCAGTCTCAATGTTGCTTCTTCAATGTTCCCCGGTTGAAGAGTCCTCTCAGTCCAGTTCAACGTTGGTTTATCCAGATGATGGTTCTTAAAATCAAGTTATAATCCACTTTGGGTCTGGGAGTTGGAAGTTGGTATGTCCACTTACTCCATTGCCATCTTGCCCCTCAAGAGGGTGTTTTTATCAGATAATAATTTTTTACATTTAAAAACAACTACAATTATGTAAAAGTGATATTTGTAAAACATTAATTGCCTTGCGGTTATGTTCAATCCAAGAGTCATTGCCCTTTAACTCCAATTTTGAAACCAATGCATGCCATTAACTGTAACAAAAAATATTAAAATTGCATAAAAACTAGAGCATGCACCAGAAAACAAATTTCATATTTGGAATCAATGATGCAGAAATATATATTAAAAAAGTTCTAAAACCTCATGCAACAGAAAATGAAAAAAAATTGTTTCCCAGTGAAAGAAGAGACAGGACTCAGGATGTAGAGATGGAGGGGCTGAGATGGAGACCCTCCCTCAGTAGACAGGGCCTTCAGACGGAGTCCCAAGGCCACAACTATTTTTGTCCTCACAGATGCTCACTCTCTCTGCCTCAACCTCACTGTCCTATCACAGTCTGGACCCAGACAGCCTCTGTATCAAGCTCAGGGCTCACTGGATAAAAAGCCTTTCCTTCAGTATGACAGTGACACCAACAGAGTCAGACCTTTGGGCCCCCTGAGAGAGAAGTTAAATGGCACAAATGCACTGAATAAAATACCCCAAATGCTGGAAGAAATTGGCCAAGAGCTCAGGATGATCCTGCCTAACATCATACTAAAGACCAGTACCAGAGGTAAGTGAGGGACAGGGCAGGGGAGGTGGTGACAGTGAGCAGGAGGGAGAAGGAGCAGGCACAGACGGAGGGGCTTTGTAGACAGAACTGAGCCCTGATCCAAGCTCAGAGACATGATTGACCTCAGAGACAGAAAGGGCAAGTCATGGGAAGAGAAAAGCAGACACCTAAATGTGCAGAGACACCCCGACCTATGGGAGATGGCTGGGCTCTCTGAGGCAGGGTGACATCCCTGTATGTGGATTGCAGGTCCTCCCACCCTGCAGGCCAAGCTGTGCTGTCAACAGAAGGCAGGACAATACACTGGTGCATCCTGGGAGTTCAGCTTCAATGGACAGCCAGCCCTCCTCTTAGATACGATGCATAAGAAGTGGACAGTCATTGATCCTGCAGTCAGTGGGACCAAAGAGGACTTGGCAGAGAACAAGGAACTGGCAGAGTACTTCAGGAAGATCTCAGTGGGAGACTGCAATCAGTGGCTGACGGAATTCTTAGAGCACATGGAGAAAGTGCAGCAGCCCACAGGTAACTGAGCAGGGTGCGGAGGTGTGGTAGTTCTCTGTAAGGGTCTAGTGCCTTCCCTGTGTGTGTGTGAGTGTGTGTGAGTGTATGTGCATGAGTGTGTGTGTGTGTGTGTGTGTGTGTGATGGAAAATCTGACGGATGGATCTGCTGGCTGATTTCTCGTGGACTTCCCGTCAGTGTCATTTATCAGACCCCCGGCGCCCTGCCCTCCTTTCCCACTGCACCCCCCTCAGCGCAGGAGCCTTTCTCCACTTAACGAATGACCTGGTCACCCTCGTCTATTGGATGGTCCCCAAATTTCTATGCATTGTGGTGTTAGCAAGTCTTCTCTTCCTCCTCTGCTGTAGTTTTCCTCAAGCAGCTCAAGTATCACTTCTTATGAAGTCTTCTCCTCCTTCCCCGCAAAGAATTAAGTAACCCTCAGGGTCCCCTGGCAGAGGAGGTAAATGCCACAAACCCATGGACAGAATTGCCCCAGACGCAGGGAGAGAGGGCGCAAGAGCACAGGATGAACCTGTCCGACATCAGTCTGGAGAAGAACAGGACCAGGGGTATGTCATCCTAAAAACAGTCTACCCACAGTAAGCGTGTAAAATTCTGTGATAATCAGAGACACTGTCACCCTCAGCGGACTATGAGCTCCAAGAGGACAGGGCACAACCCCTGTTCACCTTTATACCCCAGGATGTGATAGAGCGGCTGTCACTTAACAAGCCAGTCAGTATGGGGGTGACAGGTGCTGCCTGGGGAAACAGATGCTGAGGGCCGTATAATGTTTAGTTTAACAGGGCTTTTGCTTTTCTTCACCTTTTTGTACGTTCTTAAATGTTTCAGATACCCCGCTGCCCTCAACCGCGTGGTCAGTGGAATCCAAGATCGGTATCGCCTTCCCAGTGATCATCTCCACCCTCATTTTATGCCTGTATTAAATATTTCATCGTAAACGTAGGAGATGAGACACCAAGGAAGGTGAGAAGCAAGCCGGCCTCTGGCTCTGGGGCAGGACGTAGTCTGGTAGGGACTTGGGAGAGAAAAGCACGGCCCTCCCAAGGCTCCTGTCACTCATCCATCTCTCCACAGAAATGATGCGCTTTCTTAGTGCGGAGCCCCACTCCTCAGCAGGGCTGGGGCCACTCTGCGCCTGCGCAGAGGCTGGTACAGGCTGCACCACATGGCCCTGAGGGCAGGGGTAAGCCAGGTGCGCCCTGTGGGGTGGGGCTGAGAGCTGGAAGGCTCAGGGTGGGTGCTGTCTTGTCCAGCTTAACCCAGGGCTCCCCCAGACCTGTGATGAAAACATTCTTTGTTCTCTGAGGATAGCATGACTTATGTCAATACTTTCCTAATGCTCTTCCATCATCTGATGCTTCTTCTCTGACCATAACACAGTGGTAGAATTAAATGAAACCTTGATGACAAAAACTGGCAGGTGATGATAATGTCACAAGTCTAGCTGTGAATCTAACATACTATCATCTATGCAGAAATAGTTTACCCAGAAACCCATGAAGTATCAATTTCATAACATTTCACTTGCATGGGCGTCTGCCATGGCTCCTCAGGGAACTTACAACGTCCTGCCTTGGTCGTTTTGAAGATTCTGCAAAAGATCTTCACTCACATGAGTTAGGACCATTATCTTCATTCCCACACTCATTCCATCAGACGGCTCTGTGCCGGGGGAATTGGACTGACTATTTGCATTTTTTTCTTTATTTGATTAAGCTGAAAACTATGTACTGTATGTTGAAGAGAAATACCCTGCACACATATAAATGACAGTTAACTTCAGAGCAGGGGTTACTTGGAGACAAGAGATCTTGGAGTGTATTAACCATAACAGGAGACTGTCCTGGGATTACTTTAAAGCAAATACCTCCAAGAACCAGATTTCTTTTATGACTGATAAGCTCTGAGACTCTGACTCTTCTCATGTCCTTGATCATGAAGGAAACAGTAGACATGCAGGATTGGGGATGGCATGGTTGGGAAAAAAGGCTTTTGTAGCTTTCTAGTTTTATCTGCTGAGCTGTGGCTTTTGGAACTCAATTAATACGCAGTGGCACAGTTTCTCAAGGGTGTTTCCACCTAAGAATTTCAGCCCTCTGTTTATACTACTTTCATCTGATGTGTCTTATTCCTTGTGAGTCTGAACCATAAAGATATCATAACATCTGGTGCCCCATGTGGGGCTCAAAAAGGAGAGAGGTTGCAGTCTCGGGATCATCAGACTGAAAGGGGTAAAGGTCTACTTGGTAGGTAGGTAAGCAAAACCTTCGGGAGGCGGAGTCATGGAAAATTCCTCTTCACTAGAGACCCAGTATATAAAATTGCAAGCACTGTTAAAAGGGTCAGGTATAACTGTTAAAGATAAAAATTTTAAGTCACTTTTTAAAAATATTAAGAAGCATTGTTATTGGTTTCAGCCAGAAGGAAAGTTTGAAAACGTGAAAACAAGTAATGAGAGTTTTATGGGATTAAAACTCTCATTACTTGTTTTGAGAATTTACTGTTCCTCTATCTGTTTGGTCTCTTTGTAATTTAATTTCTTTGGCTTTGCAACCATTACAGTCTGATTCTGAATCCTCACAGCCTGCAGCTTGTCAGGTAATGTCTGATATTGATAATGGTTAGGTAAAGACCAATATATGGATTGAGCAGTGGCCACTAAAAGGAGAGAAGCTTGAAGCTTTAGATCAATTGGTACAGACTCAATTAGAATTAGGACATAGAGAGGAATCACAAAGTCCTTGGAATTCTCCAGTCTTTGTAATAAAGAAAAAATATGGAAAATGGAGAATGCTTACTGATTTTCTTTAATGTTTTAGCTACAGTCCTCTGAATTTTCATTGTGTTTCTTTCTTATTCTTTGCCTGGAAATTTAGATGGGGGACTCCTGATGGATCCGATTACAAAATCTCTTAGTAACCACAGAGTTTTATTTTCTTTCTGGAGAGATTTTGATTCGTCTCATCTATCCTTAGTCTCTGTCAGAAAATGCCTTTACTAAACTCAGGCAGGCATCTTTCTAGTCTGATTGTGCTCTAAAATCCAGGGTTTCTCTCTGGTTTGTCTGATTCTAGTTTCTGTTTAGTTTTTGTTTGATGTTGTCTAAAATGTGGTTTTTTAAGGCCTGAATTAAGTTAGTGCATGCAAAAATTGAAAATGCCAGCTCTTATATTGAAAAAAATAGTTTCATCTCTACATTCTTTTGTTTTAAAATTAGAAATAGTAAGGAGTGCTCATTTAAATTTAAATTGAATAGAATATGGATCCTTAAAACTTGTTAATTTAGGTAATGCATTATAAGGTTTATTCAAAGTAGAAGTCAAATAGTAATTCAAGTATTAGGATTAATCAAAGTTATATGTTATACTTGTGTTTCTGTGCTGAAAATTGTCTTGTTTGTGTGTAAAGATATGCTCAGATCTGTGAAACAAAGGAATTAGGCAAAACTAGGGACGGACCTGATAAGTCATTTCAAGAATTTGTCTCAAGCTGCTTCAGGCAGTTGGCTGCTTGTCAGGCCACATCCTGCAAAAGGGGCCCCAAGGAAAGTGGGAATTTGGTTCTTCTGATGACCTACAATATACTTAACAATACAAAAAACTTTTAGATATAGAAGCTAATGCATCTGTTATTGCTAAGCAACATTATTTTTCTTTCTGGCCCACTTATGCAGTGGTCAGTAAGCTGGAAGGCTTAGGAAAAAGTCCCTACAAAGCTCTAAGTTTTTTTACAATGGGAAGACAACAAGGGTCATTTGGCCTCTAATGAAGAAAAACATTTGTTTTCTAAACAATTAAAGGAGCAACTTTTTAAATTACAGCCTTAACTTTCTGACAAGAAGGTTCAACATAGTACTAACCCTTTCAAAACTGACCAAGAGAATTAGACTCCACCCCCTCTACTAATCCATTCGTAGATTCAGTACCTATTGTTGTACCTGAAAAACAAGCTAAGGGACCTATTCTTACACCTCTTCTGAAAGGAATCATGCAGGCTAGACAAGAAGGGGATTTAAAATTCCTAAGTCCCACATTAGAAGCTTTTTCTGTCACATTCACTCCACTTGGACCTAATCCACAATTCTCCCAAGGAGCATTTTATACTCAGTATGACCAAATCCCTGTCAAAACTCTTAAAGAGTTAAAAATGGCTTGCTCCCAGTATAGAACTAACTCTCCTTATACACAGGGACTGCTATCGTCCTTCATGGACTCTGAATGTTTTATCTCCAAAAATTTGGAGATATTAGGTCAAACTGTTCTTTCAAAAGTGGAATAGTGCCTGACCAGGTGGTGGCGCAGTGAATAGAACATTGGACTGGGATGCGGAAGACCCAGGTTCGAGACCCCAAGCTCGCCAGCTTGGGAGTGGGCCCATCTGGCTTGAGCAAAAAAAAGCTCGCCAGCTTGGACCCAAGGTCGCTGGCTCCAGCAAGGGGTGGCTCGGTCTGCTGAAGGCCCGCGGTCAAGGCACATGTGAGAAAGCAATCAATGAACAACTATGGTGTCGCAATGAAAAACTAATGATTGATGCTTCTCACCTCTCTCCGTTCCTGTCTGTCTGTCCCTATCTATCCCTTTCTCTGACTCTCTCTCTATCCCTGTAAAAAAAAATGCTAAAGTGGAATAGTTACAATTTATGACTTAGTATGAGGATCATGCTTGTATTCAAGATAATCGGAATGTTAACACTAACCCTCCTGTTAATATTACATTACACAAGATAAACATTTTGGACAGGAACAGTTTGCTAATTTAAAACAGCAATGTAGGCAAAGTATAGGAACAAGGATTTGCTCTTATCTCCACAGATACAAGAAACCAGTGGATACCTTCCAGAAGATTGAAGCCTTGGCATGAGTCAGAAATAGAAGAAAAGGAGATTTGACATCTTTGAGCCATCAGAAGAAGAAATAGACTAAGCCTAAAGCCAAAGGTTGCATACCCATCACCCAAAGTTAAATTGTCCTCTGTCACCTTCTATCTGGTTTTCTTTGTGACCCTCCCCTCCCCCCTCTCCCAACCTCACGTCCTTCCCCTCACCCATAACCACCACACTCTTGTCCTTGTCTCATACACTCACTTTTATGTCCCACCTATGTATAAAATCATGCTGTTCTCAGTTTTTTTCTGTTTACTTATTTCACTCCGTATAATGTTATCAAGGTACATCCATTTTGTTGGAAATGATCCGATGTCATCATTTCTTATGGCTGAGTAGTATTCCATAGTATATATGTACCAAAGCTTTTTAATCCACTTGTCCTCTGACGGACACTTGGGCTGTTCCCAGGTCTTCGTTATTGTGAACAATGCTGCCACGAACATGGGGGTGCGTTTCTTCTTTTTGAGCAGTGCTATGGTGTTCTTAGGGTATATTCCTATAAGTGGGATAGCTGGGTCAAAGGCAGTTTGATTTTTAATTTTCTGAGGAATCTCCATACTGTTTTCCATAGTGGCTGCACCAGTCTGCATTCCCACCAGCAGTGCAGGAGGGTTCCCTCTTCTCCACATCCTCGCCAGCACTTGTTCTGAGTTGTTTTGCTGATGAGTGCCATTCTGACTGGTGTGAGGTGATATCTCATTGTGGTTTTAATTTGCATTTCTCTAATGATTAGTGATGTTGAGCATTTTTTCATATGCCTATTGGCCATCTGTATGTCCTCTCTGGAGACTTTTCTATTCATTTCTTTTGCCCATTTTTTGATTGGATTGTTTGTCTTCCTGGTGTTGAGTTTTATAAGTTCTTTATAAATTTTGGTTATTAAACCCTTATCAGACGTGTTGTTGAATATGTTCTCCCATTGTGTGCTTTGTCTTTTTATTCTGTTGTTATTGTCTTTAGCTGTGCAAAACCTTTTTAGTTTGATATAGTCCCATTAGTTTATCTTGCCTTTTATTTCATTAGCCTGTGGAGATAAATCGGCAAATATATTGCTGCTAAAGATGTCGGAGAGCTTACTGCCTATGTTTTCTTCTAAGATGCTTATGGTTTCACGTCTTACATATAAGTCTTTTATCCATTTTGAGTTTGCTTTTGTGAATGGTGTAAGTTGACAGTCTAGTTTCATTTTTTTGCAGGTAGATGTCCAATTTTCCCAACACCATTTGTTAAAGAGGCTGTCTTTACTCCATTGTATGTTCTTTCCTCCTTTGTCAAATATCAGTTGTCCATAAAGCTGTGGGTTTATTTCTGGGTTCTCTGTTCTGTTCCATTGATCTATGTGCCTGTTCTTATGCCAGTACCACGCTGTCTTGAGTACAATGGCCTTGTAGTAAACCTTGATATCCAGAAGAGTGATACCTCCTGCTTTATTTTTTTCTCTTTAAGATTGCTGAGGCTATTCGTGTTCTTTTTTGGTTCCGTATAAATTTTTGGAATATGTGTTCTATATCTTTGGAGTATATCATTGGAATTTTAATTGGTATTGTATTGAATTTATAAATTGCTTTGGGTAATATAGACATTTTAATGATGTTTATTCTTCCTAGCCATGAGCATGGTATATGCTTCCACTTGTTTGTATCTTCCTTGATTTCTTTTATCAATGTTTTATAATTTTCCGAGTACAAGTCCTTAACCTCCTTGGTTAAATTTACTCCTAGGTACTTTATATTTTTGGTTGCAATAGTGAAGGGGATTGTTTCCTTAATTTCTTTTGCTGACAGTTCATTGTTGGTATATAGAAATGCCTCTGATTTCTGAGTATTAATTTTATATATTGCCACCTTGCTGAATTCATTTATCAGGTCCAGTAGTTTTTTGACTGAGACTTTAGGGTTTTCTATATACAATATCATATCATCTGCAAATAATGACAGTTTTACTTCTTCTTTTGCAATTTGGATGCCTTTTATTTCTTCTTCTTGTCTGATTGCTGTAGCTAGGACTTCCAGAACGATGTTGAATAAGAGTGGTGAAAGGGGGCATCCCTGATCTTAAGGGGATTGCTTTTAATTTTTACCCAATTAGTATGATGTTTGCTTTGGGTTTATCGTAGATGGCCTTTATCATGTAAAGGAATGTTCCCTGTATTCCCACTTCACTGAGAGTTTTGAGCATGAATGGGTGCTGGATTTTATCAAATGCCTTTTCTGCATCTATTGAAATTATCATGTGATTTCTGTCCTTCCTTTTGTTTATGTGATAAATCACATTGATTGATTTGCTAATATTGAACCAGCCTTGCCTCTCCAGAATAAATCCAACTTGATCATGCTGTATGATTTTTTTCATATATTGCTGGATCCGGTTGGCTAATATTTTGTTGAGAATTTAGCATCTAAATTCATCAAGAATATTGGCCTATAATTTTCTTTCTTTGTGCTGTCTTTGCCCGGTTTGGGGATCAGAATTATGCTCGCCTCATAAAAGGAGTTTGGAAGTCTTCCTTCCTCTTGAAATTTTTGCAATAGCTTGAGGAGGATAGAAGTTAGTTCTTCTTTGAATTTTTGGTAGAATTCACTTGTGAAGCCATCAGGCCCAGGACTTTTCTTTTTTGGGAGTTTTTTGATAACTGTTTCGATCTCATTTGTTGTAATTGGTTTGTTTAGGTGTTCTGATTCTTCCAGATTGATTTGTGGAAGATTATATGATTCAAGAAATTTTCATATCACCTAGATTGTCTAATTTTTTGGCATAGAGTTCTTCATAGTATTTTCTTACAATACTTTGTATTTCTGTTGTGTCAGTTGTTATTTCTCCACTCTCATTTCTAATTTTATTTATCTGAGTCCTCTCTCTTTTATTCTTGGTGAGTCTATTTAAAGGTTCATCGATCTTGTTTACCTTTTCAAAGAACCAGCTCCTGGTTTCATTGATTCTCTGTATTGTTTTCTTAGCCTCTATGTCATTTCTTTCCTCTCTGATCTTTATTATTTCCTTCCTTCTACTAGTCCTGGGCTTTATTTGCTGTTGTTTTTCTAGTTCTTTTAGATGCAGGATCAGGTTGCTTATTTGAGCTTTTTCTAGCTTCTTATGATATGCCTGTAGTGCATGAACTTCCCTCTCAGTACTGATTTTGCTGTGTTCCATAAATTTTGAGTTGATGTATGCTCATTATCATTGGTGTCTAGAAACCTTTTAATTTCTTCTTTGATCTCATTATTAATCCATTCATTATTTAATAACATGATATTTAGTTTCCAAGTCTTTGAGTATTTTTCAGGGTTTTTTTAGTGGTTAATTTCTAGTTTCATGGCATTGTGATCAGAGAAAATGCTTGATATGATTTCAGTCTTCTTAAATTTATTGAGACCATTTTTGTGTCCTAACATGTGGTCTATCCTAGAGAATGTACCATGAGCGCTTGAGAAGAATGTATATTTTATTGCTTTAGGTTGAAAAGTTCTGAAGATATCTATTAAATCGAGTTGATCTAGTGTATCCTTTAAGTCTGCTGTTTCTTTATTAATTTCTTTCTTGAGGATCTATCCAGTGTTGTTAGTGGGGTATTGAAATCCCCTACTATTATAGTATTGCTGTTAATCTTGCCCTTTACATCCATCAAAGTCTGCTTTATGTATGTCGGGCTTCTATATTTGGTGTGTAGATATTTATAATACTTATATCTTCCTCTTGAATTGTTCCCTTTATCATTATGTAGTGTCCTTCTTTATCTCTTACTACAGCCTTTGTTTTAAAGTCCATTTTGTCAGATATAAGTATTGCTAACCCGGCTCTTCTTTTTTCATTTCCATTTGCATGAAATTTTTTTTTCCATCCTTTTACCTTCAGTCTATGTGCATCTTTTGTT
The DNA here is from genome assembly GCA_037038555.1 of Rhynchonycteris naso. Lineage (NCBI taxonomy): Eukaryota > Metazoa > Chordata > Mammalia > Chiroptera > Emballonuridae > Rhynchonycteris > Rhynchonycteris naso. The sequence continues at coordinate 297,100,974 of CM072997.1, read as the reverse complement.
TTAAGGTGTGTCTCTTGTAGACAGCATATGTATGGGTCCTGTTTCTTTATCCACACAGCTATCCTATGTCTTTTGACTGGATCATTTAATCCATTTACATTTAAGGTTATTATTGATATGTAGTTGTTTATTGCTATTTTATTCTTTAAAGCTGTATTTTTCTTTTGCTATATTCTTTCCTCCCTTTGAACTGTTCACAACAGGCCCCTTAGTATCTCTTGCAGAATTGGTTTGGTTTTAATGAATTCCTTGAGGGTTTTTTTGTCTGGGAAGCTCTTTACTTCTCCTTCAATTTTAAACATTAGCCTTGCTGGATAGAGTAGTCTTGGTTGTAGGTTCTTTTTCTGTATTACTTTGAATATATCTTGTCATTTCCTTCTGGCCTCAAGTGTTTCTGTTGAGAAGTTGGATGTCATCCTTATGAGGGCTTCTTTGTAGGTGATAGCTTTTTTTTCTCTAGCAGCTTTTAAAATTTTCTCTTTATACCTTAGCTTTGGTATTTTAAATATGATGTGTCTTGGTGTAGATTTCTTTGGGTTTCTCTTTAATGGAGTTCTGTGTGCTTCTTGAATATGTGAAATGTTTTCCAGGCTTAATTTAGGGAAGTTTTCTGCTATGATTTGATTTTACAAAGTTTTTATTTCTTGTTTTCTCTCCTGTTCTTCAGGAACCCCTATGAAGCTGATGTTATTTCTCTTCATGTTGTCACAGAGCCCCCTTAGAGTTTCCTCACATTTTTTGAGTCTCTTTTCTTTTTTATGCTCTGCTTCTGTGCCTTTGTTTATTGTGTCCTCTAACTTGCTGATTTGTCCCTCACTCTCATCCGTCCTGCTTTTAATTCCTTCCATTGTGGTATTCAGTTCTGATACTGTATTTGTCATTTCTGTCTGATTCTTTTTTATGATTTCAATTTCCTTTTTTATACTTGCTATCTCTTTATTTAGGTGTTCGTAATGACTATTCATTGTTGCTCTAATTTCTTTTAACATCCTAACTATCATTATTTTAAATTCTGCGTCAGGTAATTTGGTTATATCTGGTTCATTCAGGTCCTTCTCTGGGGATTTCTCTTGATTCATTTGGGTTGCATTCCTCTGCCTGCCCATTTTCTCTTTGTATAAGAAGGTTGTCGCCACTGGAGTCCAATGGGTGTTGCCTTTGTGTTCTCTAGGTGTGGTCTGTCTGTAGTCCCGCCACCCCCTCTGCCGCTGCCTATGGCAGTTCAGTATGGGCGTTGCCAGCGCCGGCCCACTGTGGCTGTTCCTGTGATTTCCGCCTCTCCTCTGAGGGAGGGGCTGTGTTCTGGTGCCTGGCTCTCCAAACCTCAGCCTGCCTGGGCCTTCACCTCGCCCCCACAGGTCGGGTTGCACACTGCACTCAAGCCACAAGCCTCAGCACCAAGGGTAGAGGTGAGCACCTTTGCTCAGCTTCGGACCCAGCCTGTCTCCGCGCTTCCGCCTAGCCCCCGCGGTCAGAGCCTGCTCGCCACAGTTTCTCTGGTTGGATGGGCCTGCTGATGTGCACTCAACTGTGAGCCTCCGACCGTCTGGAGCTTTAGCCCCGCCCCCGAGGCCAGGGCCCTCTTGCGCAAGATCGCAAACCATGGTTTCTCGGCTGGGAGTGGCTGCTGGTGTGTGCTCAGCTGCGAACTTCCACTCATTCAGAGCTCTAGCCCCGCCCCCGCGTTCAGAGCCAACTCACGAACGCAGGATGGCAAACCGGTTTCTCCGCCTGGGCGGGGCTGCTGGCCTGTACTCAGCCACGAGCCCCCGCCTGTTCCTGGTCCTGACCCTGCCCCTGCGGTCAGGGCTGGCTTGCGCAGGGTCGCAGAGCAGATCTCTGCCCATTTTTGTCCTCCCGCTTTTCCCCCGCAGGTGGGGTTACAGGCCGGCCTGCAGCTTCCGGACAGCTTTCGCGCGTCCCCTCCACCCCTGCTGGGCTAGACCAAGCTCACACTGGCTGGACCTCCGCCCATGCCGACAGAACCGCGTTTCAGCATCCCGCTGCCACCGTCCCTCCAGCAAGCCCTCAGCAGTGTGGGTAGGGGCACTGCAGCTCAGACCCTAACACTCTATACTGTAGTCCTAGAAGCTCCCTTCGTCTGAGCAGCTCTGCTCTAAGTGCTGTGGGAGAGCTTATTTGACTGGTGTCCTTTCTCCCTTTGCTGGTATTGCTAGTTCCAGGGGAAATATTCATTTTTGATTAGGGAAGTGACTCAGCCCAGGGGTTAGGGTGGCTGTCTCTCAGAGTGTTTCTCCCTGTGGCTTCCAGTTTACTCTCTCTCCCCGCTGCTCTGGTCCTCTCCCCTGTCCCCGTTCCCCGGAGCCCCGGGTGAGTGGCTGTGAGAGAGTTTTCCTGTGCTGTCCCTTTAAGAAGAATCCTGGGTCTGAGAAAACTGTCTCTTTCTCACAAACAGTATCCTCACTTGTTTCACAGCTCAATACTGTCCAAACGCCTCTTCTAGGCTCTGGGGCTGCAGACTGGGGCTTTGTTCCTGGGACCCAGGTCCCTCCCTCTCTGCCAAACTCTCCTCCTGCCATGCGTGTCTCTCCGGGCTGCCGTTTGCTCCAGGAAGCTGGGCAGCCCTCTTCGCGTTTTCGCTATTCCTACCAGTCTCAATGTGGCTTCTTCTGTGTTCCTTGGTTGAAGAGTCCACTTAGTTTAGTTTAAAGTTGGTTTATCCAGATGATGGTTCTTAAAATTAAGTTATAATCCACTTTGGTTCTGGGAATTGGAAGTTGGTACGTCCGCCTACTCCATCGCCATCTTGCCATCCTTCCAAAAAATGTTTTAATTAGGACTAAGACTTCAAAAACATCCTTGACTCTGTTTCTAGCAATGTTAGCTGTTGTGTCTATAACAATAAGCTATTCTTACTAACTATTCTTATTAAGTTTACATTACTTCCACAAAGAATATTAAATAGCCTTACATTGTGTCAAAATTATGTAAATCAGGGACCTGACCAGTAGGGGAATTTAAATCACAATTGTTGTCTGTAAAAGCCTAGCCACAGATTCAGGCCCTCAGCTGTAGCCAAGAGAGAGACTGACCTCTTGGCTGTCTTCAGAATTCCCCAAGGTCACCAAGTCTGTGCTACATCAAAGAACTTGTGTCTCTGCAGCAGAATTCCCCTCATTAAGTCAGTAACCAAGGCCATAAGAACCCTGATATGCTAATCTGAATTTACCCAGGTGCCAGCAAATGCTTACAATAACTCCTATATCTAAAGCTTGCTCACACAGCTTGGGGCTGACACTTGCTGGTCTCAGCCCGCTGGTATCCTTGCATCCAGGCATTTTTAAAATAAAGTTTCCTTTTGGAACACACTAGCTTTGTGTTTTTGGTTTATCCTGTGGTTTCTGCCTTTCAGTACTGTGTATAGCTGCTTTTGTGCTACTGGCAGAGCTGAGTAGTTGCAGCAAACTTAGCACCTCTAAAGCCTGAAATAGACACCCATTTACAGAACGTCTTCAGACTGGGCTGTTATTAAAAGAAGATAGGGTAAGCATCGTGCACCTGCACCCTTAGAGAGGTTTTATGGTGGTATTAATCTCTGTCATTGTATACAGGATGCAATACTGTTAATATTCTCCTTGGAAAAGAGAGAGGACAAAATGAGAAGGAAGTACTTGTACCTCCCTACTGTGGTAGCCCTAACTCCATAGCTAATTCACTAACAAAGATTTTCTCATTCCTGGTACAAATCCAGGAAATGTGAAATGACCACTGTCAGTCGGCGGACCCAGTGACACTTCTATGAGCAGAAACCGGGACAGATTTCTATTCATTCATTAACTGCTCCTGTCCCCATGCACCACTTCAACAACAAAGCAGCCATGATGATATTTTTTTTTTTTCATGATGATATTTTTGATGCTCAGGAGTGATGTCAGTCACACACTGGGTCCAATCTGCTTTAGAAGTTCTGGATTTTCTATTTCAGGTTGTGGAGCCATTCTTTTTTTCCCAGACTCCCAAGACCCACTCTTACAGTAGCAGAATAGCATCATCTTCCAGGGCTGTACTAAATCTCGTGATCCATATGCTCAACTCTCCCCCAAATTGGGTTCCCTCATCACCCTGCCCACACTGTGATCCAACCGCCTCTGGAGCAACCCCGAAACTCTCTACCATCTCCCTGTAGAGCACTATCTAGGTTTGGATAATCTTCTGCTATCTAAGCCTTCTCTTCTTCTAGCCTCTCTTGCACACCCCTGCATTGGTTATGGGCTGACTGATGCTGGGTGTTGGCCTACTGGACAGGAGAGGATGTATGGTTTTTTGCCAGGCAGAGGCCTTCTGGTCCTTCTCAAGCAAGAGAGGAGTACTAGCTTCACTTGGTTGTGGTGTTATGCCCTGCCAGCCCAGCCATCAGGGGGTTTTCTTGCTGTCAAAGAGATGAGGGAGGGGTGCATTGGGTCCTCTTCTTCCAAACCCAAACATCACCTGCATTTTCCCTTCACACATGCTCCCTCTGTTGGCTACAATTCTCCATCACTCCTAAGCCCAATTTTGGACAACCATGGTGTAAGTTTAAAGACCAGGTTAATAGAAACATATGTCTTTATGATCACTGCACTATTGAGAAGGTCAAACTCTCTGGTCCTCTGTGGATGAAGGTGAATGATCCAAATGCCTAAGAGAGACAGACAGAAACTCTGAAAGACCTGGTGGAAGAGCTCAGGAAGAAACCACTTGGCATTAAACCAAAGATATTCACAACCATTGGTGAAAGGAACTTGGTCCCACCTCAGAGACACTGTGGACCTGATGGTCAGAAAGGGCAAGTCATACAGAGAGAAAAACAGACACCTCAATGTGCAGAGACACCCTGACCTATGGGAGATGGTGGAGCTCACAGAGGCAGGGTGACACCCTGTGTGTGGATTGCAGGTTCTCCCACCCTGCGGGCCAAGCTGTGCTGTCCACATGGGGCAGAATGCCATACTGGTACATCCTGGGAGTTCAGCTTCAATGGACAGCCTGCCCTCATCTTTGACACAATGAACATAACCTGGACAGTCATTGATCCTGCAGCCAGAGGGGCCCAGGAGGACTGGGAGAACAACAAGGAACTGGCAGAGTATTTCAGGAAGAACTCAATGGCAGATGGCAATCACTGGCTGAGGGAGTTCCTAGAGCACATGAAGAAAATGCGGGAGCCCACAGGTAACTGAGCAAGGTGCGGAGGTGTGGTGAGTGTCTAATGTCTTCCTATGTGTGTGTGAGTATGTGTGTGTGATGGATAAATCCACCGGCTGATTTCTGGGTGGACTTTTTGTCAGTGTCAGAGAGCCATTGATTTCCCACCACTGTCCCTTTCCACCCCTTCTCCCTCAGTACAGGAGCCCCTACCTTAACTAATCAGTGATGCAGCCATCATGGACTACTAGATGGTTCCATAATCTCTATGCATCAGAATGGAATGCTTGCAGGCCTTCTCTTCTTCTATTATAGTTATCTTTTAGCGAAGTCAAAGGTCACTTCTTATGAAGCCTTTGCCTCTTACCTCAGACAGGATTAAGTACCCGCAATTCTCATTCTCCAGAAGGTCTACCCGTGGTTTTCATGTCAGCTGTACAATGACCAGACGGACCTTTGCTGTCTCCCTCTGGAGAATATGTGCTCCATGAGCACAGGGCACAGTCACTATTCAGCTTTATACCCCGTACCTGCTGGTGTGGCTGTCACATGCGTCAGTAAACATGGGGATGGCATATGCTGGGGAAAGCAGGTGCTAAGGGAGGTGGCACCTTAGAGTTGACAAGGCGTTTTGCCTTTTCCTTTGTCTCAGTACGACCCTTAAGCTCCTCGGCCATCCCACTCATGTCACAGATCATCCCATTGACCTTCACCTTCCCATTCTTCATCTGGGTCCTTTGGAGGTGGTGGCCCGGCACCTTGGAAAGGGAAAAGCAGGCTGGCCTCTGGCTCTGGGCCAGCCAGGACATAATCTTATAAGGACTGGGAGAGGTGAGCTGTGGTCTCACCCAAGACCCTGTCCCCTGATCCATCTCTCCATAGAAATGATGTGCTTTCTTAGTGTTGAGAATTCACACTCCATAGTAGCCATTGGAAATCAAGAGTATAAAAAAGTTCAGCAAACTTTAAAATTACACACAATTGTTAGTTAACATTATATCATATTATCGTACATATTTATTTTTTAATATTCATAGTTATAACTAGTCTTTAAGAGGTTTGATGATAATTTCAGGGGCCATCTTTTAAAAAAGATTTTAGTTATTCATTTTAGAGAGGAGAGAGAGAGACAGAGAGAGAAAGAAAGAGAGAAGTGAGGGAGGAGCAGGAAGTGTCAGCTCCCACATGTGCCCTTCCCAGGCAAGCGCAGTGTTTTAAACCGGGACCTCAGCATTCCAGGTTGTCACTTTATCTATTGCGCCATGACATGCCAGGCTTTAAATATATATATATATATATATATATATATATATATATATATATATATATATATATATATATATATATATATATATTGACAGAGACAGAGTCAGAGAGAGGGACAGATAGGGACAGACAGGCAGGAACGGAGAGATGAGAAACACCAACTCTTTGTTGCGGCTCCTTAGTTGATCATTGATTGCTTTCTCATATATGTCTTGACTGGGGGGCTACAGCAGACCAAATAACCCCCTACTCGAACCAGCGACCTTGGGCTCAAGCTGGTGAGCCCTGCTCAAACCAGATGAGCCCACACTCAAGCTGGCGACCTTGGGGTCTCGAACCTGGGTCCTCCACATCCCAGTCCAATGCTCCATCCACTGCGCCACTGCCTGGTCAGGCTTTAAAATATATTTTTAATAAGACTATTTCAGGGGCCATTTAATTTTATCACAAATGAAATTTTCATCCCATAACAAGTCTATTTAAGCTCTCTGAGGCCTAAGGCAAAAAGGAATCCTTATGCCGCTTCCAGGACATCTTACAGTGACTGCAGTTGTGTGGGCTAAATATTCCATAAGGGGTAGATCCTGCAGCCCCCAGTGGTACCGTTCAGACATAGCCTTTAGGACTAAGAGGCCACTTTTTCAGCCTCAGAGTCACTCAAAAACAGACCTTCAAAAACTCTAAAATTTCTCTTTCTCATGAAATGACTAGAAATACTGGGCTATGTTTTTTTCTTTTTACTTTCTAGTTCCGTGATGGTGAACCTATGACACACATGTCAGCACTGACACGTGTTAGCCATTTTTGATGACACGCGGCCGCATACCAGAGAAGTATGGGGCCACATGCCGAGAAGGACGTTTCATCTTCGGCTCCTGCACAGCCAGGTGCAGTAGCTGAGGATAAAACATTTGCTGTAGTGTAGACACTCTGTGCCAGAGGTCTGTAGGCCAAAACAACAGAACTCCGGCACAGAGTATCTAGTTCTGGGACTTCTGGTTAGGCCATTTTTCTGGAAGTGACACACCACCTGAGTTATGCTTGGTTTTTCGGCGAATTTTGACACACCAAGCTCAAAAGATTGCCCATCACTGTTCTAGTTCTACTTCCTACTCTGTTCTGGATCTGAAAGCTATAGATTCCAACTCGTCAGCTCTGAAAATAAAACATTATAGTACAGACTGGTATTTTCCTATACAGTTATTCATCTTTGCCCTTCAAAAAATACAGACATTTAACAATGTATACTTCACAACTGTTCAAGCATGCCATCCTATTTTGGAGCATGCTAAAGAGCAAAAACATCAGATAAAAATGAGTCAGTAGAACTGATTCAGAAATGAGCAAGATGTAAAAAGCTGCTCACTGGCAGCTAGATGGAACTCTGCCATTTGGCCTCCACTGGGTGGAGCATTTTTATACCTTACTAGGTCTTTAATTCTTTGAGCAGTACGAACATTCATGTATGTCAAGGGTCCCCAAACTATGACCCATGGGCCGCATGAGGCCCCCTGAGGCCATTTATCTGGCCCCCACCGCACTTCTGGAAGGGGCACCTCTATTATTGGTGGTCAGTGAGAGGAGCACAGGATTCATCCGCACCCATAGTTCCCATTGAAATACTGGTCAGTTTATTGATTTAAATTTACTTGTTCTTTATTTTAAGTATTGTATTTGTTCCCATTTTGTTTTTTACTTTAAAATATGTGCAGTGTGCATAGAGATTTGTTCATAGTTGTTTTTTTTTTTTATAGTCCGGCCCTGCAACGATCTGAGGGACAGTGAACTGGCCCCCTGTGTAAAATGTTTGGGGACCCCTGATGTACGTCCTCGTGCCTCCTGACCATCCAGAGTACGATCGATTTATTTTAAAAATGTGTAAGTCAACCTTAAAATAAGCAAATATATGTTCTTCTTGTTTCTATAAATTGGTTATCAAACAAACATGATTTTAAGTTGATAAAACTATAACTGGAACTAATTTCATTTTCTGGAAAAAAAACAACCTCACTCCCAGGGGTCAGCAAGCATGAAAGAAAACTCACTACAAAGGGTTAAAATACATCTCCTCTTGATCTTGCATGATCTCATTGAAGGCCTCTCCACAGGTTGTAGAGATAACTCATCAGGCCCCCATATTTGTCTGTGTTCACATTTCTAGTTATGTTTGTGGAAACCTGAATGTGACTATCAATTTTTATATTTTTTAAGAACACGGTGTTACCCAAGTTCAACATCTCAGGAACATAATATGGAAACAATCAGGGGTGTTGGAGATAAAGGACTAAGAATGGTGTCAGATGGTTTCCCATTTAAAAATGCTAGTCCATGTGTCTGGAACAGTCCCCGAAGTCACAAGAATTTGTGGAAAAACCGTTTTCTCTCCAAGAGCTCATACCCCTTTGAATCGATACCCTGAGCAAGTCTGGCTGGTTAGTAAAAAGTTTGGCTTTATCAACTGTGTGAGGCAGTAGCTAATTGGAAACTTCAAAATAATATTGTGAAGACACTAAAAGTCCCAGAGTTCTCTGTGATTTCGTTTCATTTCTGTTGTTAGAACCTTGACCTCTCACCAAACCTTGTTTCCTCATTTTGGATCCTAGAATACGATGGCTGCTAAGTGAACATGAGTGACCCCTTTATGCCACCTGGGTTTTTTAAATGTTTATGTATCGACTTTAGAGAAAGAGAGAGAGCAGAGAAACAGGAACATCTGTTCTTTATGCCTTGACCAGGGATCGAACCGGCAACTTCTGCACTTTCAGAGGATGCTCTAATCAACTGACTGCAATTCAGAGGATGCTCCTATCCCGCAGAGAAACAGGAACATCTGTTCTTTATGCCTTGACCAGGGATCGAACCGGCAACTTCTGCACTTTCAGAGGATGCTCTAATCAACTGACTGCAATTCAGAGGATGCTCCTATCCCGCCAGGGCCACCTGTTGTTTTCTATCGGAAGGTGTAGTGAGTCAGCAGACATCCTGGTTAGTGGAACTGCCAAAATGAATACATTATATAAAAAACCGGTGCTGAACGGTTGCAGTTTTACATGTCAAAAAATTTTAAATGTGTGCAGTAGGTTTCCCCGCGCTCCCGCGCTTCTCTTCCTGGACCGGGGGCGCGCTCCGTCGCCGCAAGAAGGCCTCCGCGTAGATCAGCACCCGAGACCGAACAGCTCCCGAGGCCCCGCCCTCAGCTCGCGCTGGCCCCTCCCACCCCTCCCTTCGGCAAGCGCAGGGAAAGTGACACTGGGCGGGTGAGTAACCCAAAGCCAAACTTTGCTTCTTTGTCGCCTTGCCTCGCCTTTGCTTAGTCTTTGCCTGGCCGCTTTTATCCCACCTTCACCCCGCCGGCCCCCGCCAGCTCCTCAGTCGCTTTTGCCTTTCCCCAGCCCTGCCTCCTTTCTGCCTTTGCCTTTCCTTCGCCCTCCTCACTTCTTCCCTCCTTTCTTCCTTCCTCCCTCCCTCCCTTCCTATTCTTTCTTTTAAACACTATTCGATTCTATTTGTGTATTTCATCGTTTGTATAAATTAATGTGGTGAATGACTACCGTCAATTTACCATAGCTTCTCAATCTCACTTCCTAAGACTCCTTCCCTCAAAACAACAGACTCTCTAGTCTGAGAAATAAACCTACTGCACTCATTTAAAATCTTTTGACATGTAAAACTTCATCAGTTCAGCACCGGTTTTTTATATAATGTATTCCTTTTGAGTCTGTTGTCGCAAGGCGACAAAGAAGCAAAATTTGGCTTTGGGTTACTCACCGGCCCAGTGTCACTTTCCCTGCGCTTGCTGGAGGGAGGGGTGGGAGAAGCCAGCGCGAGCGGAGGGCGGGGCCTCGGGAGCTGTTCGGTCTCGGGTGCTGATCTGCGCGGAGGCCTCCTTGCGGCGACGGAGCGCGCCCCCGGTCCAGGAAGAGAAGCGCGGGAGCGCGGGAAAACCTCCGGCTCCTTGCGGCGACGGTGCGCGCCCCCGGCCCAGGAAGGGAAGCGCGGGAGCGCGGGGAAACCTCCGGCTCCTTGCGGCGACGGAGCGCGCCCCCGGCCCAGGAAGAGAAGCGCGGGAGCGCGGGGAAACCTCCGGAAGGCTCGAGGCGTCGTGACGAGCAGGGCGGATATGCCTCCCACTGCTGCGGTTCCCATGGGCAACCGCGCCGACGCGGCCGTGGTGGCGCAGTGGGGCAGCGAGGAGGACGCGCTCTGAGGCTCCGGGCCGCCGCCTGCCGCCTGCCGCCCGCCGCCCGCCGCGACCGCGCAAGAGGCGCCCAGGGCCCGCGCTCCGCCGCCGTCCTCGCGCTCCGCCGCCCCGCCTCGGCTCGCATCCTCGGCCGCCATGGCCTTCGCCGCCCGGCGCCGCGCGGGCTCGGAGCGCAGGCGGCCTCCGCGGCACCGGGCGCTGCGCGGGCTGCTGCTGCTGTGCCTGTGGCTGCCGAGCGGCCGCGCCGCCGGGCCGCCCTCCGCGCCGCCGGCCGAGCCGCGCCCGCAGCCCCCAGGCGTGGAGCAGCTGCTGGAGGAGTTCCGGCGCCAGCTGCGGCAGGAACGGCCGCGCGGGGACCTGGAGCTGCAGCGGCGCGCCGGCGACGGCCCGCGGCAGGACTGCCCCGGCCCGGGCGGCGGCGGCTACAGCGTTCTGACCGACGCCATCATCCGCACCAAGGACTCCATCGCGGCCGGCGCCAGCTTCCTGCGGGCGCCCGCGGCCGTGCGGGACTGGCGGCAGTGCGTGGCGGCCTGCTGCTCCGAGCCGCGCTGCTCCGTGGCCGTGGTGGAGCTGCCCCGGCGGCCCGCGGGCCCGGGCCCGGCCCCGGCCGCCGCGCTCGGCTGCTACCTCTTCAACTGCACCGCGCGCGGCCGCAGCGTCTGCAAGTTCGCGCTGCACGGCGGCTACAGCAGCTACAGCCTCAGCCGCGCCCTGGAGGGCCTGGACCGGGACGCCGGCCCCCGGGTCACCGCCCGGGCCTCGCCCCGGCTGGGTAAGCGTGCCGCGGACGGCGGCTGCGGCCGACCGCTCGGCCCCTGCTCTCGGTGCACCTGTTGGGCGGCTGCATCTGCAAGGCCGGTCGGCCCGCCCGTCTGGTCACGACCGCCGGGCCCTCCTCGGCCACGTCAGAAATGAAACACCCTTGCTCCAAATTATTTTAGTTGCGTGCATCCGGAACCGTGGCTTTGATTTCTCAGTCATTAGGAACGGTTTCTGAAACATCCCAGTAGATTGGGCAGAAAGAAGCAAGGCACGGGAGGCTGCTTTCGCAGTTTTATTTATTCACTTATTTTTGGCTTGGGGATGGAAGCTGATCCTGAGAGGGTTCACGGAAATTCTACTTAAAGGAGAAAAGCTCAGAGCAAAAAAAATTATTTTAGCCTCAGGTTTCTATAAGGCATGGTTTGTGTCAAGTCATTGCGACAGCAAAATCTAATCACATCCCGGATTACTCATCACACACACACTGTTTCTTAGCATGGCTCTCCCCACTCATGATCCCACGCATGATCCCACTTGTAGACGCTTTCATCAGAGAAAATAGAAAAGATCACGTGTCAGGTATTTCCGAAGTGGGTCTAACTGATTCCCATGAATTACTGTACCCTTTCACAGAATGAAAAGAAGGAGCTTGATTGAGCCCTAGCAGGTGGCTCAGTGGATAGAACGCCAGGCATATTGACATCCTGGGTTCCATTAAGATCAAGGCACACAAGAGAAGCGACCATCTGCTTCTCTCCCCTTATCTCTCCCCCTGCTTCCCATTCTCTCCCTCCTCCCCTCCTGCAGCCAGTGGCTGGAGGGTCTGCTTCAGGCGCTGAGGATAGCTCTCTTTATTGGAGCATTGAGCATCGGCTTCAGAGGGGCTTGCCAGGTGGATCCCGGTTGGGGTGCATGCGGGAGTCTGTGTCACTATCTCCCCCTCCCACTTGAAAAAAAGAAAAAAGGAAAAGAAGGGGTCTGATTTAGCTTGAAAATAAGAAAGTTAATGCACATCCCTTTGTAAAAAAATATTTTATTTGTATTATTTTTTTAAGTGAGAAGAGGGGAGATAGTGAGACAGACTCCTGCATGTGCCCCAACTGGGATCCACCCAGCAACCACCTTCTTAGGCCAACCTGGAACCACTGGCTGCCAGAACAGAAGAGAAAGAGAAGGTGGGAGCGGAGGGGAAGAGAAGTAGATGATTCAAGCATTCTTTTTTTAAAAGAGCTAAAAATACTTTTCAACAGATAATTTTACTTTCTGCAAATGTTTAGAATGAGAATCAAGACACATAAGAGGGTGCACCAAAATTGTAGCAGCTGGAGATTAAGGTCACTGAAGGAATAAAACCTTGATTGTGGTTGTTAGTTCAGGGTGTTTGATTGCATTTTCCTGCTGTTTGATTTATGATAACACAAGAATGGTATTACAGAAATAGCCAGGTATCTCAGCTGATTAGAGTATTGTCCAGATAGTCTAAGGTTGCCAGTTCGATCCCAGGTCATGCATAAATAAGTGGAACAACAAATCTATTTCTCTCTCTTTCCCTCCCCCCCTAAAATCAGTTTTTAAAAAAGAATGCTATTATAACAAGATTAAGGGAGCAGCTTCAGCGGGTTTGGAAATCTGGAGTCTCCATGACATGCAGATCCAGTGAGAAGGGTCGGGAAATCTGTGTGCACATGCCTGACCCACCTCTAACAAAGAGAAGGCTGAGAACGCTTGTCAGGGGAGCAGATATCAAAGGTCACCCAGTGACTGCCTCCGCCTGGATGGAGGCGGACATTGGGAAGGACGCCAAAGTTTCCTCCCTGACGTGAGGGTAGGAGGCACTTTTATTTAGACCCCTACCAGCATTCCTGAGCCCTCCTGATGGCTGTTTAGAGATATATACTTTCTGTGCAAACATGGATCCAAAATTCCCAACGGCAGAAAAAAATAATCCCTTCTCCTGTTCTCAGAGCACATCTGGAAGAAACCAACATTATCAGCTCATGTGGAGAAAGACTAGAACAGTCACACAAAATGGTGATAAATTGAGGTTGTGTATTACATTTTTCTAAATTGTTGAAATTTTTAAAAACCCATTTTTTTAAAATGATGAATTTTGATTAACGTTTTTTTGAGGGTGGGGGAGAGACAAAGAGGGAGAGAGAAGCATCAACTCGTAGTTGCTTCACTTTCTTGTGCATTGATTGCTTTTTGTATGTGTCTTGCTATGGATCAGACCTTGGGCTCAAGCAGAGGCAGGGACCCCTTGCTCAAGCCCGTGACAAGCCAGTGAGCCCATGGTCAAGCTGGCGAAGTCAGGGTTTCAAACCTGTGACTTCAGCGTTACCAGTCAATGCTCTATCCACTGCACCACCACCAGTCAGGCTGATTTGTAATATTTATGATTTACGCCTCATTTTTAGTCTGTCTCCAACTCTGTATCTTGACTTCAGCAGGCCCTACTAATTTCTCACCCTCAGCTATATCATTGGTGCCCATCTAGTACGGGTCCAGATCCCAGAACCTCTTCCTTGTCCTTAAGTCTCTGTTTAAGGCAGTGTTTTGTGAATCAGAGCAGGGAACAGCATTATTCTGCATACAGTGCCACCGTGGTATATGCTCCATTAACATCAGTGTGTCTCATCTCTGTGGCTCTTACCATGTGTGTGTAGTTTCCAAAAGAAATCCATGTTACCATAGTACTTAACACTGGTTTATTACATTTTTATGATACAAAGTCAAAATTACATTTATCATGTACTCCACGAGCAAGTTGAATATTTTTAAGGGTAACATACTCCTTTCCTCTTCTTATTACCATTTGTTTATTTCAAGGCCTGTTTCTGGGTACAGAAGCTCTGGCTTATTAAAAAAAAAAATTACACAGTGTAATTTGCCTGCAGTTGAGCTGAGGAGAAATGTCTCTGTTATTTCACTTTTTCTTTTCTTTCTTTTTTTTTTTTACAGGGACAGAGAGAGAGTCAGAGAGAGGGATAGATAGGGACAGACAGACAGGAACAGAGAGAGGTGAGAAGCATCAATCATTAGTTTTTCATTGCGACACCTTAGTTGATCATTGATTGCTTTCTCACATGTGCCTTGACCGCGGGCCTTCAGCAGACTGATCAACCCCTCACTGGAGCCAGCGACCTTGGGTCCACGCTGGCAAGCTTTTGCTTAAGCCAGATGGGCCTGCGCTCAAACTGGCGAGCTCAGGGTCTCGAACCTGGGTCTTCCACATCCCAGTCTGAGACTCTATCCACTGCGCCACCACCTGGTCAGGCTGTCTCTGTTATTTCCGATGCAACGCTGGTCAGGTTAGAGAAAATGAGGATTTCACTTTGTTCATAAACCATATCTTAAAGCTCACCTAAAGAAAAGTGGTTAAATATCATTTTTTTCTTCCAGAAGGGCAAGATTAGTTTTATAATTTGTGGGATATTTCTTTGCTTACCTGATTCTCCATTGAAGTCTTTGGGGTTAAATCTTTGCAGTGTAAAATATACATATTATTAACATTCATTGCTATTCATGTGAATATTATTTAGTTATGTTTCAGTTTACCCACTTACCTGGAGAAGGTGAATAAAGACCTCAGGCACAGACCTTTGCTCAGAGGTGGAAAAAGTCAGAACAAGTTTCTTCTTAAGCAGGGATTTGCTAATGTAAACTGGAGTTACAAGCCCTCATTGTTTTAAAAGACTACAACCCGGGGGCCATTATGTTCTCAGTAAACATATGTGCCCTTTGGCAGTATCAAGTGCGCTTATTCCTTGTAACTTGCTCATTAAAAGTCTCCTCCTTTTGAGGCTGGCAAATGGCAGGAGGTCACAGCTCAAAGAGCTACCAGTTTAATTCCTGCGTTTCTGGGCCTTGAGAGAGGGTCACCAGGTGAGAAGTCAGGGCGTCTGCTGGGTCTCTGAACATCTGAACGGTAATGGTGACTCGTTGAAGGATGTTCAGATTGGTATTCCAGAAGAACCATTCTAGCTGCAGCGTAGGAAGAATGTTTCTTCCTGCTTCTCCCCTTGGGGGACTCCTAGCGCTGCCGCTGGCCTCACGCCCCAGATACCGGGAGTCTGGCGCGCTCAGGAGTTTGCTTAGGGTCCAGCGTTGGCTGCAGGGGAAGAAAGACCGGGCCTGCCCGCATCATCCAGATGAAGTTAAGGAGAGCAAGTCCAGGCCAGCATTTGGGCCATAGCATTGGTGTTGCAGGAGGGAGGACAGTGTAGGCCAGTGGTTCTTAACCTTTTTTGCGGTACCGAACCCACCAGTTTCATATGCACATTCACCGAACCCTTCTTTAGTGATAAAATATGATTTTTTTTCCAAATTCAAGACATAGGTATATGTTTTTTTACTGGTGCACAAAATGAGCCGTGCATGAACATCACCTTGCTCAAAGAACAAAACCAACAAAGTGCAGGAACTCACAACAAATTACGGTATTACTTTATTCTGGCCTCCGCGGCAGAGGCTTCTCCGAACCCCTGAGACTGACTCATCAAACCCCTAGGGTTCCATAGAATCCAAGTTAAGAATCACTGGTGTAGGCCAACAAGGCAGTGTGACACCCTGTAGTTTGTTTTCAGTGATATTACTAAGTTTCTTTGAAGTATATGTGTATTTGGGTAAGATGAGTAATTAGAAACTTTAATAAATTTAAAAAATTCCCAACTCTGCTCTTAGAAGTATAACTTCTCCCATTAGTCATCACTGAAGCAGCTCGCAGTCATTAATATTGAGATGAATATAAGTAGCTTTAAATTATTATTTCATTCTAGGTCGCAAGTAAATACATAGATGTGTTTTACTCTTCTGGGATAACTCAAACTCAGAGTGCTGGCTTCTGTTATAAAAATTAGATATTAGAGCCAGACCTGTGGTGGCGCAGTGGATAAAGTGTTGACCTGGAACACTGAGGTCACCTGTTTGAAACCCTCGGCCCAGTCAAGGCACATTGAGGACCAACTACTATGAGTTGATGCTTCCCCCCACCCCCTTTTCTCTCTCATCTCTCTAAAATTAATAAATAAATGAATAAGATCTTTTTTAAAAAATTAGTTATTAGAAGCTGTGAATTTCTACTTTCTTAGATGAAGAATTAGACTCCAGAAAATATTATTGGGCTTTATTTTATATGGATTAAAGTACTTGCATTAACATTCCAAATTTAATTTATTTCCCATCTATTGAACACTGTATATACTATATCACTCCTATTTTTGAAACTTGAGGATAAGAAGCTTTATATCAGAGGTGGATATTTTTTATGAGTTAAGTGAAAATTTCACTCTAGAAAACAAAACTACTCCGGATTTACACATTGGAGGCCTAGTTCACTGTTGCACCCACACTTTGTTCTGGCTACAGCTCACACTCCACACTTCTGCATGTAATACAGCTGAAATCCCACATTTATAATTTATTGCTATTTTAATTATTACGTAAGGGAAATACAGTGAAAATCAATGAGAAGGTAACTTTCAGTTACTACGTATTTTTCGCACTTCTTTTCTGGACTACGTCTCTCCCAGCTGACAAGATACCTCTCTCAAGTCCTTAGAAGGAAGTAGCGAATCATCGCTCTTGTGCATTATTTTCTCTCGCAGAAAAGGATGAGCCCCCGTTCCCCAAGGCCGGACAGGATGTGGTTTTACATCTACCCATAGACGGGCTGACTTTGGATGGCCGGGAGAGCACAGACGACCACGCCATCATCCAATATGAGTGGACACTGCTTCAGGGTAACCCGTCGGTGGACATGAAGGTAATTCATGTCGCCATTGTCATGGAAGCTAATGTGTCAGTGAAGTGGTGTTTGGTAATGTCCTCTCACTTACGTTTCCAAAATGTCTATGAGCCAGCAGAAGAGGAGAAAGTATAAGAGTGATTGTCCAAAAAATGGTGTATTCCATAAATTTACTTTTCTGCTGTGTCCTCAGTGATTCTAATCATTTGTTTGGAAGCTTACTTAGTTCTTGCTGCTTTTTTATGGGCTTCTCCAGGATAAAAAAAGCTTCAAGGAAAAAGATTCATACTTTGTTTTAATGAGGCAGATTGCCGTTTAAAATTTTGGCATCTTTTCTTAGTTCAACATCCAGGTAGGACGTTTGAAAAATGCAAAGGAGTATCAAGAGGACAATAACAGGAGAATGAAGTCATTCTTCACGTGGTCCAGAAAGCAATCATCTTACCTAGCAGTTAGGCCTGCTTGAGATAACTGAGTGAATAAGTGAGCAGAGGGGCTGGTGGTGTTCCTGATCACGTACGCCACCCTGATATTCATTAGGCTCGCCTGGGCCAGGCTGCAGTTGCTACAGGTGGAAATGAGCCCCTTATCAGCAGCCACAGACACACCCCGAGTCTTGAGCCTTGCGGCAGGTGGCTTTTTATTAATCCTGTCAGCACCTTTTATGGTTAGCGGTACTTCCTGGCTGGGGCAGATAAACTTCATCCAGACTGCTTCAGTTTGAGGAAGTGGGAAAAATCTGCATTGGTTTGCTAGGGCCGCCACCACCAAGTACCACAGACTGTGTACAGGCTTAAACAACAGATATTTATCTCCTTCCAGCTCTGGAGTGGAGGAGGCCAAGGTCAAGGTTCCAACAGGATTGGTTTCTCCTCAGGCCTCTCCTCTTGGCTTATAGTTGTCTGTCTTTTCCTTCCTGTGTCTTTAAATGGTCTCCCCTCTGTGGGGAAGCAGTGATTTATATTCTGTTGGAACACAAACAATAATCACCTAGGCCCCGAGGACTGATTTACACACACTGATTTTCTCGGTGGCTGTGTAGTCTTAGCATTGGGCTGGACCCTTCTTCAGCATGGCACCCAGCCTCCCATCCATGTAAAAGCCCCGTCTGTGGCATCCCTTTTATGGGTCTCCCACTCTCTGCCTAGATGTGTCCAGAGATGAATGCTGGCTACCTCACGTCACGTCCTATAGCATCTTTAATCAGCTGTCATTATTTGGCAGACCAAATATTCCTCCCTGTTACTTCTGTGCATTGGTCTGGGTCTTCTCTTTGGAAAAGCACTGAACACATTGTTATTCTGTGTCTGGGAAAAACGAGCGTCATAACTTGCGGTGCTCTTCTGAGAACCCCACACTCTGACATCGTGCAGATGTCCTTCACATGAATTGATTTTTGGACCATCTACCATCCAGCTCCTTCTGGATTTTCCCAGGTTCACCCATGAGTTTCTTAAAATCTGACACCCCTAAATAGTTGATACCATATGTCACCTGAAGATGTGTGTATCTTCTTGACACAGAGATCACTTCCGGTGATCCAGAATTGTCTCCATTGTTAAGGAAACTTAATGCACATAAACTATTTCAGTAGCTGCATCACGCGGTAGGTGCACGTGGAGTTTTCCGTTAGTGGGATTACCTAGAACCTAGGATCTGCTTCATCCTCTACACGCACACCTGCCGGGTGGCCTCCCCGTCTTGTTTGTGCATTTGACTTACTGAACCTGAGCGCAGGACCTTACATGTTTCCTTTTTACCTGTCAGCTTTTGGGTTTTCATCTACAATAGGAATAGTTTTGAACTTTTGAGTGTCAGACATCATATTTATTCTTCTTCCAAGCACTGTGTCCGCTGCAAAATGAATCTTCCTTTACTGAAATCTTTGAGGACTAAGGTTGATTAGAAAAGATCCTGCCTGACCAGGCAGTGGCACAATGGATAGAGCATCGGACTGGGATTTGGAGGACCCAGGTTTGAGACTCTGAAGTTACCAGCTTGAGCACGGGCTCATCTGATTTGAGCAAAGCTCACCAGCTTGGACACAAGGCCTCTGGCTTGAGCAAGGGGTTACTCGGTCTGCTGAAGGCCCGTGGTCAAGGCACATGAGAAAACAATCAGTGAACAACTAAGGTGCCACAACGAAAAACTGATGATTGATGCTCCTCATTTCTCTCCTTTCCTGTCTGTCTGTCCCTATCTATCCCTCTCTCTGACTCTCTGTCTCTGTAAAAAAAAAAAAAAAGAAAGAAAAGAAAAGAAAAGATCCTGGATGAGTCGATCTACCACTAAGGAGCTCGCCTGAGATGGACACAGACTATTAATTGGCTCTTCTGTGATAATGCTTTTTCGAGCGGCTAACAAACTTGCCTCTGTTGTCTAGTTTTTCATCTATACTACTAAAAGCTTTATTCCATAAATGATGAATTGCATGTGCGAATGTTAAGTAAAAATAATGCTAATGATTCAGCATTTGATTTGTTGAATATATTTATAAAGGAGGAACAGAATTAGACACTTCTTAGAGGCTTGTGCGCTGACGGCGATGCCGTCAAGAGGGAAATCTGGACCAGCTCCCAGCCCAGTGTGTAGCGGTGATGGCCAGTGGACCCGAAGTTATAGAACCGTCATCTAGTGACCAAGTCTGGGACAGGAGAAACATTGCAACAAAATAAGTCTGTGTCTTACAGTGGTGGCTATTCAGGAATGCCCCCACAGGTAAACTCACCCTGCAGTGACTTCATCAGGATAAAGCCATCACTGACTGAGCATCCACTCGGTGGCAGGCAATTTGGACACATCTGTAGTCCTCAGAGCAAGCTCACCAGTGGTACTTTTCCATTTTGTGGATTGAGATTGTCGTAACAAACTGTGGAAGACTGAAATGGCAAGAGATTTCGGGGGGTGGAAAAAGAATCTCCCTGGGAAGCATGTTCATACCTCATGAAATAGAAACCTGAGTGAACTGAGTTACGAAAGCTCAGTCCCGGTAGGGGCAGACCCGCAGACACTGCAGGGCTGGGGCACATTTACAGTGCAGCAGGCTTCCTGTATCACAGGCGCCTGCAGTCAGTCTGCGCTTCCCGGTCATCCCGAGTTTAAGCCTGTCGCTCTCCCTTCAGAGTTCCAAAGTTCCTGTCATTTCCACTGTGAGGCTTTACCGGACTTTAAAGAACTTTTTTTTTTTCATGAAGTATTTTGTTTTTTCAGACTACAGCTGGCTGACTTGTTTATAAACCTGCCTGGGTTCTATCTAAGAAATGATTCTTTTGTTTGTTTATTTCTTAAATGAGAGGAGGGGAGATAGTGAGACAGAGTCCCACATGCTCCCCAACAGGGATCCACCTGGCAGCCCTATCTGGGGCAGATGCTCCAGCCGAGCTATCCTCAGCGCCTGGAGCCAACTCTCAGACCCACCGAGCTATCCTCAGTGCTGGGGGCCAACGCAGAACCAGTGAAGCCTCTGGCTGCAGGAGGGGAAGAGGGAGATAAGGAAGAAAGGAAGGGGGAGAGAAGCAGATGGTTACTTCTCTTGTGTACTCTGACTGGGAATTGAACCCAGGACACCCATACTCCAGGCCAAGGCTCTATCTACTGAGCCACTGGCCAGGGTCAAGAAATGATTCTTGAAATAAAGACTTGAAAAGCCTTCTCAGCTCAGCAGGAGGTGGAATCCTACAATGGCTCTGAGCCTGGAACTTGAAAACAGGTGGCCTGAGTTCACATGTGATTTTGCCAGTTTCCAGGGTGAACGTTGGAAAATATCACTTCATTCTTTAAGCCTCAACTTTCTCAGTTGTAAAGAGGATAAAATACCAGATATAAGAGTTCAGTGGCTGTTAAGATAGGAAATGCAAATAAAGCACTGAATCCATTGCAGAGCACAGAATGGGCACTTGAGAAGAAACTGCTCTGGTCGGTTCTAAACATCTCGGGATGCAAAACACTGTGGGGTCTTTTTGACCAATAATTGAACTAAACTGCAGTCAAAATAGATTGACTCACTTGTATATAAGCAAGGGCCTTCTAATGGCAAGGAGCAAGGGAATGAGACACTGGAGAATTTGTAGGGGGACAGTGCTGCAAGCAGCTTGTTTGTAGCTGAGGGCGAGATGTGCAGCGGGTAACACTGCCGAGTAGAAAGTGACAAGGCTGTAAGAAAGTGGGGATAAATAAAGTGTTACTGGAATTCAGAGCAAGAGAGATTAAAACCTAGCGGAGGGAAGGCAGAGAAGACTTTTCAGAGGAGAAAATCTTAATATTTTGATGATAGGACTCACATATTGATTTGAAAACTTTTGGTTGAAAAGATCTACATTCTATAGTGCAAAAACTTTGGAATGCCTAAGAGCGTTCAGATTCCCTGTGTATTCTCTGATTACATACAACCAGGAGACGTATAAAAGGAGAATCAGGCGTGGCTTTCCCTAGGGGACAGCTGGCCATTTGCCCCATGGTCTGTGCAGACTCTTACAAACGTCCTGCTTTGGGAGGCAGAGAAAGGCAGCAGGAGAAGAAATAGGAAAGCAGTGCTGATGTTTGTGGAAACTGCTTTACGGCCAGGAGTCAAGGAAGTTGGCTCCTGTTCTCAGGGACTGTAGTCCTGCTCTTGGTGGGAGCAATGAGAACTTTTGTCTAATTCTCTCCTCTCCAACCCTCTCTCCATCTTCTTTCATATTATTGGGCATTCTCGTCACTCTTTCATCCATTCATTCATCAAACATCGAAGTTCCTAGTCTTAGGACCTAGGTCCTGCTGGAGATAAGAAAATGATGAAGTAAGATTCCTTGTTTCAATCATCCCAGTTAGAGAGGCCGGGATGCCCAGGAAGGGCTTCCACACGGAATACACGGAGTGGAGTCCGTGGATGAAATGCCCGGGAGATTAGCTTTTCCATTTCTATGTATGTTTTTGCATACCATGAAGAGCTCAGTGTGCCCTGCCCCTGTGATTTTATATGCTGTTTCTTCCCGCTTCTGGCTCTTCTAAGCAGCTCTACTTAGATCTAAAAGCTTGTTTCAGTTTCAGCATTAAAAGTGATCCTTCTGCAATGGGGTTGAGTGGGAGGCATGAAAGGGAAAGGAGGGCAGAGGAACTGGCTGTAAACATACTCTGAAACAGTAACTCGTAGCGAAATGTGACAGGGTTGTAGAAGGGAAGAATAGGTTGTCTTGCCCTCTGTTCTCTACTTCTAGAGGCTTCTAATCCTGGCCAGATTTAAAGGTGTACCCCTGTTTACATGGAATATTTTGAGAGGATTTAATGAGTCAGAGAAAGGCCCCAGTCCAAAAATATTTCTCCCTTTGATTCCTGAAATCTCAAGGTAAGCGATCTAATTGCGTTAACACTTGGAACATTTACATTTACAAAACTTGACTGTGTCCTCGGTCACAAAGTGAGTCTCATCCAATACCAAACCATCCTTATCATACAGACTGCAGGTTTTGATCATACCATCATACCATAATAACATTGCAAATCAGTAACGAAAGAGAGTCAACTCCTCCGCACTGTTTGCCCCTCACTCTTCCTCTTGTAAAAAGGGCAACTACAACTCCCAGGCATCCAGGCAGGAACCAGTGGGAGACACAGTGCTGACCTGAGGCCGGGAAGAAGAAGGGAAAAGGCAAAGCTGTTTCTTCCTTCCTGCGGGTGGCCTCTATGGCTCCTAGCTTCTGTTGGGGAACCCCCACGTTAGCCCTAACTTACCTCAGTTGACTTGAGGTTTAAGCTTGGGTGAAGCCACCTGCTATTATCCTATATCATCTATTATTTAACGTTAGAGCATTCTTTTTTATGGTGATGTGTGATCATTTTCTACATTGGGCTCATTGAAAGATACCCACTCTGTAATTTATAATAAAATTTAAATTATGCAAAATAAGTCTAAATAAAGGATCAAAAAGAAATAAATATAATGACTACTGATGGTTACCTTAGGGTGCTTGACTATAATTATTTTTTCTTTATTCTTTCTTATTATCAGCCATATAACTTCATTTATTTTTAATGTAAAAAAAGGTGTTAAAATCACCTTTTCTTTCTAATCGGCATTCTGTGAATAGATTCCTAGAGACTAATTAGAGAAATTGCCAACTCTTGAGGAAATGCTCTTAAAATCCTCTCCCTCCAGAATTGAGCGAGATATGCAAGTCAGAGTTCTGCTCTTTGTGAATATGATCTAACCCCATTCATTTGACCATGTGTAACAGGAAAGGTCAGGCTGTTGGATTCATTTTGCTTCTTTGTGGAATTGTGTGTCATATTTGTAATGGAAAGTAGATGGGAAAAGGAGCCCTTAACTGAAGAGCAGAACTTAACTATAAACGTGTGCACCTGTGGTATCTAGACAGTCACAGCACCAGTTCATTTCCTGGCCTCAAGGTAATGACTCATTGTCTCCTTTGCAAACGTGTGGAAAGATGACATAGATGATAAAAACCATTGTTATGTTCTTCAAACCACCAGTAGAGAGCTTGCTCAGTGTTGCAAGTTGGATTAGTTGGCAGAAGGCAGTAAAGTTTGTACCACATTGTTTCATCACTGTTTTTGTTTTGTAATTCAATGAGAGGAGGAGAGGCAGAGACAGACTCCGGCGTGCACCCCGACCAGGATCCACTGGCAAGCACACTAAGGGGCGATGTTCTGCCCATCTGGAGCATAACTCCATTGCTTAGCAACCAAGCTCTTCTTAGCGCCTGAGGTACTGCCCATGGAGCCATCCTCAGTTTCTGGGGCCAACTTGCTCCAATTGAGCCATTGCTGCAGGAGATGAAGAGAGAGAGAGAGAGAAGCAAGAGAGGGAGGGCTGGAGAAGCCAATGGGCGCTTCTCCTGTGTGCCCTGACTGGAATCAAACCAGGGACATTCACATGCGGGTCCAACACTATCCACTGAGCTGACCGGCCAGGGCCACATCACTCTTTTATTTATAACTTATTTACGCCCAAATGTCTTACAAAGTTTAGAAGCCACTGTTGGAGTGGACTGAATAGTTAGGTATTTTGTAGGTAAACATATATAATGGTGAGTGTGTATACTGTATATGTGTACGTGTGTGTAACTTAGTATATATAAACAAACCCAACTGTGTTCCTTGACACTAGATTCCTATGTGGGGAGAAGGAGTTGAGTTACATTGGCAGGCTGAGTCATGCGCTGGTGGCTTGCCAGGGGCCAACCATCAAAGACTAGCAGACCTTGTTTTGTTAAAGATAATATCTTTCTTCAAGTTACATACTGGTACTTGTGTGTGTGCACGTGTAAATGTGTATATATTTATCCTGACTCCCGACACTTCAGAAATGTTTATAAAGTATGTTAAATCCTTCCCAGTGTCATATAAAGGTGAGGAGATGTCTGGAGGTCTCATCTCGGTGCTCAAGGGGAAAACGTCCATCTTACAGTGTTACATATTCTAAGTGTCTGGTTTCAGGAAATAAAGCCTTTGTTCACTAAATCAATAAGAAGAGCTTGGGGAGGGATATTTGATCTGAGCAGAGCTAAGTTTGAGTGCACCCAAGGTGCTGAGGGTGATGACCATGGTCTGGATCCAAAGCTGGTGTTTTCTGCATCAGAGAGAAGGAGTCTATGAAGGCAGAGGGAGGCATCAAAGCCCAGGACAGGGGCTGCTCTGTCCT
Organism: Rhynchonycteris naso; assembly: GCA_037038555.1. Classification (NCBI taxonomy): domain Eukaryota; kingdom Metazoa; phylum Chordata; class Mammalia; order Chiroptera; family Emballonuridae; genus Rhynchonycteris; species Rhynchonycteris naso. The sequence continues at coordinate 297,076,212 of CM072997.1, read as the reverse complement.
TTGAGCCACAGAGTTGGAAGAGGCTTCCTCAGGCCCGCAGCTGTAGTTTGACACTGGTGGGTTAAGAGTTGACACCAGAGACCCAGCGACTTGCTTGCCTTCATACAGAGCTCTGGCATAGCCTAGCTGATGACAGTGTCCACGTGGATGGCTCTTCCAGCTCCCTGATCTCATGGCTCCTCTGGTCCCTGAAAGTTTCCATTAACTTCATCTTCGGCCGAACTCAGCGTCCCTGTCATACCCACCTTACAGATCCCTCTCTGACCAGTAGTCTACCCTCTCCTTTCCGGTTCCCTGGGCAGCAGAGCCCTCGCTGCTGACCTTCGGCAGCTGAGGGCTTCTTGTCTGCTCAGGCGGACCAGCCGGCGGAGCTTCTCTAGCTCACGCCGCCTACTCAAGGCTGCAGGGCCCATCAAGTCAGCACGTCCCACCGCGGCCGCCGTCTGCCGCCACGTCCCCTGTCCCAGGAGCAGTAAGTAGTTGAGTAACCAAAGTCCATTGCTGTCCCCGGACAGGGGTCCACCTGCCCCTTCCGTCCCTGCAGCCGCGTGGGCCGTGGTGCGAGGGAAAGTTTCCGGGGGAGGAGGTGTCAGGTCTCCTGAGCACTGCAGGGACTCAGGCAAGAGACAGGATGAGCTCCAGCCGGGGCCGTCGGCAGGGTGAGGAGAAGCCGTCAGATCTGGGATGTGGTTTTAAAGTGGAGCGATGGTTTTTACTGGGGGACCGGCGGAACACGATAGAAAAGAGGGTTAAATATGAGCCTAAGTTCTCAACCACAGTTCTTGTCTTGTTTTAAACCGTACTCCTCTAACTCACTGATGTCTGCCTGTTCTCAGACTGTCACTTCAACTCAGTCTGTTCTCGTCTGAGACAGTGGCCCGCTCCAGACTCATAGTTTTCTTCTCCTCTAGTTTTTCCTCTGCGGTGTGTCAGGAAGTAATTAGCACTCACGTAAGTGAGCCCTGTTTGGTATCCACTCGGTGTGGTGGGCCTGAAGACACATGACAGTGCGGCAGTGCGAGCTGCTTAACGTCCCTTTGAAGTAAGCAGCAGAGAACAGGTGGCCTTTCCTACTCTCCAGCTCAGCGGTTTTCATCCTGTGTGCTTGCGAGAGGCGCTCGGGTGTGTCGCAGAGGTTTTTAAAACATGCAGTACCTGACTGTTTAGTCAGGGGCGCTGACCTCTTTTCCCTTAAATTCCCCCCCCCCCAAATAAAAGACAACAGCCAACACAATAGCCATCTGGTGTGAATGAATCAAAAGTATACCTATTTTTTAATTTCTTGTCAGAGTGGCAAAAACTATAATACATTTTTTGGTGTGCCGCAGAATTTTAGTAATTAGTTTGTGTATGCCATGAGATAAAGAAGGTTGAAAATGGCTGCTCTAGCTTAAAGCTTTTGCAGCAAAAGTGATGGGAAGCCCATAGACTGTTTTACAGCTGGAGGTCTCAGTTCTGCCACAGTCTCAGTGAGTGAGTGGCTGCAGTTTCAGGTCCCTGTCTGTAAGAACAGGCACCGCCATTCAGCTTGAGATGAGAATCAACCAGTGGAGATAGCGGATGTTTAAGCAGTTACCATAATAAGCTCTTTTCATATTTAAAAAATAAAAATTTTAAAATGTTTATTGATTTTTTAATGAGGGAGGAAGGGGGAGAGAGAGAAGGAGGGAGAGAGAGAGCGAGCGAGACGGGAACATCAAACTGTTCCTGCCTGTGCCCGGACAGGGGATTGAACTGGCAATCTCTGCACTTTGGGACAGTGCTTTAACCAATTAAGCTATTTTGGCCAGGGCTAAAAAATAAAATTTAATTTTGTGTTGTGTTATACTTAAGTCCTACACTAAGCTGCTTTCAGATGGTTATCTCACTTGATCCTCATACGGTCGGTGCTATTCCATTTTACGGACGAGGAAACAGATTTAGATCGGTCAGTGATGTGTACAAGGTTGCACAGCGTCTCGGGGTAGGGCGGCATCACCCCCCATCTGCTAGACTCCGGGCTCCACCCTCGGGACCACTTCAGCTGCGCTTCTTCCAGTGTGATCACCGGATCACCTGGGTGTACTTGTTATGTGTGGATTCCAGGATCCCACTCTCCACACCCGCTGACTCAGACTCTGAGGCCAAGGACTGGAAATCTGTCCTTCACCAGGAGCTCTGGGTGGTATTTGAACAGCCTAAGGTGTGTTACGCGCTATTGTCTCATTGTATTTCTGCTGAATGGTTGTAAAGCATTCTGCTCGTGTGTGCACCTAATCCTGACAAATCCTTTAAGCCAAGATATGTGCACATTTTAGTCCATAAGTAAGAATAAGCAGGTGAGTCATTTCAAGTTCCATTATTGCATCCGTGTAATAAAATGTATGAGGCCAGATTCACTGGTAGAGAATAATATGCAAACTATGAAATGGAAAGGGGTCTTTTTAAAAAGTAGGATATTAAGCAGTTAGTAGTGTCACTGGGAAGTCTGAAAACTACAAGCAGTCTTTAGACTGAGCATCCAAATATGATTCTCCAAATCGCCCCATCTAACTGGGCCTCAGAAGCTGTTGCCCTCGCTGGGCTCGCCAGGAAGCTGCTTGGTGGGGAGGAGAGCAGAGGACCAGCGTGGTGCCCTGGGTTTGGGGAGAGGACAGTAGCCCATAGGGTGACTGGCTAGGAACAGTTAGGGGAATTTGGACACAGAAACAAGCTAGAGAAGTAGGGAGTTCAGAAGGCAGGAGCGGCCACCATTGATAAATTCAGTAAAAGGGTTTGTACAAGACTAGTAAGTATGGTTCACCTTGATGCTAGGTGACCTTTGCAAGGCCAGTCAGTGAGTTTTCCCGACATGGTTTCTGGGGAACGGCGGAGAAGGAAGCCGGCCAGGTGGTACCCTCAGTAAATGGAAAAGGAGCAGAGGGGTGCAGCACGGGCAGCCCTTTCAGGAAGTTAGGGTGAAGTGGAAAGTAAGTAGCACTGTGGCCTCAGAAGATCTGGGGAGTTGTTTTTTTGGGGAGGTCTTTGTTTTGTTTGTTAGGGTGAGGGACACTTGAGCCTACTAATGGGATGTAAGAAGGAGACGCGTCATCTAATGACCGGAAGAAAGGGGGTGACGATGTGCAGATCCAGGTCCCATGGTGGTGAATGGTGCAGCCATGACTATAGCCACAGTTGTGGTCCTAATTATCTTCTTGAAGTAGATGAGGTCGCCTGCTGGGAAGGAAAGGATGGATCTTGGGTATGGTCTGGGAAGACGTTCATGTTGGGAACAATGGCTCTTGGGGACAAGTGAAGGATTGGATTGTAAGTCAAGCGTATTGTCAGCCAAGATCAAATTGGTAATTGTGAGTTGAGGGTTGGTCAGACCTGCCCCAACAGCGTGTGGTCCAGTGTTCTGCACCGGGAGTGGGGAGGCAGGTCATGGGACTGCTACGAGGGGGACACTGATTTTCCGTTCAGGACCACGATGGACGCCGAGCCGAGCCTCTCCTAACCAAATGTGATGTTTCCTGTTTGGGTGGCAGGTGCCTCAGTCGGGAACCCTGAAGCTGTCCCACTTGCAGGAGGGAACGTACACCTTTCAGCTCACTGTGACGGACACTGCTGGGCAGAGGAGCTCCGACAACGTCTCCGTGACAGTGCTTCCCCAGGCCTTCTCCACGGGAGGTGAGAAGGAAGCCCTGCCCTCACGTGCAGCGGCCCGCAGACCCCAGGCTGTTTGCGGAAGGGCGGGCTCGGATTGGCCTTATATTCTAACTATGCGTCCTATGGGGCTCTTCCATTTTATTTTCGGGTGTTGTTGAATGAGAGTCTCTGCTGAAAATATGGTAAGAAAAGTAGGCCCCATCATGCTTCAGGCCGCACAGCACTGCTGGGTCGGGGGAGGGAGACTGCGAGAGCCGTGGGCCCAGGGAGGCCCCAGCTCCCCTTGACTCGGTTTCATAGGAGACAGTCGTCGGGCTTTTCCGGGAGGGGACCTCTGATATGTGCACTCAGGAGCGCAGCAAGGGGTACAGTTAAGACAAATTAAAATATAGGAAACGCGTGGTCAGTTTAAAAGGGCTATTTCAAAGCTTTTGTGGGCCTTCACGAAGATGCACAGGACAGGTACATTAATAATGCGGCTTCCCGTGTGTGTCGGTGCTCACGTTCTTTTGCACAGCGTAAGCTCATTTATCTCATTTATGTGACTGTTCTACTTGCCCAAATGCCCACCTTTCTAAGATTAGCTCATCAGGTTTAAAAACGTATGGAACCTGGCAACATCAAAGGCACAGGAATGTAGCGGAGGGAAGCCCCGCCGCCCACTGGTGGAGAAGTGCTGAGATTTTGTGCGTCTGAGGCACCTGTCATTCAGCTGTGGAGTGGGGCCATGCACCCTGTCCCCATCCCCGTATGGAGAAGCTGCACCGTCACTAGCCGTGGGCCAGTGAACTGGCAGCGTGTCTGTGACGTCCGTGATTCTCAGTACTGGGTTGGTAGTTAAGCCAGCAGTTAAAGAATGACGAAAAAGATTGGAATATGACTGTGATTAACTTGTATAATTAGTGATCTTATCTTCCACTGGAGACTCAGAGAACTGCAAGCAACATCTGTAACTTGAGACTTGAAGTTCTCATTTAAATGTTCCTATCATGAAAATTATTTATTAGAAAACCCATCAAGCTCAGACTCACAGAAGGGAAGCGGAGGCAGGTTAACTTTCTGGTGTTGGTTTGAGATCGTGTGAAGGGGCATCTACACCGCAGACTGCCGCCTGGTGCCTCCGAATGTAGTGAGGGTTTATCCCCAAACTGCGACCACAGGGCAGCCCTGAGGACTGAGCGGGTTCCATACATGAACCCTGTCTTGTGTAATGTTTGTATGAGCAGAATGTGCCAAGTGATGATGGTAGCCGAGATCTGGACCAGGGGTGCCCCCGTCCTAGGACAGGGTACGTACTAATGACGGGCAGGCTGCCGTGCCTTCTGTGGGCTGCAGTCTGAGCTGCTGAGTTGGCCCCGCTGACATCAGGGTGCCTGGGCACTGCTCCTGCTCCGGTCCACCGCTGATACTTCCCTGTGTGCTGTACTTGGAAAGAAAACCTCTGTGCTCATGTGTTCACTGAGTAAACCGTCTGATGAATTGAAAAGAGAGAGAGAGAAATGAAGGAAGGGGATTTCAGACTCCTAAGGACTTGGCACCCTTGGTAATCTACCTTCCCCAGGGACTCCAAGCAGTCCAGCCAAGGTCTAAGCTGACTGAGGGGAGAGGGGTGAGCGCTCATGGCCGGGGCGTGGACACCAAGCTGCTGCCCCCTGCAGCTCCGGGGCAGGAGGGTGAGTGCAGCCGTCACCCAGCCCCCATTCGAGCAGGCCCTGTAGATTTATTGCAGCCGCCCAGGGCCAGACAGTTGTTCAAAACCAGCTGAGAGCCTGCATGTGCTGGGCATGCCCCAGGGCCACTGGAAACCTGGTACTGGCTCCAGCCTGCCCCTCCGCAGTGGAGGGTGGCTGGGCCCAGAGGGCTGCTCTGGCACGGAGTGCTGGCCTGGGCAGGGAGCGAGTCAAATGCCGGTTCAGAGACGCTCATCATGGGAAGAAGACAGAGAAGCCCTGTCGTCCCTACAGAAATCAGAGGAGGGTTGCCTTGTGCGGCCGAGGTGCCTGTACCCATACAGACAAACGGCTGACACCCCGCCAGCCACTCGTTTGTCCTGTGTTCCAGGTCCCAAAGGTTAACTGCCAGCTGTACATTTCTGGCCTTTCTCCAGGATAATAATAAAAAGTATTTGAAATAGCAGACAGTTATGGGAATCACTTTTTGCTGAAAGGCCTCAAGGATATAAGTCTAAGGTATAGAACTTTCTAGAGGGAGTAAAATGCTGTAGAAGTAACTGCCCTCTGGAGTCCCTCACTGGTTGGACAGGAATAACATGCTATGAATTCGGGTTGTTAAAACGCCCCGTGGAGATGTTGACAACCAGAGATGGGGATCAAGATGTGTTTCTTTCCCCTCTGTTGTGAATATTGATCTCCGAGTTTAGAGGCCCAGCTGTCATGGTAACCAGGGGTGGCACCTTCTGGGGTAAACAGATAAGCACGTACTTCCGCTTATGTGATAATGACTTGGTATAGTTTTGGATACAGAGGCTGCGTATTTTTAAGCTTTGAGGAAAAAAATCTCTTCAAAGAGCAAGTCAGCAAACACTTTCAATGATCTATATTCATGGTCTCCAAATAGAATCCCCCACAAATGGTCAAGACATTTTTAGGATGGGAAAGAAGACACCAGGATTTATGTTTTATGAATTTTTAATCTTCTCCTTTAAGTTCTCAGTATATTTTATAACGTGCACAGTATGTTAGTACAGTAGTACATGCATGTTATTTATAGACTGGAAATGTGTGTTCACCAATATATTATTATCAGGATACATGGTCAGAAAAGTTTAGGGACCACTAATCCAGAAATATGTGGGTAAATATGGATCTGTCTCCAAAACTCCCTAGGAGTAAGGAAACCGTGATGAATTTAGGGTTTTACATCATGAACTTAGGCAGTGTGAGCAGTAGCTGTGTCCTGCTCGGTGTTCAGAGTCCACTTCCCTCTTCCTCCTGACCCGTTTCCTGTGACGGAGCAGACTCTCCTTTCTAGGCCCATGCCCTCGGTCACTCAGATGGGCTCCTCTGCCCATCTTGAAGTTTAACTGCTTCCCAGTAGAATATCATCAGTCTCCACTGTTCCATGCCCTGAGAGAAGTCTCGTTCATCCAGTCCCTGGAAAACTAGGGAGCTCCTTACAGTCTTCTAGCCTGAACTCGGATCTGCATTCCCACTGTCAGGAAGCCCCCAGTTGTTATGTGGCAAAGTCTAGCAAAGTTGGCTTAGGCTGGAGTCGGGGAATGCCTTTTAAAACAATACAGTTTAAAAAAATAAAAATAAAAAATAATAAAAAGGGAAAATAATAAGAGACCCTGGTCCTGTCAGTTGCTCAGTGAATCAAGTGTCATCCTCGTGGGCTAAAGGTCGTGAGTTTGACCGCCAGTCAGCGCACATGCGAGAAACAGACAGTGAGTGCACAACTAAGTGAAACAGCGAGTTGATGCTTCTCTCTCCCCCCCTTCAAATCAATGGAAAGTTTTAAAAAGAAGTAAATAAGAAAATACATTGTGGCTCCTATGAGTTACACTGCAGATCAAAGCTTTCTGAGAGCTCCAAAATGGGGACAATTTTTTTATTTAAAGAAAATAAGTTCATCTAGCTGGTATGTAAAGATTCTGTTTATTCTTTACAGCACCAAGGTGGTATGGTAGTCAGCGAACGGTGTTCCACAGTAAAAAGCTAACCTCAGTAAGAATGATTCTTTAGGACACAGAATGGAAGACATAGCATGTATAAAATGGTATGTTGACTGGAAGACGGTCAGCCACCCAAGGGCCGTGCAGGCATGCAGCTGAGCGGCTGTGGGATGAAGGAACTGACACAGAGTGAGACGACTGAGTGGGGACGCCCAGGCCAGGATGGGGAAGACAGCTGCTGCTGCTCTCCTCCCGCCTCTCAGGCGTGTCCGGTGGGGAACAGCCCCAGAATGAAACCCATGGTGATTCCTGGGAATTAAGTCAGGGGGTCCCAATAAGAGCTCTGTTGCTCCAGCTCTGTTAGGTGTGTCCTCGTGATCGGCATCTCTTTACACACGTGCATGTCATCACACGTTTCGTTTCTGTTCATCCTGACGAGGTGGGCGTCCACTCCTGCTGACGTGAGTCTTGTCTGTGAGCAGGATGCCTGAAGGTTTGCTCGCGCTACCACTTCTTCTGCGACGATGGCTGCTGCATTGACATCACACTGGCTTGCGATGGAGTGGAGCAGTGTCCCGACGGATCTGATGAAGCTTTCTGTCAGAGTCGTGAGTCGGCTGCGTGGCATTCTGGGCTGGAAGGGGAGACTGTCCTCTCATAATAAATGCAAAGCCAGTGTAGCTGTTTGTCTGCCCAGTTTCAGGTGTTACTTTACGTGAACAAGCTTTGCCTTAAATTAAGCAGCATTTGTTATGAGTCCCTAACGCTAGTTACAAATGCCAAATAGTCTACATTGCTTACATTTTTAAGAAATTGTCTTCAACTTCCCAAGAGATTCTTCACCATCCTAAACATGCTCTATACTACAGTGTGTCCGTAAAGTCTTGACCCGTCAAAAGTCAAAAGTGCACCATGACTTTACGGACACACTGTACATGAGTCACTGCAGTGACTCAGCATTTTGTTTTAATCAATGTTTTAGGAAGTGCCGGCCATGGCAGGGTGTGGCTAAGGCATTGGGAAGGCAGCCTTGTGTCATTCCCATAAGCACGCAGCACAGGAAAGAAGATCAGCTGCAGAAAGTTAGTGACGTGTTGGTTTGAAGACGGGTGGAGAATCGCACAGCCTTAGGTTTAAAAGTTTTGTCTTTGTCAATTTGTGACATTAGAAAGTTAATTATTGGAAGAGGGGTGATTACTCATTTGACAAGAGAGAGGTGTTTATGGGGCTCTGGCATGTCTTAAATAAATAGGTCATTACTCCCAAATACCCATAGCTTCACCTCTGCTTCAAAGTTAGTGGTTTTAGCGTTCAGAATAGAAACCCAACAACCAACCAGCTCTCCCACGCTTCAGTGAGCCTGGACAAGAAGACGGTGACTGACATGGCCAGTGCCCGGCCTGGAACCACAGGGCCGACCGAAGAGGCAGCCGGGGGCTTCTTGCTGGAAGAGTCACAGAAAGTTGCTGCCACAGACCAGCCACCCACGTTGTCAGACACGGAGCAGAAGAACCATTCCACCTTTTGGGGACCAAAGATACAAATTGATCCTGTGATGCCAGGTAAGGATTTGTGAGACAGGTTGTCCCCAAAGAGCCTCATTTTCTATGACACTAGGCTCAAAATTAAGGTTTTATTTGAAGAGTGTGAAGGAAGTATCTTAAAAGAAAGAAGAGTGTTAAAATGAATCCAGCCTAAAGAAAAAACACGTGACATTTGCACTGATTATTTATAGTAAGAAACACCCACGAAATACATGCATACTTTCATATCCTGATACACACTCCAGAGGTATCAATACACTTATCTGTAAATAAGTGAGAGTTAGAAAGTTTTAACGCCTATATTAAGGAGACTAATGCCCTAAGTGTTAAATTTTAGGTTATTATTACTTTTTATTGATGTTTTTTGAGAGAAAGGAAAGGGGAAGAGAGAGAGAGACAGGATCATTGATCTGTTCCTGTATGTACCCTGACTGGGGATTGAACCAACAAACTGCGCTTTGGGACAATGCTCTAACCAACTGAGTCATTCAGCCAGGGCAATTTTAGGTTATTTTGAGATGATGTAGTATAACCCCTATGTGTTCATGTAAATCTCCTTCACAGTCAGCAAGTGAATGTAAAGAAATCATGTCATGTTGAAATGGTCGCATGTGCTAGTAGTTCAGCGTTATGCCTCTAATGTAACTAAATCTATAATTTTTATTTTTTATAATTTATTTTGATTGACAGAGAGAGGAAGGGAGAGGAGGAGGGAGAGAGAGGGAGGGAGGGAGAGAGAGAGGGAGGGAGGGAGGGAGAGAGAAAGGGAGAGAGGGAGGGAGGGAGAGAGAGAAGGAGAGGGAGGGAGGAAGAGACAGAAAGCATTCACTTGTTTTTCCGTTTAGTTGTACATTTGTTGGTTGCTTCCCATATGTGCCTTGACTAGGGATCGAACCCACAACCTTGTTTCTGGATGACACTCTAACCAACTGAGTTAACTGGCCAGGCCATAATCTGTAATTTTTAATTTTTAAAATAAGGCTAGTAAGATTTTTAAATGCATTCACACTGCTGAAGCATTACAGGCTCACATAATTTTAAATTTCTATTTTACATATTTACATATATTTGCATGATTGTATGACATACAAGACAGAAATGTAGATCACATTTATGTATGCTTTTGTGAATATCTTTTTGATACTCAAACTCTTCAAATATTAAAACTGAAATAATTTGTCACTATTTTAATAGCTTTAAAATTTTCGTGTTCATTGCAGAAGATACAGAAGATACAAATAATAAAAAAGGAAATGACTTAAAATATCACCCTTAATTGAAAACAAATTTAATATTTTGGTATATTTGCTTCCAATATTTTGTGTATCTACTTTGTAGATTTTAAGTGCTTCCATACAAACATATTTGCGAAAATTCCATACAGGACCTTTTTTTTGACAATTTAGATTAAGGGCACTTCAGATGCTTGCTTTGGTCAATTCCTTGTTGATACTGCCACCTAATGGAGGAATCAGTCACTCCAGTCCTTCCTTGGGATTATACTCTGTGGAGAAGACAGCCACCTAAGAAACGAGTCAGGGAGACCAGGTGTTGTTGGCAAGAGGAATGAAGAACCGATGGAGAGAGCTGAGTCTTCAGAGGTCAGGGTGATGAACTCTTGCTACATCGCTGTGGTAGGGAGGCCCATGTAAGCATGAATGAATTCACTGAAGGCACAGTGGAGACCAAAGGCCAGGTCTTCTTGACTAGGATCCAGGTCTCGGCTCTGTCTTTAGAACCTTGATAAATAAGTTGTTTCATATCTCTAGACCTCAGTTTCCTCATTAGTTAATAAGGGATTCCAACCAAATGACCATAGGCCCCATCCAGCACTGAGAGTGTGTTTCAGGGACACTATGTAGCCTGATGTTCAGACAGTGCTCCATCAGCCTTAATCTGTGCTAGATATTGCTCAGTCATTCTGTCACCAGAAAGGGACTGGGACTGAGGCAGGTCTGCCCCAGCACTGTCTAGAATGGGTTCTTAACTTCTTTCAGGAAAGATTTCACAACATGAGTCCAAGTGATTTTGAGAGTACATTAATTAAAACTGGGGACAGTGAAACAATGGAAAGGGTTAATATAGGAGAGGAAGTCACAGCGACAGGAGTGAGCCTAGACTTAGGAAAGGAAGTCACAGTAACAGAAGTGAGCCACACTGGGCTGCATGGACTCAGGAAATGAAGTTACAGAGGCCAAAGGAGGGCACTGGGAGACAGGTTCAGGAGGTTAGCCTGGGGCGAGCTGCCCACTGCTCTTCTGTTTGCAAGTCTCGTGGGAACCTTTAGAGCTTAGGAGAAGGAAAGCAGAAGTACACGCCTGAGAAGGCGCACAGGTGTGCTCAAGAGGGAGAGACACTCTGGGTTCTTTGTCTTAAGAGCTTTTATCTGTTTTCTAAGGGCAGGAGTTTTAGGAGAGGTCTTGGGAGGGACTTAACAGACTATTCAACAGCTTTCCAGATGTGTCCTTTAACATGCTGATGCATCAGAATGAGCATTTTGGGGGTGTTTGGAATCATTGTCTGGACAGCTTCACTGCTTTACTTTTGTCCTGGATTTGTCTGGCTCTAATCGGATTTTTTGTTATTTATTCCCTTGACTTCAGCTGCTCTGGGGTTTGGCTGGCACTGATGTCATCAACTGGGTCCCTGTTATCTCTTGCCCTGACCAGGGTGATTTAAGCTACCTACTCACTCTGTGGTTGGGGAGGAGAAGTGTAAACCATCTGCTCCTCTTGGTTAAGAAGGATAAGATCTTGAGATTTATTAGCAGACTGTTAATTGCTTGTCCTTGTTTAACTCTTTGTCTCGGTTTCCCTCATTTCACTTGCCAAGAAATTTCCTAGCTTTTTACCAGCCTCCCTCAGTCCCAGTGCCAGCTCCTGGGGAGTGAGGACTCGGCTTCAGAATCATCTTGAAATTAATACTGCCAGCTGTCTCTACCAGTGTGTGGGAGTTGCCACCCAATCTGAAATATATTTGCAATCTCTGTTTTTAATATTAAGTCTTTGGCTTGGGCTATGAAGATGTAAGGGAGTTTCAGAGATGCAGAGAGATTAGATACCCAGTTATTTAATACATATAGTTATTATTTAGGTTATTAATACTTTTTATTGATATTTCCTTATTAAAGTAATACGTATTTACTATAGAAAATTTAGAGAATATAGAAAAAATTTAAATCATCTAGCAAAACTCACTGTTAACATTTTGTTACATTTTCTTCTACTTTTATTTATATACCTATGTGCACACATTTATTTACTTTTAACAAAACTGGGATATTGTTTTAACAAAACTTTTATTTTTTTACTTGTGAGCATTTATTTAAAAAGTTTATTGATTGATTTTGGAGAGAGAAAGGAAGGGAGAGAGGGAGAAAAGAGAGAGAGAGAGAGAGAAATTTGCTTTGTTCCATTTATTTATGCATTCATTGGTTGATTCTTGCCCTGACTGGGGATCGGACCCACAACCTTGATGTATTGGGATGATACTCTAACCAACTGAAGCTACCCAGAAAGGGCTACTTATGAGCATTTTTGTATGTTATTAAATATCCATCAAAAACACAATGTGTGAAAATCCAGGCTAAAGGAATTGGGAAGAGAAGAACAGAACTTTGATAATGTTAGAAAGGGCCCTCACAGCATGTGGCTTTGGTTTAGATAGCGACCACCTCCCCTGTCCCCCTCTAATTTCCCTAAGACAAGACCACGAGAAGAGAACCCCCGGTTTACCATTTCATGTGAGCTGACATGATGTTATACTTAGCATTACATAAACAGATTCAAAAATGCATTATTATTCAAGACCTATGCCAGAGTTTTACAAGGATCATCGAGTACAATAAATATGGACAAGTTGAATTTTTTGCTGCCTCCTTCCTCACCCCGCCCCTGCAACATGTTTTGAGGATAAAAAAAAACTTAATTCGTTTTAGACATGCTGAAGAGATACTAAGATTCATGCTAGTAAGTTTAGGACAGGAAGTAATAGTTTTTCATCTGTCACATTGGCGAAGGTGAAAGGTATGATAACTGATGCCCATAGGAACGCAGAGAAGCTAGTTGTATGCACTTTGGGTGGGAATAACTGTACAACTTTCCATCGTCCAGTTGATTGGTGGTCCTTAGTAAATTCATGTATATTTCTCAGTACAAAGTTCCAAGTAAACTTATATATACCTTTAAATAGTCTTATTTCAGTTACTGGTGTCAGAAATGAACATTTCTGTTGATGCCATACGAATAAAGAAGCTTTAAATATATATATTTGGTTTCTCCATAAAGTTTTTCATGTCGGCAGATCATTTCTAACTCATAAACATTAAGTATTATATTTCCCAAAAGTCGCACTAGAAATCACATCACAGCATGAGGGTAACTTTACTGACTCGTTGATTATTATGTTTTCAATGTAATAAGAAAGTACACGGATGCTATAAATGACTAGAGAGGAAGTAATAGAATGGCACGGCCATTGCTCATAGAACCTGGGATAAGAATTCTCAGATTTTATCTTTCTTAATGTTTCCTCTCACTAGTTGAACAGAATAGAATGGTTAGACAATAACATGTCAGGAAATCAGAAGTACTGGTTTCTACCAATAAGCAGTTAGACACAACTGAATTTAAAGCCAGTTTGGGGCCCATATATTGCTTGAATGGTGACCCTGGACAAGTGGTGACCCTGTCGGAGTCTAACCAGAAAAAGTGGAGCAGGGTCAAGGGGAGAAAGTGCTGTAGCATGTCTTTGTGCCTTTTGTGTGCCCTTTGTTCATTTTTTATGAAGAAACCCTTTCTGGACCGTTTCTCCTTTTCATTGTATGAAGTTCAGAAACTACCCATGACTCTTCCCTCTCCTTCCTTCTCTGGGGCGGGGGTGGATGTCCTGGCACAATGTGCCTGTTCCCCTGGCTCTGTCCAGCGGTTTTGTACTAGCCACACCCTCTGCTTTTTTACGCTGGTCACGTTCGTTATCTAGTGTGTCCGTATCAAACATAGGCCTATGTTTACTAGAGAAATAAATCTAGTAAGTCCTTTCTTTAAGTCCATCCTGAAAAAACAAATAAGGCTGTATTTTCATGTCTGTTTCCTAAAGTTTCTGACAGCCCTCGATATGTGTTCTACTTATTTTCCACAGACAGTGGCTCCTCAGAGAAGAACAAAGAGGAAAATTATATTTTTGCGTCTAACAGTGATCAAGGAGGGGAACACCCAGAGCCAGAAATCGGTAAATATATACCATAGAAACTCATTGCAGAATCATTGGCGCTGTAGTTGAGGGAACTAGATGAAGCTTCCAGAGTTCACAATGAGGCAGGTCTGTAGATCAGGGCTGTGTTCTCCCCTCCTATACCAAGCTCCAGCCTTGGGCTCTCACGCCAGCCACCGGACCCCCTCGGACCTCAGCATCCTCTCTTGCACATGGACTGGGCTAAGCAATCCCTGGAGTCCCTTCCAGGTGGGACATTCTGTGAGAAGTGCGACTTCGTGGCATAGTGGTTAAGAGCGTGGGCTCTATAGTCAGAGGCCTAGGTCCCAGCTCTCGCTCCACCATTGAACTCTATGACTTGGGGCGCGTTATCTTATCTCCTAGGATCTGTTTCCTCATTGTAAGATGGGAAGACTCAGTGGAACAGTTAATACAGTGTGTCCGTAAAGTCATGGTGCACTTGTGACCGTGTGACCGGTCCAAAGTGCACCATGACTTTACGGACACACTGTATAAAGCCTTTAGCACAGTGCTTGGCTCATACAATGAACCATATTAATGATGCCTATTATGATTGACTTGTTTATGATATAACAAGACTAAAGGTCTTAGAGTCCCAGTTCTTGCTCTGGGTGTTCTGGAGACAGAGACAGATGACAACAGGGGCCGGGAAACTGTAGGGGGTAGAGGGAATATTTAGTACGTGGAAGAAAAGTATCATATGGTAATCCCACAATTTGGGTTGTTTTTAACTAGAAAGAAAAACAGTTTCTACATAGTCCTATGGAAATTCAGGTTTTAGTCCTAAATCCCACAAACTAGTGAAAATTTAGGAGAACAAAATATGATTCTTTAACTTAAGAACCTAAATTGAGAAGATTTTCATTTTACCTTTGAGTGTTCTTTGTAGTATCTGGGCAGTATTAAAACATAATATTTAAACAACACATGGCTGAAATATCCCAGATATTCAACTCCTAGATGCTGCCTGTCCTGCTGGACTTACCCTGTCCCAAGAGACTTGAATCAAAAGAGCTGCTCGCAGTCATATGAGCAGAATAACCAACTCACCTCCATTGCTGGTTTCTGAGAAAACTATCTTGATGCGGTTTAAAGGGGGTTAGGAAAATCCTAACTTAAATCTCAAATTACCCAAACTAAGAACATTGGAGAAGTACTTAAAAGTACTTAAAAGTTGAGCATAATTTTCAGTATTCTAGCAAGCACTTGATGGGAGATCCCGTCTTCCTTGTCATCAAAGCATGAACAGGAATCAGATTTGCTCATACTGACTCAGCAAACAGAAACTTCCTCTAAGGTATGCTATTTTATTGCTACGCAGCCTAAACACTGGTGCTCACTGGAGTCACACACAGTTAGAAGGGCAGCCTTTAATCCTTTTCCTGCCGACCAAGCACAGGTTGACCCGGTCTCTCTTTTGCTCCATTCCTCTGTAACGTTTCCAGCCTCCGTGGCCAGTAGGGGAAGATGCAGGGGCAACGGATACCTTATTGGCTCTTCACTGTTTCAGAACTGCCCTCTTCAGGGTGACCATCGGGACACTCCAGAGGCCAAAGCCGGAACTGCCGGCCTAGAGAAATTCTGGTGATTCTCGAGTCCTCTGGAGAGGACTCGTGTGTGCAGACGTAGAGCCAGCTCTCTGGTCACATTCTAGACTCAGGGTGTATCACAGGTTTTTGTCCTTCCTAGTTCTCTATTGGAGTGTCAGCCTGAGCCAAAACTTTGTTTGGTACCCAACAGTCACTAACACAACTTCCACGTCCCCTCCTCCTGCGCCCAGACACTTACACTCTTCATCAGGACTTTACAGACAGACTCTTCTTCAGGATGTGAACCTACAAATACACCTGTGGTTGAAATGGCATTAGCATGTACTTGGCTGTAGGTCTTGTTGTCTTGAAGAGGAGGCCGTTCTACCTGGAACCAGTGTTAAGCCCAGAAAAGTCAAAGTCATTGGGAGGGAACTTCCTCAGCTAGCTACCCCCAAACGCAAACCCTGTCTGTCTGCACCCACCCACTCCTCAGTGTGAAAGGAGAGCTGTTCCCTTCCCCAGGGTCTGTCCCTGTCCCCCTAACGTTCTCTAGGACATTTCTCTAGCATTGTTAACCCTCCTGTGCTTCCAGTCTGTTTCTCTGCTGGCTCCTCCCCCTACAGCGGCAGGCACATTCAGGTTCCGCCCAGTACAGTGCTGTCCCTCAGCCTTCAGTCTCCCTGTAAATGGACTTCCAGTTGCTGAGGCCAGCGGCATTCCCCAGCCTTCACCTCACTCCACCTCTCCATAGAGTCTGACTCCACCAAGCACATTTCTCTTGAAATAGCCTCTTCCTTCTACTTCCAAGACTCCCCTCTCTCTTGGTTGTCCTGCGATGTATGACCTGTTTCTTTCTTTTTGGTTCTCTGTCCCCTTAAATGTGGGTGTTTTTTCGGGCCTTGCTCCTGGCCTTCCTGTCCCCTTTATCTCTGGCTGTCTTACCTACTTTCATGGCTGATGCTAAAGGTGCCCACATATTTAGGCCCAAATAACCCATGAGCCTAACAGAAGTTCTACCTGGATCACCTCTAGGAATCTCAGTTTGAAAATGTCCAAAACATAAACTTATCTCCCCTGCCAACCCCCAAACCCCTTCATACATCCAGTTCACTCAAGCAGAAGTCCACTGAACCAGGTACACGGACCACACCTCTTACACCTGTACTTCTTACTGCATTTTTACATAGAATGTCTATCTACCCAGACTTGAGGTCCTAAAAAACCACCTCCTTTACCTTGTGAGCAGTACTGGACCATAATGGTTGTGGAGAAGGTGTCTGGGGCTGTATCCCAGCCCTACCTACCATACAGACTTACACAAGTCACCTTTAGTTCCCTCATTTGTAACACGGGGGTAGTAATTCTGCCGACTCACCAGCGGCCGTGAGAATGACATGATTGAGGCGACAGCACCAGGACAGACTGTGCTGGCACTTGTTGGCACTAGCTCGTTGTCTTTGATTACCAGCACTTAGCTCAGTGCCAGGCACCCGGCTGTTAATTAATGCAGAAGGAATGAATAAATGAATGAAAGAAAATGTTATAGAATCGGCTGATGCAATGGAGACTTCCACTTCTCTGGTTCTACCAGTTGGCAAGATCCTTTCTGCTAAAAATAGCTCCACCGTCTGTCTCATCTGCAAGGCTGAGCTGACTAGAGTAGGTCAGACTGAAAACAGCCCCCTGAGCTCGGTGACACTGATCTGGTTTCTGCAGGTTGGACTTGGCTAGATTCCACGTGTGAGTGTTGTCATTAAGGTCTTTCTCTGTCTGACTTACCTCGCTTTGGAAAGAAGCCCTAGAGAGAGAGCTAAGGCGGGCACGGTATAATGAATGTAGGCAGTAATATTGTGCTATAATGGTGTAATGTGATGAACATTGCTTCAGTGGCAATCATAGTACAATATATAAATGCACCAAAGGAACAGGCTGTGTTCCTTAAGTTTATAAAATGTGCCATAATAAATTTTTCAGGTGTTTTTTTCTAAGGAGACAGATCCAGGGCACCCCGCTCTGCCCAGACTCCCGCAGGCCCTGGAAGGCTTCTTCTAGGCTGGTGTATAGACAACCCCCCAGGAGAGCACTCTAAAGGAGAATTCAAGAGAACCCCACCCCCCAACTACTATTAGCCAAAATCACACCAGCATACTTTGGAGGTAGTTTTCAACAATGGTTCTACTGGCTGAGAGTAGGTTCTCTGGAGTTAGAGGGAAATAAAAAATTTAAAGCCCGAACCAGAACAAGAAATCAGAAGTTGGTCCACACTTATTTTAAGAGAGAATGATCATGGGTGAGTCCATAAACGCAACCTAGGACTACAGTGAAAAAGCTTCCTATGGTCACAGTGTCTTTACAGTTGTCTGTTTAGAGTATCTATTACAGTAATCTGACTGCAACATTTGTACCCACTAATGCCATCAAGTTTTGTAGGAACCTGGTAGAGAATTGGGTTTTAAAGAAGCCTGGATTAAGACTTAGACTTGCCATTCACGAGCTCTGTGCTCCTCGGCCTATGACAATTTCTTGGCACCTCAGTTAATGTGCAGAACGGTGGTCCTACAGCTGGCTACTTCAGCGAGTTCCTCAGACGAGATGAACTGGCGCATACAGAGCGCTTCTCGGGGCAAACGGTAGCCGCTGCGGTGTTGATCCTGCCCCCTCGCCCCCACTTATGCCCGTCCACAGGCGCTGTGCTGCCCCTGACGCTGGGTCTGGCCATCACCACGTTGCTGCTCTTCATGGTGGTTTGCCGGCTCCGCCTGGTGAAACAGAAACTGAAGAAAGCTCGTCCCATCACATCTGAGGAGTCCGACTACCTCATCAATGGGATGTACCTATAAGTGTAACTTAAGGAGCTGGGACAGGGACATGCTTCGCTTGTAATTTACGCATATGTTGGGTTTTGGATACCTATAACATGTTTTTAGCTGGGTTAGGAAAAGGACAGAAAACCCATAAGGCTCTACAAGCCCCAAACCTTTGTTCTTATTTATAGTAGAAGGACTTTCCCTGGGAAATATGTGAAGTACTTTGAAATTTAGAGGAGTCCCTATGGTTGAAGGCTTTTACAAACCTAATTCTGATTTCTGTAAGCTGTCCCCGAAAATGGAAATTTGTCGTTAGCCAAGGCAGAAACTAGTATCTCCAGAGGTGGCCTTAGAATGCGGTGTTAATAACCCTTTCCTTTTCAGAAGCAGCCATGGCCCCCGGCCAGCCTGCGCCACTTCGTGCTCAGCGCCCCCTCGCTCTGTGGCCTCCTGCTCCTCAGTCACCTTCCGTAGCTCTCCTTCCCCTTCTCCCTTTCCAAGCCCGTTTCTGAGACTGGATCCTGCGTGAGCTTGTGCGTTCTGTGAGATGGTACCTGTGGCAGGCGGATCTAAAGGACAAACCTGTGAGCAGGTCAGTGCCCTCGGGGAAGTGAATGTGCCCCCTTCCGTGCCTCTGACACCGTCGGTGCTGCCTCCACCTCGCGAGGCCGCCCTCTGGGAAAAGTCTCGGGCGGACAGTTACAGCGAGCTCCAGCGCGGAAGGAAGCGGCGAGGCGCTCGGGTGGAGGCGGAGAAGCTGGCAGCAGCTCAGCTGAGGGCAGAGCGAGCCAGAGGCCTGTAAATATTCGTGACCCAGCCCGCACTGCCCACAGACAGCACGGGGCGCGGCGGCTCCTGTTAGTCACCGGTTTTCAACAGCAGCCGTGTTGCTGGGGAGAAAATGCACTGCGATGGAAAAGCAGAACATCGAGTGGCTTTGTGGGCCCTGCTTTTGTAAAAATGTCACGTTTGTGTACTAGCAGGTTCTTTCATCCAGTGGAAGCTGTTTTCCCGTTATTCATTTAATGCTATAAAATGTTATACTGTGCAGCCAGCTAATGCCAAGCTTATGTATTCCTAGAGCATAAAGCATTTTTGTACAAATTCATCTTTACAGAAAACTGGCATCTAGCTTAACATCTCCTCTAATTTGTAGGATTCTAAAGGCAAATTATTCCCATCATCACCTAATGCCAGAATTATACATTTTCTAAAAATGATTCTTCTGAGTGGAATATATAGTGTGGTGCCTGTGCACACATAATGTTCCCATTTACATAATGTGGGTTTGTTTTTTTAACCATAAGTGACAAATCTTTTAAAATTCTTGAGAACAGTCTAGAACACATTATGTTCAGACTGACCCTGAGACAGGTTGTTCCTTTAGCAAAGCACTTAATTTGGGTTGACAATATAATGAAATACTCTGATAAATGAAAAGTTAGTTCTAGAAAAATGGAATTTGGTTGTTTTGTTTCCCGAAAACGTCAAGCATTTTGTTGAAAATTTAGAATTGAGCAAAGATTTAAATTTCTCTCCAAGGGCGAGAATGACTTGTGTGAATGAATTTAAGGTGTCTGTTCTCTCTGTGATGCTATGCTCTCTTTTTCTGTGGATGTCATACCCAATAAAATAAGAACTGTTCAGTCATGTCTTTCAGCACGTCTTTTATACATGAAGAAATTAAAAGCAATTTAATATTGCTATGATGTTGAAATACCTGAGAAAAGATGTCCCATGTACAACGGTCCTTTAATAAATTATATTTTATTCTTAAGCCTTTACAACTTTTTAATATAGTCATAAGTTGCCAGTATTTATGGCATATTACCTAGATTTAATCATACCAACTCTATTTTACAAAGAGGGAAGGATTAGAGAAGCAGAATCAAGATCTTTAAAATGTTTACATTCAGATCGACTAAATAGAACTTTTTTCTTCTTTATTAGTGAGAGATACATGGATAGTAAGGGAGAGAGATGAGAAGCATCAGCTCATAGTTGCAGCACTTTAGTTGTTCCTTGATTGCTTCTCATACATGCCTTGACCAGGAGGGGGAGGTTCCAGCCGAACTGGTGACCCCTTGCTCAAGCCAGCCACCTCGGGGTTTTGAACCTGGGCCAGGTCAATGCTCTATCATCCACTGTGCCACCATCAGTCAGGCTTGAACAGGAATTTTTAGTCAACTCTCCTGTTGATTATGTGATTGAAGGAGTTCTATAAGACAATTTAAAAATAATTTAAACATGTTCTTGTGTTTTACACCTTTTCCTGAGAAAAGGCCCACCAAAACCATCTTTCTGAAAACTTGACATTTTTCTTTCAATCCTCAGTACGAGTAGACTGCAGCTACTCCTCCTTCCACAAGCATTTTTGTTTCAAGTCACACGAGTATCAAATATTCTCCTCCATAGGGAACAATAGAATTTTTCCATCTTTCTCCACTCAACTTTTCAAATCTGTGACATGCTCCACCATTCCCTTTCACACTAGCCAGCACCGCCTTTCAGTCAGTGGTGGTCATTCATGCAGCACTTGACCATATTTTCCCACGACATGCACACAGGGTGCATATTTCTAATTGTGTCTCAGTTTTGCTTTCCAAGGCAGGCCTTGTAGATGGAATAACTGGGTTTTACCTGAACAAACATGTACTCCAGTGCGGTGTGCCCCGGAACACAGGCTCCATCCTTTTCCTCACCTGTTTCATAAAGTCATATTGATGATGTGTCACATAAGCATCTGAGCCTGGGATTCTGTAATTCGGGGTCACTGTTAAATTATACTGTCCCGAACCATTTCATGTTTTGGTTTCTGCTTCCTTGGGAATTACACTACTAGGTTTGTTCTTAGCAAAATTACTCCCATTTTCTTCTGGACTCTAGGTTTTCTGTAACTGGTGGCTTAAATCAAAACTGAATGAGGCCTGACCTGTGGTGGCGCAGTGGATAAAGCGTTGACCTGGGAACACTGAGGTCGCCAGTTCAAAACCCTGCTCTGGTCTGGTCAAAGCACATATGGGAGTTGATGCTTCCAGCTCCTCCCCCATTTCTCTCTTTCTCTCTCTCACTCTGTGTCTCCTCTCTAAAATGAATAAAACAAAAAAAAAAAATTTAAAAAAACTGAATGAGAATTTCTGATAAAAAACTACCCAAACCAAATTCAAAGAGGGAAAAGCTAAATTTGCAGTTTGCTGTTCACCGATGTTCTCATCTCCCTGGCTCTTTCAGCAACTGAGCTGGCCGACTTATTCTGGGGTATTGGCCCTGTTTTGTTTTTATTTTCAGCTTTTTTGCTCTACCCTCCTGTCATTCTAAAGATGAATGCATTTTTCAGTTTCATCTATCTTAATGGCAAACACTTATAAATTCTTTTGCTAATTATGAAACCATCAAGGATAAAAATAAGGTTAGATACCCCAAAGCTAAATGTGTTCAGGAATGGACTGAATGATTAGAACTGAGCCTTTTCCTACATTTCCTTTATTTAGGTCTAAGTATGTCTTCCTGCCTACTTAGTTTAGCTCTCAGATCCCATCAGTATTTTAATCTTGTATGCCACCACACTGTAAAATGAAAGATCAGCTTATATAATCACTCAGAGATCTTATAAAGTCATCTCAAAACTTGGGGGCCTTCTCAAAACAAATTTGAATACAAAAATTATTTAAATTTTTACCAAAAAGCTTAAGGAGAATTGTGTTGAGTATATGAACTTTTAAAACATATTTCTTCCAAAAAAACAACAATAGTGGCCTTAAATGACACATTAGAACACGTGGATTTAATTGATATTCTTAGAGCATTACACCCCAACACTGCAGGGTATACATTTTTCAAGTGTACATGGAACATTTTCCAGGATAGACCACATATTGGGCCATAAAACAAGGCTTCATAAATTTAAGAAGACTGAAATAATTTCAAGCATCTTCTCTGACTATAATACTATGAAACTAGAAATCAATTACAAGAAAAATACTGAAACCACAAACATATGGAGGCTAAGTAACATGTTACTAAACATGGGTTAGTGAATGGGTTAACAATAAGAACAAGAAAGAAATCAAAAGTTACCTGGAGATGAATGAAAACGGAAACACAACAACCCCAAGTCCATGGGACACAGAGAAAGCAGTCCTAAGGGGAAATTCATAGCAATATGGCCTACCTCAAGAAACAAGAAAAATTTCAAATTAACATTCTAACCTTACACCTAAAGGAACAAGAAAAACAACAAAATCCAACATGAATAGAAGGAAGAAAATAATTAAGAATTAGAACAGAAATAAATAAAACAAAAAATACAAAAAATCAATGAAACCAAGATCTGGTTCTTTGAAAAGATAAACAAGATTCATAACCCTTTAATCAGACTCTTCAAGAAAAAGAGAACCCAAATAAAATCCTAGAAACATACAAGCTCCCAAGACTGAATTAACAGAAAACAAAATCTGAAGAGACCAATAACCACCAACAAAATTGAAGCAGTAATCAAACTCCCAATAAACAAAAGTCCTAGACCAACAGTTTCAGAGATGAATTTTTACCATTCAAAGAAGAATACCTATTCTCAAACCATTATAAAAAATTCAAGAGGAGGAAAGACTCTCAAGTTCATTTTATGAGGAAAGAATTATCCAGATTCTAAAAGCAAATAAAAACATTACAAAGAAAGAAAATTGTAGGCCAATATCCCTAATGCATATTGATGCAAAAATCTTCAACAAAATATTAGCAAACCAAACCCAGCAATACATTAAAAATAATACGCCATGATCAAATGGTATTTACTTCTGGGATACAAGGGTAGTTCAACATCTGCGAATCAATTAACATGATACACTGCATAACTAAAAGGATAAAACTCATATGACCATATCAACAGATGCAGAAAAGCATTTGGCAAAAGCCAGCATCAGTTTATAATAAAAACTGTCAGCAAAGTGGGAATGGAGGGAACGGATATTAACATTTAAAGGCCATATATGACAAATCCATAGCTAACATATTCAATGGGGAAAAATTAAAAGCATTTCCCTTAAGATCAGGAACAAGACAGGATATCTACTTTCATCATTCTTATTCAACTGTGGAAAGTCCTAGCCACAGCAATCAGACAAGAAGAAATAAAAGGCATCCAAATTGGAAAGGAAGAAGTAAAACTGTCATTTGCAGATGACATGATACTATACGTAGAAAACCAAAAAATTAGAACTGATTAGTGAATTCAGTAAAGTATCAGGATACAAAATAAATATTCAGAAATCTGTTGCATTTCATACATCTATAATGAGCTATTAGAAAGAGAAACTAAGAAATGAAATCCCACTTAAAATTGCAATAATACACACACACACACACACCTAGGGATATATTTAACCAACGAGGTAAAAGACCTGTACTTGGAAAATTATAAGACATTGAAGAAATCAAAGAAGATGCTAATAAATGGAAACATATACTGTGTTTGTGGATAGGAAGAATTAATATCATTAAAATGCATTAAATTTTTATGATGTTTTAGTATAGGTACATTATAATCAAATAAATAATGTATTTTTGCCCAAATGTCACTTTTTTCTAACGCTGGCTAGGAAAATGTTGAAACTCTCATTAGACACTGGGATCCTTAACTTTAGTTCTTGAGAGCTAGATTAGGCCTTTATTATTTTTTTATTGATTTTAATTTATTGTGCTTACATAGATTCAAGTGTCCCACTGAATTAGATTAGGCCTTTAATAAAATTTACAAAAATGATTTTGTTTCAATAGAATTTCACTAGGCTAGAAGTTTAAAAAATATTTTCATTGTTAACCTTTATATTATGAAAAGGGATCACTTTTATTTTATTCATTTTAGAGAGGAGACACAGAGTGAGAGAGAGAGAGAAAGGGGGGAGGAGCTGGAAGCATCAACTCCCATATGTGCCTTGACCAGACCAGTGCAGGGTTTTGAACTGGCGACTTCAGTGTTCCCAGATCGACGCTTTATCCACTGCGCCACCACAGGTCAGGCTTGGGATCACTTTTATTAAGGAAAAATGAAATGCTGAAATATTTTAGAAATTATGGATAACAAAGACTAAAGAAATTTCTTATCTCTGACCAATACATAAATCCAACTAAGAAAGAAAAGCTCTTAAGCCTAGTTAAAATCCATTATTTCTATCTCTACCCATCTACTGAGGCTTTGTTAAAATCCATTTAAAATATTTAAAAATTTTAATTCACAGAAGTGTAAAGGTGGCACTTTGTCTAATGAGATTTATTAATTGTCCCCTCCATAAGACTGCTGACTCTCTGAAAATAAGAGCCTTTTTCTATGCCAAGACGTAACATAGGGATTTCCGTATAATAAAATGCTGGCAATGGCTATAAAGGATACAGACTAGTGGATAAGTTTAAGAATTAATGTAAGTCCTAAGGAATACTTAACCTTTGAAAGTAACTCACATAACACCGATTCCTGGACAAACGGGTTCATGGCCTAGGTCCAGAAACAACAGCAACAATAGCAAACTGAAGCCTACGATATAAAACTGAAACTCCTAAGTTTTGGCCACTGACTAATGCTAGTTTCCTGTGTCTCAGAATTTTGCCCCAAAAGAGACACTAGTGAAAAGATGTATGCAAATTTTTAAAACCATTTTAAAATAAGTAATGTTTAAGACGTTGAGAAGTAGGGGAGACGTACTTTGTACCCTCAGTTAAGCATCTACAGGCCAGAATCATACACACGTGTGCACAGCAGACAGAAGGGCTTTGCGGGAGCGTTAGTTCTGCTAGCCTGGAGTGCATGTGGCTTTGAGTTCTAGAACCCTGGAGAAACTAAGATCCCACTGTAAAAGGTATAAAACCTCATTTAAGCAAGACTCCAAAGTGCAATTGATTTCTCAGAAACCCAATTACAGTCACTATATTAATAAATCCTTTATAGGTGAGAGATGGGTTTTATTTATTACCTCAGCCAGCTCTTTTGTGACACTGTCAGTTCATTCATCCGCTCACGCATTTGCACTTACTGTGTGTACATCTATCTATGAGAGAACAAGCCCTCTGTGAGGCAAGGAAAAATAGTGAGGTGTATGTAGTCCTTGTCCTCAAGAAACACACTCACACTCATGCTACAAATGTATAGTTGAATTAACCTACTCACACGTCACAAAATGGAGCGTCAGAGTATTTTTTCTGTTATTTTAGTCAACATTCTGTATCTGGTGGACCTACTGTTCTACATTCAAACACCACCAATGTCTCTTACTTTTAACTTTATTTGGCAAAGCAGCACTGCATAAACTGTTCAGTGACTAGGATACAGCTTACACAGCATGTTAAATTCATTACGTATCAGCAGCAAATTAGAAACAGAAGAAATAATACTGAGCTACAAGTCTATAATTTTTACAGAGAGAAAGAACTATGTCAGTTATGTCCAATCTGAACTGAGTGTTAGGGGACATCACCTGCCATCTTCTTAAATCTTAATATTTACAATTGCTTAGTTTTAAGATAACAAAGCAGCTGATTGTATCTATAACATGCTATTCTATGACACCACATCAAAAGGTTTAGAAAGGAAGCTCATCTCTATTTTCTTAGTAGCATCTAACAGACATCCAAAAATCAAGAATCTTGTGAATGGTGGTGTTATCTGATGCACAATAGCAATCTCAAAAATTAATAGCAGGACAGAATTAAGTGTCTCAGAAAGAAAACCCACTCCTCCAAATCAGTCACAAACTAAGGTTTCATTTTGCAGAGCTCTGTCATTTAATATTTGTAAGTAAAATGTGGGTATGTTAAAGTAATAACAAATGTATATACTTTGCATCCTTTCTCTACCAATTTGGCTTTTGTGCCTCTTTGAAGAATTAGAATCCCTACAAAATCACACATTTTCATGCTGAAAATAATAGTGTAACAAAGTCCAAAACAAGCTGTGATGCTGTTGGTTTTCAAAAGCTTTGAGAACTGAGATGAGCAATCCACTGTAATATTATATACTGGTCAAGCTGATGTTGCTTTTACAGTTCGTCCCTAGGGGGAAAAAGAGAGAAATATGTAAGCAGGAGTTACAGACTGCAAAACTTGGCTTTAAAATGGTTTAGATACAACTATTATATCAGTAAAAATACACAGATTCCAAGCAATATATTATTTAAAAAAAAAAAACACAACAAAACAGAGCAAACAGTCCCAAGTCCAAGCAAAAATGGAAACCAGCCATTTCAGACATCCCTCATGCTAATCCAGAATGAAGTAGGAAGCTAGAGGGCTTGCATTCTCTACTTTTTAATTCAAAAGACAACCTTCTTCCTTCAGGACCAAAAATTCAGAGAAATTAGTTTTAGATCTAGGATCTTGTTAATACTATTTGTTGTAAGATGACAACTGAGTATTTAAGAGTTCAAATAAATTTTTACAGTTACATTCACAAAATTGGACAAAAATTTAGCCTTTTGCTTAGTTAGCAAATGTTGAGCGTGTCAATCTCAACCCAGATGGGAGAAAGCATCGCCCGAAGGTCCCACACACCTATCGGCTGATTTGTCAGCCCGGTGTGGTACTGTACCAGCAACAGCCGGTGAGAGGAAGGAAGGAAGGAGTAAAAATGAAGTCTAAAATACATGATATGGTGTGTAAACTGTACCTCAATAGAGCTGTTAAAAGTAAGAAAATAAAGCTAAAAGGAAAGCCTTCCTGCTTCATATCTGAGGGTACTCTTGAGTGGCAAAAACATTATTAAACATTCAAGTACTTTAGGGGTGAAAATGTTTGATGTTTGCAACAAATCTCAAATGATTCAGGAAAAAATATTACATATAGGGATATATAGAGAGGGAAGGAATAAGAAAGTAAATATGGAAAAATGTTAATAATTGGTAAGTCTGGATGAAGAGAGCTAGAAGTTCTTCGTACTATTCTTATAACTATTGGTAATAAAAAGTTTTAAAAATAAATTTGTAATGGAGGTAAATAAAGAGCTAAAATTTCATAGGTAAGTGGTAAATTAAGGAATTATCAGACAATGTTTTTTTAATTGAATTCTATAAATTGTGCAAGGAAATATTTTAAAAATGACTTCTCCCATAAACTTCAGTACTGGATTACTTTTTAAATAATAAATCATCAGTTCTGTTCCCACTTAATATGTTCTTCTAAATAATTTAAGTACTATATTTCTCATATAACTTTTACTTAAAATATTTAAGGGCACTTGCAAAGTGCATTCATAAATTCACTTGTGCTTTTGATATATGAATTGAAGATACTATTGTCTTTTAAACAATTTACCACATTTTATTTACCTGTTTCAAGGCATTAAGGATATTGTAAATAAATATCTTATTGCCCAACAACACAGTACTGTACAACATTCCCAAATATCCTCTCCATTTGGAAAAAAAAAATTTTAAAGAAAAAGGATAAAAACTCTCAACAAACTGGGTATAGAGCGAACGTACCTCAACATAATAAAGGCCATATATGACAAGCCCACAGCTAACATCATACTCAACGGTGAAAAGCTGAAAGCTTTTCCTCTAAGATCAGGAACAAGACAAGGATGCCCATTCTTGCCACTTTTATTCAACATAGTACTGGAAATCCTAGCCAGAGCAATTAGGCAAGAAAAAGAAATAAAAGGCATCAAAATCGGAAAAGAAGAAATAAAACTGTCTCTTTTTGCAGATGACATATTATATATAGAAAACCCTAAAGCCTCCACCAAAAAAAAAGAAGTTAGAATAAACTAATTCAGTAAAGTTGCAGGATACAAAATCAATATACAAAAATAATTTGTATTTCTATACACTAATGAACTATCAGAAAGAGAAATTAACATTCCCATTTATAATTGCATCAAAAAGGATAGAATACCAAGGAATAAATTTAACCAAATGAGGTGAAAGAGCTATACACTAAAAACTATAAGACATTAATAAAAGACATTTAAAAGACACAAATAAATGAAATTATATTCTGTGCTCATGGATTGGAAGAATTAGTATTGTTAAAATATCCATACCACCCAAAGCAATCTACTGATTCAATGCAATCCCTACCATAATTCCAACAGCATTTTTCACAGAAATAAAACACAAATACTCCTATATTTTATATAGAACCACAAAGACCCCAGAGCAATAATATTAGAAGAACATGATGCTGGAGACATCACACTTCCTGATTTCAAACTATATTACAAAGCTACAGTGATCACAACAGTATAGTATTAGCATAAAAACAGACAGATCAATGGAACAAAATAGAAAGCTCAGAATATACCCACACATATATGGTTAATTAAAAAACCAAAAATACAGAATGGGGAAACAATAATGTTTTCAAAAAATATGCTGGGAAAACTGAACAGCCACATGCAAAAGAATAAAGCTAGACCCCTATCTTCCACCATACACACAAAAATTCAACTCAACATGGATTACAGACTTGAACATAGGACCTTAAATCATAAAACTAAACTTGTGGTAATCATTTTGCAATATGAACATATATCAAAGTATTATTTTGTACACTTAAAACTAATACAGTGCTGTAGGTCAATTACATATCAATAAAACCAGAAAAATATCATATTGTAAAAAAAAATGTTTAATGATGGGAACAATGTTGATGACATTTGATGCAATAAGATTGATTACAAAATAATGCTACTATATGATCTCAAGATTATAAAAAAGATGTACATAGACCTATGGATAAGAGTTTAAAATTACCAAAATATGAATAATGGTTATCCCCGGGTTCTGGAATTATGGGTGATTTTTACTTGATTTTTTGTACTTTTTTTCTATTTTTATGATGCACATGCATTAGTTTGATGTCAGAAACAGTATTTAAAATGTTTTTATTTATTGATGTTACAGAGAGAAGAAGAGGGGAGGGAGAGGGAGAATTACAGGAACATCGAGCTGTTCCTGTATGTGCCCTGACCAGGGATTAGAACCAGCAACCTCTGCACTTTGGGATGACACTCTAACTGAGCTATCCAGCCAGAGCTCAGTAACAATATTTTTAAAAACAAATAGAAGAAAATGTACAGCAGTAAAATAAAAAAAAAAAGTTTATAGACCTGAATTTTAACATTTGGGTACCAAAGAAACCAAAAATCTGCTGCCCGTGCAGGTATAACCATCTCAAACCCTAACACTCCAAAATCTGTATACCTTTCAAGTTACTCATTTTTCCTAATGTTCAATCTCTACATCATCACATCTTCTTTTGTCTGACTTACATATATAAGCATTAAAAATAAAAAGTAGTACACCCTGCCCTGACCAGTGGTGGCACAGTGTATAAAGTTTAAGTCTAGGGCACTGAGGTCCCATGTTTGAAACCCTGAGGTTGCCAATTTGAGCGTGGGTTCATCTGGCTTGAGTGCAGGCTCTCCTGCTCGAGTGCAGAGTTGCCAGCTTGAGTGTGGGATCATCAACATGGTCCCAAGGTTACTGGCTTGAAGTCCAAGGTCACTGGCTTGATCAAGGGGTCACTGGCTCAGCTGAAGCCCCCAGGTCAAGGCACTTATGAGAAGCAATCAATGAATATGAGTTAATGCTCATCTCTCTCACTCCCTCTCAAAAATAAGTAAATAAGTAAGTAAATAAATAAATGAAAAGTAGCATACCCTTGCCTGGCCTGTGGTGGCACAGTGGATAACAGACTACCTGGAACACTAAGGTTGCCCATTCGAAACCCTGGGCTTGCCAGGTCAAGGCACATATGACAAGAAGCAAGCAACGAAAGATTAAGTGAAACAACTTTTGAGTAGCTACCATCCTCTCTACTTTCTCTATAAAATCAATAAATAAAATATAAAAGTAGCATACCCTAAATTTCTAGAAAGTCTCTTTAAAATTGCCATATATGTGCTATTTTCATTAGGTTAATAGTTGTATACATTTATTATTTTGTTATAAAATACATAATTATACATAATGTAATTAATTAGGTTAATAACTCTAAGCTACTAACATTTAGTATTATATATTCTAACATTTAATATTACATATTCTTTTTTTTTTCAGGAACAGAGAGAGAGTCAGAGAGAGGGATAGATAGGGACAGACAGACAGAAAAGGAAAGAGATGAGAAACATCAATCATTAGTTTTTCAATGCCGTTGTGACACCTTAGTTGTTCATTGATTGCTTTCTCATATGTGCCTTGACCACGGGCCTTCAGCAGACCGAGCAACCCCTTGCTGGAGCCAGCGACCTTGGGTCCAAGCTGACGAGCTTTTGCTCAAGCCAGATGGGCCTGTGCTCAAGCTGGCGAGCTTGGGGTCTCGAACCTGGGTCTTCCACATCCCAGTCTGACGCTCTATCCACTGTGCCACCGCCTGGTCAGGCTAATATTACATATTCTTTATAAACAAACAGATGTACTATCATAAAACAATTAAAATCCATGAATGTTAGAAAGTTAATAGGCTTTCTGAGGTAATGAAGGCTTTGTACAAAGCATGATGAAAGATAAAGAAAAAGAAAAAAGAATTTCAAAGCAACAGAATATATCCCAGCCTTTCAAAATGCAAATATGTCATAATGTTGTAATACATGTAAAGAAAGTTAAAAGGGATCATATAGAACAACCTGGAACACATGCTCAACTGGCTACTCTAGGAACTAGACTGTCAATCCTACAAGTGCCCAACTGATTCATAACGTCTCATGCATGCAGGGCACCTCAAGAAGACAGAGAAAGTGCTTATGGAGCGAGATCCCTGAAACACTCCTGAGATTTGCAAACCAGAGTTAACGTATTCCACTGACTAATGTGGCTATTAAAAACAAAATAAAACTTACCAGAAGATTTAAAAATATTGTTTTTACATACATAAAATAAATATACTTATGTAAAATAAACTTTTTTCAAGTATGGAGTTCATGAAGGAACTAACAAACTACTTACACATCCTTAGCCATGAACATAAACCACCGATCCTAGGTCAACGGCCGACACAGCTGCATTCTCTCCTTTTATTCATCCCCCAAGCTAAAGGTGACGCTTCCCCAAGTATAAGAAGCTGTAAATCGACACTCGGGCTTTGGCTTTATTTGGCAGAATTTGACATGCCCACCAGTCACTCCCCACTTTTTTCTAAGTGTCTATCCCATCTCCTTGGCACAAGCTCGACCTCACGCTCAGAGCACAGCAACCAGCTCTGGCCTCTCCGAAGAGGAAGATGGAAAGTGGGAGGAAAGGGGAGGGTTCGTCGACGAGAAAGCACTGGGTGGGGCTGCTAAACAATCCGAAGAGAGTGAAGGAACAGGAGTCACCTAGCCTGGCAAGAAACTAAGGAGCTTTTCAGATGATGAGTCCCAAAGGTGAGCGGGGGCCCTTGGAAAACTGTGCGGGACTCTGAAATGTAGCCACATTCTGTCTTAGTAGCACTGCCTGTCTCGGGCCCCCACAGCTCCTCCCCTGACTTGCTCCAACCACCTCCTGACTGATGCTGACTGGTTTTGCCCTTCCCAATATGCTCTCTGCACCACAGCCAGCTGTCTTTCTGATTGTGCTTCTGATCACCGCCTGGCTTCCGCACTTCGGCTGCTCTCCACCACCCGCAAGGCGGGCTGAGACACCCTCCACTCCACAGCTTGCTTTTCAAGCTGTGCGCAGCAAGGATTGCACCGACCTCTTTTCCCTTCAATCATCAAATAAAAAAATGACAACATCTGGGGCCAGGTAGCTCAGCTGACTAGAGCATTGTCTCAAATTGCCAAGGTTGTGGGTTCAATCCTGGTCAGGGCACATACAAGAATCAACAAATCACTGCATAGTGAAACAACAAATCAGGTTTTTTTCCTCTCTCTCAAATCAATTAGAAAATTTTTTAAAAATTACAACAGCCTACATAACAATAGTTGTCTGGTGTGAATGAATCAAAATTATACCTACTTTCTTCTGTCAGATCAGCAAAACATTTCTTGGTGTGCCGCAGAATTTTAGTTATTAGTTTGCGTGTGCTAGGAAATGAAAAGTCGAAAAGCGCTGCTCTGTAGACCCCTTGGAGATATTGCAGGCTTGGTCCAGACAACTCATAGTAAAGCGAGTCACGTGAACTTTTGTGTCCCCAGTGCATATGTCATGTTTATACTGTGGTCTATTAAGTGTACAGTAATAGCATATCTAAAATACAATGTACATACCTTAACTTCAAAATCTTATTGTCCAGAATTGCTAACCATCACCGAGCCTTCAGTGGGTCATGATCTTTTTGCTGATAGAAGGTCTGCCTCAATGTGGATGGCCGCTGACTGGTCATGGTGTGGCTGTGGCAACTTCTTAAAAGAACAATGAAGTTTGCCATGTCAACCGACTCCTCTCTCCATGAACAGTTTCCCTGTAGCATGTGATGCTGTTTGATCGCATTCTACCCACAGAACTGCTTTCAAAACTGGAGTCGGTCCTCTTCATCCCTGCCACTACTTTCTCAGCCAAGTTTATATACTAGTCTATGTCCTTTGTTGTCGCTTCAACAACCTTCACAGCATCTTCAGCAGGAGTAGGTTCCATCCCAAGAAACCCATGTCTTCGCTCGTCCATAAGAAGCAACTCCTAACCCACTCCTGCTCCACTGTGAGACGGCAGCAGCTCAGTCCCGTCTTCAGACTCCGCTTCCAGTTCTGTTTCTCCTGCTATTTCCACACCTGCAGTTACTTCCTCCAGTGAAACCACGAGCCCCTCAAAGTCATTCACAAGCGCTGGAATCAATTTTTTCAAAATTGCTGCTTTTTTAAAAAATTTCTTTTTATTTATTAATTTTAGAGAGGAGATACAGAGTGAGAGAGAGAGAGAGAAAGAGAGAAAGGGGGGAGGAGCTGGAAGCATCAACTCCCATATGTGCCTTGACCAGAGCAGTGCAGGGTTTTGAACTGGCGACCTCAGTGTTCCCAGGTCAATGCTTTATCCACTGCGCCACCACAGGTCAGGCCAAAATTCCCGCTTTTCTGACCTCTTCTCATGAATTATGAGTGTTCTCAATGGCATCTAGAATGGTGAGTCCTTTCCAGATTTTCAATTCACTTTGCCCAGATCTAGCAGAAGAATCATTATCTACGGCAGCTACTATCTTTACAAAATGAATTTCTTAAATAATAAGACTTGAAAGTCAAAATTACTCTTAATCCACGGGCTACAAAACAGATGTTATGTTAACAGGCATGAGACAATATTAATCTCGTACGTCTTCATCAGAGCACTTGAGTGACCAGAGGCATTGTCAGTGAGCAGTAGTATTTTGAAAGGAATCTTTTTTTCTGAGCAGGGTCTCAACAGTAGGCTTAAAAAATATTCAGTAAACCAGTTGTAAACAGAGGTGCTGCCATCCAGACTTTGTTGTTCCATTTATAGAGCACAGGCAGAGTAGATTTAGCATAATTATTAAGGGCCCTAGGGTTTTCTGAATGGTAAACGAGCACTGGCTTCAACTTAGTCACCAGCTGCATTAGCCCCTAACAAGAGAGTCAGCCTGTCCTTTGAACCTCTGAAGTGAAGCACTTATTTCTCCTCTCCCACTACGAAAGTCCGAGATGGCATCTTCTTCCAATATAAGGCAGGCTGTTTGGTCCTCATTGAAATCTGCTGTTGGTGTAGCCACCTTCACTAATTATCCCAGCTGGATCGTCTGGATAACTTGCTGCAGCTTCTACATCAGCACTTGCTGCTTCAGCTCGCACTTTTATGTAACGGAGATGGCTTCTCTCCTTAAAGCTCATAAACCAACATCTACTAGTGTCACACTTGTGCAGCTCCCTCACCTCTCTGAGCCTGCAGAGAACTGAAGAGAGTTAGAAGCTTCCCTTGGATTAGGCTTCGGCTTACGAGAATGCTGTGGCTGGTGTATATAGAGACCACTAAAACTTGCTGCGTCACAGCAATATGTGGTTTTACTTTCTCATCATTGGTGTTTCCTCAAGTAGCACTCTTAGTTTCCTTGAAGAACTTTTCCTTTGCATTCACAACTTGACTAACTGTTGGCACAAGAAGCCTAGCTTTTATCCTATCCCAGCTTTTGACATGCCTTCCTCAGAAACTTGATCATTTCTAGCTTTTGCTATAAACTGAGATAGGCAACTCTTCCTTTCACTTGAAAACATTCAGAGGAGACTGTAGGGCTATTCATTGGCCTAATTTAAATAATCATATATTCATGTGTCTCAAAGAGAGGGAGAGACACACAAGTGATGAAGTTAACCATTTTATGTGGGCGTGGCTAATGGCGCCCCAAAACAATTACGATAGCAACATCAAAAACCACTGATCAAAGAACACCCTAACAAATACAGTAATAAAAAAAGGCTGAAATATGTCTAGAATTAGTGAAA
The DNA here is from genome assembly GCA_037038555.1 of Rhynchonycteris naso. Classification (NCBI taxonomy): domain Eukaryota; kingdom Metazoa; phylum Chordata; class Mammalia; order Chiroptera; family Emballonuridae; genus Rhynchonycteris; species Rhynchonycteris naso. The sequence goes on along the minus strand of CM072997.1, from coordinate 297,041,482 downwards.
TGTGACAGAGACACAAAGTGAACAAATGCTGTTGGAAAAATGGTGCTGATAGACCTGCTGGACCCAGGGTTGCCACAAGCCTTCACTTTGTAAACAAAACAAAACCAGTTCGCCTGTAGCTGCCTCTTTGCTTCTGTTTGCAGTTTTCTGGCTCTCTCACGTAACTGTAAGTTGCACAAGAATGGTCAGTTTCAACTTCACAGCTGTGTTCTCCTGAACTAGCACAGTGCCTGGCAGAGGGGCACACAGACACTTAGTGAATTAATGAATTAAGAAGGTATCAAACTGAAAAATATTTAACCACTAACTGCCCATGGAGTCCCTGGTCTCTGGGCATGTCAACTTCCTGTACTGGTTCCCATAACATTTCCCATACTTCTCTGAATAGTCCTTTTATCAATTCAAAATCTTAGAAGATTACTTTGTTTTTTGCCTGGACCCTGACTTGTATTTTATAAATACAAATATAAATAGCAAAGTAATGGCCTCTTAAGATTTTAAGTTAACTGTTGATGTTGTACTTTCTCAAATATCCTGTTTTCCAGCAGAAATTATTTTTAGTATAGCAGTCTGTCTTCCAATTGTTTCACCTTTATATTTTATAAACATATTCTTCAAAATTGAAGATTTACAATTAAGTAACTGATTGTCTTTGTAATTAAAACTACATCTCTGCCTGTCCAGGTGGTGGCGCAGCAGATAGAGCGTCGGACTGGGATGCGGAAGACCCAGGTTTGAGACCCCGAGCTCGCCAGCTTGAGCGTGGGCCCATCTGGCTTGAGCAAAAGCCCGTCAGCTTGGACCCAAGGTTGCTGGCTCCAGCAAGGGGTTGCTGGGTCTGCTGAAGGCCCGTGGTCGAGGCCCGTGTGAGAAAGCAATCAATGAACAACTAAGGTTTTGCAAAGGCAATGAAAAACTAATGATTGATGCTTCTCACCTCTCTCTGCTCCTGTCTGTCTGTCCCTATCTATCTCTCTCTCTGATTCTCTCTCTGTCCCTGTGTAAAAAAAAAAAAAAAAAGAAGAAGAAAAAGAAAAACAAGTATATATACATTTGAAATATTTGGTAACTGACTGAATAATTATATGTAATTTAAAAATTATTTAAATTTAACATAAATAGCTTAGTTTTATCAGGGGTGAATACAGGTGTTGTGGAATCCTAAAGCTTATACAATGGGGGTGAAATGGAACCTCTTTATGAAGAGGGAAAAAGGAAAGCTGAAAATAAGACTTGATCTAATGCTAGGTCTAAAGCCAGGAGGACCCTAGGCAAGTAGAGGCCCTGAAACGTAAGTTTCAAGAGCGTCATTAAATGTCCACCTCTGATTATCAAAACAAAATACATTTTTCGTTAAATTATGGGTAGAATGTTCAATACTAATTATTTATTGTATGTAAAAAGAAAAATGGCCTGACTATGTGGAGGCACAGTGGACAGAGCATCGACCTGGGATGCTGAGGACCCAGGTTCAAAACCCCAAGGTTGCAGGCTTGAGCACGGGCTCATCCAGCTTGAGTAAGGGGTCACCGGCTTGAGAGAGGGAGCATAGATATGACACCATGGTCACTGGCTTGAGCCCAAAGGTCACTGGCTTGGCTGGAGTCCCCCAGTCAAGGCACATATGAGAAGCAATTTATGAACAACTAAAGTGCCACAACTATGAGTTGATGCTTCTTATCTTTCTCCCTTCCTGTCTTTGTTTGTCTCTTGCTAAAAACAAAAATAAATATAAATGTAAAACTTATAAATAGAAATCTGAACTCTTACATGATATAAAATTTCAGTGCTTTATACAATACCCTACAATTATGCAACAGTATAACTATACTAGAAACAAAGTGAAGGAAGGTTGTAATTAGTTGTTAATAACCGTATCTGATTCTGACAAGATAGCTTTTTAATATTTTTGAAAGAATTTGGCTGTGCTCCAAATTATAATTCAAAGAAAATAACTGTGTAACTACATTAGGTGAAGAATAAACTGCAATTTCTAGAAAGATATCAAGAAATGGCCAATCAAAATTTAGTTAAAAGTAACTTAGTTTTTAACAAACTGAGTTACATTCATTACCATTTTTGCAATTTAACACTCATTCAAAAACAAAATGGAGAGATCTATCAAACTTATAATCAGCATGTTACTTATTAAGAAAATAGTTATATAAAAATCCTCTGTCAAATAAAAACAGATTCTAAAATAAGGAAACTGTAAAGCCTTTCTTATTTTGGCATTTACTCCAAGTGGTCTTAGCTAAGGTCACTTTCACTCACTATCACACTCCTCCCCATGGGAGGAAGCAGGGAAAGAGAGGAATCTTGGTTTAACCAAATATTCAGATGATGCTGAGATGAACAACACAGGAGGGCGCCATGATGAGCATGCTGTGCTGAAGACTGAGCTGCATGCTGTTGACCTTTGGGTGGGTCTGTGAGACCTGGGCACTCTCTGAGCTTACAGACTCCCCTGAAACGGCTGCTCTGTGCCGTAGAACAGCACGCAGGTTACCCGTCAGAGTGGCTCTGACACGACAGCTCAGGACAGAATAGGCACAGGCTGTCAGACTTCTGTGAACCTGACAGGAAGAGTAATCAAGCTGAAAGGGAGAATGTCCTCTCTTGGACTCTCATACCTTGGAAGTCTGGGGCAGAATACCTTTTCCCTTCTTTCTCTTTATGACAATGCTATAATAGAGAATAAACAGGACCGGGAATGATGGCCCCTTCTCCTCTAACCAAAGCCTTTGCTTCGTGACCATATAGCGGCTGTAAGAATGACTGCTAACTACAGACACAAGAGTGGCTGACGATAAAATCTCCTTAGACAGTACTAAAACTGCGGCTGAAAGCCTCTTTAAAAAATGCCTTTGTGCCAACCAAGTCTCACCTTCCCTTTCCCAAAGATGTGAGTCAAACCAAAAGAAGGGCAAACCATGCACAATCTGTCTACATTTTAATGTAGTGAATTTCTGATGGTATGATGGAAAGCGAAAAGGCGGTAACCAAAAAGCAGCTCTGCAGTCTAAGGTCTTAAATCCACACCCTTTCACCTTGCATGTGGAAGAAGAAAGAGCAGAAGATAAAATCACTTCCACCTGGACCACTGCTTTTCTTTATCTGTTAAAGGCACGTATATCACTCCCATCAGAGGTTTCATTTTGACACTGCCGTCCTGTAGCTTGTCGTACTGCTCCAGCATCTGATTTCCACCTGCAGGACCGACTGGCAATATCAATCTTCCACCAGGCTTTAACTGGTCTATTAGCTAAAAGAAAAAACAAAAAAATAACACATACACACACACACACCAAGTTGTTAATTTTATATTAATAGTCCTTTTAAACATCTCCATAAACAGCCTCAGTGTCCACAGGGACAAAGTCCAATGTGCTTTATTTGGTAGACACATAACTTTGTTAAACTTATGACTCAATTCCCACTTAGTCATTTAGTGAACCAGTGGTTCTTTCACAGTGACTGTCCTACTCAGCCTTGGGTCCCTCACATCTAACACAGTAGCTGCCGCCCCTGCAGTGCTCCAATGTTTGAACTGAACACATATAGAACTATGCTATTGGAAAGGCCAAAGGCGAAGCCAGAAATTGCAATGCCTATATGCTTGTTTTGAATCTCTGTGGTTTGGAGGGAAATGTAGAAATTAGGCAAGGAATCCCTGTCATTGTAGAATTTAGGGCATCACTTGACCAAAGATAAGGGATCCGTGGTTTTATGACTGAATTTAGGGACGCCACCACCATGATGAAGGAAGGTAGCGCCAGAGTCTCTCTCCCCTCTGAGTTTGAGCTGGTATCAGTTTTTTTTCAGGTGATATTATTAAAGTACTTCTTCCAGAAATATTGTGTGAAACAGTGCATGGAATATTTTCTTTTATTTATTATTATTATTTTAAAATAACAAAAACTATTTTACTAAAACGTAAGATTTACAGAAGTTTCAAGACAAGCCATTTTAAAATGGTCACAAGCTTTTCCTTGTAGGAAGAATTCTACATTTTACAACAAGGTCACAATGTTATTAGTGAGGGTTGTGAGGTTTGATTAAAGTTCCCATTTTGGCTCAAACAATCAAGTTTATCCATCTACAGCCTCTAAATAAAGTTAAACTTTGCCAGAGAGCATATTCTAAAGAACTGGTTAGCTGTTTTAAACCAGTGCAATTAGATAACCATAGGGAGAAAGGAGCCCATACAATTAAACCGTCTTGCCCTTCAAAAGGAATAATAAAATAAAGGAAAACACTGCAGCCTCCCGGCCGGCCCCTTCATTTCCAGTGCTTTCTAGTGAAAGCACGCTGGGCAAATGCACAAAGGCAGCGAGGGACCACTGCCCGTAAACACTGCACAACCCAGATGGTTCTACTTCTAGTCACTGCGCATGTCTGTAACAGGGAAGCGGGACAAGACATGGATGTGCTAACTGCATGTAATCACCAAAGGGCTGAAGAGGTCTGGGCTTCTCTCCTGTAATGTTTCCAAGATTGTGTCCATTAAATGCAAACAAAAACAGAAGAAGTCTTGGTAGAACAGAAGTGATGCACACCTGATGACCAGACTGACTTAAATAATATACATGGCACACAGTCTCGCCCACACTCTAGCTGTTCCTACGGCTGGGGCTTCCACTGCTCACTGCAGCACCTGCTGTGGAGGGCTCAATGGTGAGAATCTGCAGTACTGGGGCCCACTCATCTTTCAGAATATGTAAACATGTTCTTTTCAACTTGTCTACATTAGGATAAGTTTTGGTCATGAAATGTACTTTTGGTGCTACCATTGAATCTTCTTCTGAAAGGAATAGTACAAGTTGAAAAGTCCCCCCCTCTAAGGGGGTACCCTGGGGGACAGCAATGACCACGTGCTGCTCTCATCTGGCTCTGCTTTAATGCCGGGAACTGGCTCTCCCAGCAAACGCTGGGTCTCCTCCTTGATAATCAATCCTACAGGGCAGCCTGGCCAGCTGGTCAGATCGCAAGTTCAGCCTCTGGTCTGGATACAGTGCACAGAATAGTTTAAAAGAGCAGCTGAGACTGGCAAGTCTAAAAGTCTTTATTCTGCATACTTGGCGGTCTGTGTGGGTGCAGAACTCAAGGTTGGAAATCATTTTCAGTAGAGATCTGGCCGCTTTCCTTCCCTGCCCTGATGGTTCTAATGCTGCTGCTCTGCAGTCGGGTGCCTCTCCGATGAGCAGCCCCTAACAGATTACCCTTTGTGTTTTTCTGGAAACTTGTAGAATCTTCTCTTTGTTCTTGATATTCTGAAATTTCATGGTGATATTGTGGTTCTTTTTTTCTATTTTTTTTTTAATTCATTGTACTGGACACTCAATAGATCTTTTGAAACTCCACAATCATGTCCTTCAGCTCTTGGGAATTTCCTTACTTAGGATTTAGGGCTAATTGTTTCTTATAAGAATTTCAAGCCACAGCCCCTCTCTGCAGCCCCAGGCCTCATCTCTGATTTTCCAGGTCCCGATGCCTCCTGTCATTTCTACGCCTTTCCAGAGGTCTGCAGGGCAAACTGCTTCTGCATTGATAGTACCCTGAGGACTTTTTGGTTTCACTCCTCCACCCTCCAGAGTCAATTCTTACTCTACCTGCTTGCCATCTTCACACACTATTGAGTTCAGGACTGCAGGTATAATCCCTAGAAGGCTGAACATAGTTTGTGTTCCCGTTTCTAGTTGTTTGGAGGTGACATCAAGAGGTGACATCTTTACTCTGTTATCTTAAAACTAGAAGGCCCCTTCAGCATGTATGAGACCCCTATAATACTTACACATGGACCTATGTTTAAAATACTGTAATATTGAGCTAGAATGAAAAATGTCCTTCTGGATCATCTCAGGGACTTACTGGAGAAAATGAGTCCTGACCCAAGCCTCTTCATTTAAACATAGTTCTATTTCAGATTTTAATTGTTTATACTAAACTGCCAATCATTTTTTGATTAAAAAAAACTGATCATGTGTTCATATAAAAATTCTTTCATTTCTTTATTTGACTTGTATACCTTCTTATACCATTTTAATACTTCAATTAAAATGTGTTAAAACCGTTAGTTTAGTCTTAAAAAAAATAACAGAGGCAGACACAAAAAGTGATTTTCCCCAACTCATTTAGCCAGTAAGTAGCAAGTCAATGATTAGAATCAGTTCCCCAACTTTCAGCTTCTCATAATGGATCTAACCATACAGAAGAACCCCTTCTAGGTTGGGGAGTGGATGAGACTGGGCAGAAGAGAAAATGTCACTAGTCAAGAACTCTGTAAAACTCACAGGCAATAGAAATTTCTGATTGTAGTGACCTTAACCAAGGATTATTAAGGGATGACATAGTTTACCAGTCTTACAAAATGAAAAATCAATTTTGTATTTAAATATTTCCTTGACTATAGTATACAATACTGGAATATCCTTCCCTCTCATTGCGGCAATGCAAATTCTCCTACTCTGAAGATCAGTTCAAGTTCCATTCCTGTATGAAGACCCCTGAACCACTCTCCAAAATTCTTTTGCTACCTTAAACTCCTACAGAAAGATTTTCTTTTTCATTCAATATATATCGTATGCTAATGATATATCACATCACTAATTTCCCTGTTATATGTATGACAAATCTCTTCTAGAATCTAAGCTCTGCAAGGGTGAGATGTATGACAAGTACTTCCTGTGTCTCCCAGGCATATTCCAGTATTTAATAAAACACCTAGTGATGACCACGTCATGAACTCCAGAGCGATGTTCCCAATTCCATTGGTGGACTAGTTCTCTGCTAGGTCAAACGCTGCTTCAAAACACAGACATGGGCTGCGGTTTAGTAATCTTATGTCGTTTACAGAACTGTTTGCATATGGAAAACGTTTCCTACTAACCATAACTGAGAACGCAGGACATAAAAGTCTAATCATTTGAACACCACCTAGAAGTCACGTCTCCAGAGCTGTGCACACTGTGGCTGACTAAAGTACACAAACACAGACGAGAACAACTCACTGCCTGGGGCACAACCGGGGCTGCAGCGCCTACGTGGATAGCGTCGTACGGGGCTTCTTCCGCATAGCCCATTCTTCCATCCCCCACTGGAAGGAAAAATTAGCCTTTTAATACTTGTTCAGATAGAACTAGCTCACGTGAAAATTATACAGCAGAAAGGATAGTCTTTTAAAGTAAGTGATGCTGGGACAACTGAATATTCATATGGAAAAATATGAACTTGGACCCCTGCTTCATACATGCACAAAAATCAATGTCAGGAAAATCAAAGGCCTAAATGTAAAAACCTAAAACAATAAAGCTTCTGAAAATAATATAGAAGAATATTTCCATGACTTCAGCGTAGCCTTAAGCAGGACACAGACAGAACTGAAAAAAAATGGTAAATTTGGCTACATTAAAATTAAGAATTTCTAGCCTGACCAGGCGGTGGCGCAGTGGACAGAGCATCAGACTGGGATGCGGAAGACCCAGGTTCGAGACCCCAAGTTCACCAGCCTGAGCGTGAGCTCATCTGGCTTGAGCAAAAGCTCACCAGCTTGGACCCAAAGTCGCTGACTCGAGCAAGGGGTTGCTCGGTCTGCTAAAGGCCCGCGGTCAAGGCACATATGAGAAAGCAATCAATGAACAACTAAGGTGTTGCAACAAAAAACTGATGATTGATGCTTCTTATCTCTCGCCATTCCTGTCTGTCCCTATCTATCCCTATCTATCCCTCTCTCTGTCTCTGAAAAAAAAATTAAGAATTTCTATTTATCAAAAAAATACCAATATAAGAATGAAAAGGCCGCCACAGAGTAGGAGCAGGGGGTTAGAATGTGCACAAAGAGACAACGGATGTTTTCTCTAAATCTGTGTACTGTACTCTGATTGACCAACGTCACCCTGTTAAATTTGTCTAAAAAAAAAAGGACAATGAACTAGTCTCTATAAGTCCTAAAAATTGAAGAAAAATATAAACAACCCAATATCTGAACAGGCATTCCACAAAAGAGGAAATCCAAATGGCCAAACATATAAAAAAAAAGTAAAAAAGTGTTCAGCCTGACCAGGCAGTGGCGCAGTGGATAGTGTGTCGGACTGGGACACGGAGGACCCAGGTTTGAAACCCTGAGGTCGCTGGCTTGAATGCGGGCTCATCTGATTGAACATAGCTCACTAGCTTGAGCCCAAGGTCGCTGGCTTGAGCAAGGGGTCACTCGATCTGCTGTAGCCCCCCCAACCTGGTCAGGCACATATGAGAAAGCAATCAATGAACAACTAAGGTGCCTCAACAAAGAATTGATGCTTCTCATCTCTCTCTTCCTGTCTATCTGTCCCAATCTGTTTCTCTCTCTGTCTCTGTCACAATAAATAAATAAATAAAATGAAATAAATAAAAAAGTATTCAACCTTACTGGTTAATAAGAAAACACAAAGTTAAAACCACAAAGAGATACTGCTATACACTCACTCAGTGAGCAGAAAGAAAAACCTAGTAAGACCAAGTATTCGTAGCGATGTAGAGCAATAGGAACCCTGATGCATTGCTGATGGGAATGTAAACTGGCTCAATCACTTTACAAAACAGTTCTGCAGTACGGTAAGCCTGTGAGCCTATAGTAACTAGCGCTGTTTAATAAGTGTATGTACAGGGTGGGGCAAAAGTAGGGTTACAACTATGAGCATGTATTCTTGTATCATTATTCATTAACTATTGTATTATTTTTCATATGAACAGCTGTTAACCTCGCTTTGCCCCACCTTGAATGAATCTGGACTATGTACACATATGTTCACAGCAGCCTGGTGAATATCTCCAAATTAGAAACAAGCCAAAATGCCCATTTACAGTACAATGAACAAATGTGGAATGCTGCCCAGCAATAAAAACGAACTGTATGAAAGACAGGTGACTCTTATACACATCACATCAAGGGAAAAGTCACTCATCACATACTGCACGGTTCTATTTATCTAGTTCAAAGTTAAATTAAACATTGCTTTTGAACATACAATTAGGCAGTAATTGCATAGAAGTAATGACACTGGCTACCCACAGGGAGAAGGGACGGAGTAACGATGAGGAAAAAAGAAAGCTGAGAACTTCCAAGGTATTGACAAAGTTCCATTTCTTTCTTTTTCTTTCTTTTTTTTTTTTACAGGGACAGAGAGAGAGTTACAGAGAGGGATAGACAGGGACACACAGACAGGAAGGGAGAGAGGTAAGAAGCATCAATCATCAGTTTTTCGTTGCCATTGCGACACCATAGTTGTTCATTGATTGCTTTCTCACGTGTGCCCAGACCACGGGCCTTCAGCAGACCAAGCCACCCCTTGCTAGAGCCAGCGACCTTGGGTCCAAGCTGGCAAGCTTTTGCTCAAACCAGATGGGCCCGCGCTCAAGCTGGTGACCTCGGGGTCTTGAACCTGGGTCTTCTGCATCTCAGTCCAATGCTCTATCCACTGCGCCACCGCCTGGTCAGGCCCATTTCTTTCTTTTTTTAAAAAAAAATATTTTCCATTGATTTGAGAGAAAGGAGGGGAGAGGGATGGAGGGGGGAAGAGAAAGAGAAAGAGAGAGAGAGAGAAAGAGAAAGAGAGAGAGAGAGAGAGAGAGAAGCATCAACTCATTGATACACCTGGTTGTTCCACTAGGCTGTGCACTCACTGGTTGCTTCTCATATGTGCCGTGACCGGGGACCGAACCCACGACCCTGGCGTACAGGGTGACACTCGATTCACTGAGCCACACGGCCGGGCCAATGTTCCATTTTTTGACCAGTGTGGTGATTAAACAGATAATTAATAAGCTTTACATTTATGTTTTATGCACTTTTTAATGCTTTTTATGTTTCACAATAATATAAAATGTGCTCCTCTGGAAACATGTCCATTCTATATTGCTGAACGGAGAAAAGCAAACTGCAGGACAACATGGATAGTATGAGTTAAAGAAAACTGTGTGCAAGTTAGTCACCCATATATTTATGTCTAAACAACCTAAAAGGGAAAAGGAGAGCTTTCTTTTTTACCTTACACGCTTCTGCACTGTTAGATTTCGTACAGTAAACACTTGTTATGTTAGTATTCTTAAAAAGCGATGGAGAAAGTCCTCAACAAGGGCCCTTTCTGAAGCAGTTAACAGTCACATCAGCCGTGGCCTAGGCAGAACTAGCATAAAACATTCAAGTACCTGTTCTCCTTACTTACTGCTTAAAGGAGAATGGTTTAAAATGCAGTAATTAGCTCTGAGTATTACTTAAATTTTTTAAGTTTTCTGATACTCACCAACCAGCTGCACTCTCCCTGAAGACAACAGCTGCGGGTCGTCCTTTCTGACATTAGTTACTGAGTCGTCTACTAGCTCTTTAATGTGGTCAATTCCTACGACTTTTCCACTAGGTCCAACCTGGAAAGGAAAATAATAGCTCTCTGGTCTAAATATGTCTTTCTAAAATGTCACTAAAGCGCTTCCTTATGTAAAGTCACATTCTGCAATGAGAGAGGAAGACAAACGGCTTAAGCTGCCAATTAGATGACACTAGGCTTACTATAAATTATTTACCAAATATAACTTTCTCAACTATAACCCGCAAATTCATAATTATATTTCAGTAATTGAAAAGCTAGAATTATAAAAATTTGTAATACTAAAAGAAATGTTATCATTGTTCAGAAATAAAGGACCCTGATGGAGGACTTAACTGCCAATATTAAATGATAGTTAATGTAATGGTTTTTACTTAACTTAAACCTAGAAGTGTGACTTTAAATATTAAAATGTTACATAATAACATTTTATAAAGATTTAAATAATTTTATAGAGATTTCTACACCTGACTCTACTGCCATTCTGTGTAAAGTATAAAATACATAAAAATATAAAAGGCTCCAAATGTAAATATTTTTTTTCCAAATGTAAATATTAATTGTAGAAAATTTTAAAACAATAAAGACTTTGATGTCAGACTACCTGGGTTCACATCTAAGTTTCATTGCTTGCTTATAACTGTATAACCTTGGCAAGTTATTTTATGAATCAGGTTCCTTAGATAGAAAATGAGGAGTGAAAGGTACATACCTCATAAATGATGTGAGGATTAAGTAAGAGAATATAGAAAAAGCACTTAGAACACTGACTAGCATGTGCTATATGTGTGAAAAACATTAATTTAAACTACCATCATTTAAAAAAAGATATTTCAGAAATTTAATGACTTTTAAAAATAAAATTTCCTCTGAAGCCATAAATATGTCAAGTATAGAAAATATTTCACTAAATATTGTTTCTAAGCTTTGGGAAAAAGGCCCTGACATCACATTAGTGAGGGCTTCACTTCTACAAAATAAGCAAAAAGTACTGAACAAGAACTCTCTGAATCTTTATTATATATCAGACACTGTTCTGGATGCTTCAGATACGACAAGGAGAAAACAGACAAAACTGGAGCTTGCATGCTTGTGGTCTGCTGATTATATCTTTATAGCAACTTAAATGGATTCTAGTCCAAGATGATTGCATAAATCCCAACTTAAGTAAACCAGAACCTTCCAGTCTGGCCTCCAGAGACAAGATTTTTCATAATCATCTCGATTTGACTATCTGAGCACAGATGAAACTGCTGTCCGCCAGGTGCTTGTGGGCCTCCAGACTTTCACTCCAGTGACTGCTAACCAAGTAAGCCCCGGTGATATACACCCAAGTACAGCAAACAAGACACTGTCCTCAGAGTGCTTTTCTTAATGTAAAGGAAGCTCTACCCTCATTCCTAATAAACCTGCAGGAGTGTTTACATTTCAGACTCTGTCTATTCTTCTCTGCCAGATGAGAACCTGGAAGAATATAGCCTGGAGCTACTGGCTACCATCTTTTTCTAAAAGATGACGAGAAAAGCCTACATGTGGAGAAAGCAAAGCCAAACCAAACCCCACAGAGAAACCCACTGCTGATAATAACATCTGATCTTCTGAATCCAGCCACAGGAGAAGCCAGACGCACCTTCAGATGTAGATGTTTCCATTACATAAACCAAACAAATTCCCTCTTAGTTCTGCCAGTTTAGATGGAATGTCCTGTCATTTCCAACAGCAACAAAAAATCCTAGTGATACATACTTCAACTGTTATCTTGGTAGAATTAAAGAAAACAACCTTCAGAAACAGCTATTGAAAAATCTATATATGTACAGCCAAATCATATGTAAGACATGTAGAACTACACTGTTGTTGGGCCCAGAATGAAAAAGAAAGGTCTTACCATACGTGCAAAACATGCAGTAAGGATTCCACTTCCAGATCCTACATCAAGAGCTTTGGCTCCTTCGTGCAGCTGATCATATAGAAGTTCTAGTGCATATGCGTGCTGCCAAGAGAAACAAAAGCAAATGTGGCTTTCTAAGACTATAAAACATATAGACCACGGCATAGAAGGAAGGTTGCCAACTTCACACCAGCGTTACTATTCTTGTCACCTACCAAGACAGTGAAAACATACAGTACTTATATCTACACAGGAACTACATAAGAAAATCCTCAGGTGATTAGATTCTTACATTTAGTTAAAATGTTTCAGTAATTTTTTATCTCCAGTGCATGAATTAATTTTTAAAAGTTAATTCATTCCAAGTCAAAAGTTACAAAAGGATTTACAGAGAAAAGTCTACCCCACTCCCCTTCCAGCCAGCCTCTTGCCCAGCCACTGTCAACCCTAACGGCAACGATGACCAGTCTCTTGTGACTCCTTCCGAACATACCCACTCCACACATACACAAGCAAATGCATCGATAGTCTTCCTTTATTATATCCGGAAGGAACTTTCTTATCAATACTTAACCAATCTGCTCATTTATTTTTTATGGCTGAGAAATATATTCTTATATGGATGTATTATAATAACAACATCCCTAATGAGAGATATTTAAGTTAGTTCCAATCTCCTATAACTGTGATGGTGAACCTATGACACACGTGTCAGCACTGACACGCGCAACCATTTTCAATGACACGTGGCAACATGCGGCCACATACCAGAGAAGTATGGGGCCGTGTGCCGAGAAGGACATTTCATCCTTGGCTTCTGCACGGCCAGGTGCAGTAGCCGAGGATAAAACATTTGCTGTAGTCTAGACACTCCGTGCCGGAGGTCTGTAGGCCAAAACAACAGAACTCCGGCACAGAGCATCTAGTTCTGGGACTTCCGGTTAGGCCATTTTTCTCAAAGTGACATACCACCTGAGTTATGCTTGGTTTTTTGGCGAATTTTGACACACCAAGTTCAAAAGATTGCCCATCACTGTCCTATAACAAAATAGATGAAATCATCTTAAAAGGTACATCTGTAGGAAAATGTAATAATCCTATAAAGTATATCTATAGGATAAATTCCTACAAGTAGAATTGAGCAGGCCAAAGAACACATAATATTATGTTCACAGGATATATAAATTATAAATCCAATAAAATCATAATGGTTATGCTTTGTACCAAAGCAAGAAATAAAGCCCAGTCTACTGGAGCTTCTTTATAAACTTATATTTCAGTGCTTTTCTCACATATGAGATCAGAACTAAATAATGTCATCTCAAAAGCTGTCCTGGCATGTCTCCTAAAAATCTGAATATGATCCTGCAGCAATAAAACATTCACTACTAGATCCTGGTTGATAAAAATACACGTCCATGAATCCACAGTGATAATAAATAAGTATGTCCATACAACGATACATAAACGGAGACTAAGGGGAAATTGTTCCCAACTAACAAACATAGATAAAACGATAAGCTTAGAAAATCACCACTTGGCAAACCATTTCAGTAACAAATGATTCCAGCAAAGATTGTAAGTGAATGCTAAAGCCAGAGACGGTCATTTGAGGAGTAACAGTGTATTTACATAATGTCAAAGTGTGTGCCCAAGACACTGATTGTAAAATGGAAAACAACTGTACAGTGGAGTTTGGAAAAAAACTTCTCAATGGAGAAACCTAGTTGACATCACCTTAATAAGATGGTCAAAGTTAACATCACCAAGGGGACAGGACACATCACAACACATGACATGAGCTAACTAACATATGTCACTTCTGGAATATCCCAGGCAAAAATGCACAGCTCATATCTAATCGTGAGAACACAGCAGATAAACCTGAATTAAGAGACATCCTTTAAAATAACTGGCCTGTATTCATAAACATCTTCAAGTCCATAAAAGAGGAGATTGAGGAACTTCTCCAGACTAAAGAAGATTAAAAGACATAGCAATCGAATGGAATTCATGATCTGCAATATTCTTTTCCTAAAAAGGACATTAGTAGAGCAATTAATAAGAACTAAATAAGGTCTGTAAGTTGGCTAACAGTATTGTGCTAATATTAATTTCCTGATTTTGATAACTGCACTATGATCATTTTAAAGAATGTCCTCCTTTATTTTTTTAGGATGCGCACGAAAAAGGAGAGAGAGGGAGAGAGATGGACAGACAGATAGAAAGGGAAGAGAAGAGAAGCATCAACTGGTAGTTGTAGTACTTCAGTAGTTCATTAATTGCTTCTCATAAATGCTTTGACCGGAGCCAGTGACCCCTTACTTAAGCCACTTCGGACTCAAGCCAGCAACCCTGGGCTTCAAGCCAACGACCTTGGACTTCAAGCCAGCGACCTCTGGACTCAAGACAGCAATACCATGCTCAAGTTGGCATGCGTGTGCTTAAGACAGATGAGCCCATGCTCAAGCCAGAGACCTCCAGGTTTCAAACCTGGGACCTCAGGGTCCCAGGTTGATGCTCTATCCACTGTGCCACCCCTGGTCAGGCAGCTTATTATAATTATTATTCTGTAAGAGGAAAGGAAGCAGAGAGACAGACGCCACATGCACCAGGCCTAAGATCCACCTGCAAGCCCCTACCAGGTGATGTTCTGCCCATCTAGGTCCCTTGCTTTGTTGCTCAGCAACCAAGCTATTTTTAAGCACTGCAGGCAGAGGCCAGGGGAACCATCCTCAGCGCTGGGGATCAAGTCCCTCCAAACCAATCGAGTCATGAGTGCAGGAAGGGGAGAAAGAGAGAGAGAGAGAGAGAAAGAGAGAGAGAGAGAGAGAGAGAGAGAGAGAGAAGGGTGAGGGTGAGGGGTAGAGAAGGAGATGCCCTGACCAGCAATCGAACCTGGGACATCCACACGCCAAGCCAATGCTCTACCACTGAGCAAACCAGCCAGGGCTTTTCTTTTTGTTTTTTTAAGTTTATGTTCACAATTATGAAAATTTTCAAACCCACAGAAAAACTGGAAATACAATGAACACACTATTCTCCTCAGATAGTCACCAACTGTTTATATTGTCCAATACTATTTTACCAAACCATCTGAAAACAAGTTATAGAGGCCTGAGCTGGGTGATTCAGTGGATAAAGCATCAACCCAGTATGCTAGGGGTCATGGATTCAACCCCTAGCTAGGGCATGTACAAGAAACATGGAACAACTAAGTAAAACGAGTTAATGCTTCTCTCTGTCTCTCTCTCTCCCCCTTCACCTCCCTTCCTCTCACTCTCTCTCAAATCAGTGGCAAATTTTTTTTAAAATAACATAAAAATAAAAACAGGCTGTAGGCATCATGATACTTCACTCCTAAATACTTCAGCATGTACCTGCTATTTCTCTTTGCTCCTCACTTTGTTTCTCTTTTAATACTTTTAAGATCTACACAATAAATGATACAAGATCACAACTGCTTGCCTATATAATACAATTTTATTCTACTAAATCCTTGGTCAGCAAGCATCAAAGGACACCATATACTTGTCATTTGTATATGCTTACATACATATAGATGTATTGTGTGACTACATACACACACACGCTTTCTTTATTAAGAAACAGGTTACTCAGAAAATGTAAGTGATTAAGAATGTATCCTGTCTGGAAGGAAATTCTGATACAAGCTATGACATGGATAAACCTTGAGGACGTTATGCTCTGTGAAACAAACTAGTCACGAAAAACAAATACTTATGATTCCACTTATGAGCTACTGAGGGTAGTCAAATTCATGCTGAGGTCAGTGGTTCAATCTCCTGGGCTTGCCTGGTCAAGGCACATATGAGAAGCAACCATGAAGCAAATAGGAGTTGATGTTTCCCCGCTTCTGCCCCGCATCTCTCTCTCTCTCCTCCTCTTTAAAATCAATAAATAAAATTTCTAAAAAAAAATGGTGGCTATCTGGACTGGGAGAAATAGGAAATGGGGAATTATTTTTAAATGGGTACAGCGTTTTAGTTTTGCAAGATGAAGAGTTCTGGAGACTGCACAGAAATGTCAACATACTTAACATCACGGGACCATACACTTGAAAAATGGTTAAGATAGGGGTGGAGAACACACAATACTATACATACAGATGACGTTTTATAAAATTGTACACCTGCAACTATAAAAAATTTTTAATGCATCCTTTTCAAAAATTAACAAATAATCCAACTAAGAAATGGAAAGGGATTTGAACAGACATTTCTCCAAAGGAGCTATACAAATGGTCAACAAGCACATGAAAAGATGCTAGGTATCATTATCATTAGGGAAATGCAAATCGAACCACAATGAAATACCACTTCAAAGCCACCAGGATGAATAAAATAAATAGAACATACAGTAACAAGTGTTGACAAGAAGCAGAGAACTTGGAACCCTCATACAACGCTGCTAGGACGGGCGGTAACATGGTGCAGCACACTTGGGGAAACAGCGACCGTTCTTCAAAGTGGTAAACACAGCATTACCACACGACCCAGCAATTCCAAGTATACACCAAAGAAAATTGAAATATATGCACACACAAAAACCTGTATGTTAATGTTCAAAGTAGCATTAATCATGGAAGGTAGAAAGTGGGAACTGCCCAAATGCCCATCAACTGAAAAACGAATAAACAAAACGTGGTCTATCCATACAATGTAATACTATTCAGCAATAAAAAGAAATTAAGTGTAATGCATGCTTCAACGTAGATTAACCTTGGTAAAACTGTGCAGAATATAAAAAGCTAGTCCCAAAAGGCTGTGCTGTATAATTCTATCTCTGTGAAATGGCTAGGGTAGGCAGAGAAACAGAAGGCGGATTAGTAGTTGCCAGCACCTGGGAAGAATGTGGGATGAGGATGGACGCTACAGGTTCAGGGTTCCTTTCTGAGGGGAAGAGAACATTCAGAAATTACTGCACACAGTGGTGATGGTTGCACCACTCTAGAATAGACTAACACCCACAGAATTGCATATTTTATATGGGTGAATTTTATAATATGTGAATTAAATCTTAATAAAACTGTTCAATTTTGTTTTAAAAAATGCATCAATCTTTCATTTTAAGTAGTAGTTCAAACTGCCTGAAGAAATCTTAAAGACTAACTTTTTAAAAAATCATTAATTTCTTTGAATGGGTAATGCATACCCATGTTTGTTTGTTTGTTTTTAAAAAGGAGACAGAAAAATGTTGACAGCATATAGAAGGTATGGAGTAAAAAGCAGGTCTCCCCTCCACTTCTGCCCCTCTTCCATAATATGTCATCGAATTCCCTGGCACTGAAGAAATAAATATCTTTTAGCTTTGACGCCTGTGAGAAAACACGTGTGTCCACATCTGTGTATAGTTGATTTTTGTATATAAAAGACTCTTAAATACACTTCTTTTATACTTAGTGTGTCCTAAAGATCTTGCCATATTGATACACATAGAGTTTCCTCATTTAGAAGTTTCATAGTATTTCACTGTACAGATATACTATGATTTATTAATATCCACTATTCGTAAACAATTAGTGATTACTATAACTTTTTTGTTATTATAAATAATATGCCAATGATTGTCTTTGAATTATTTTGCACTTGTACAAATATGTTATGGGATAAATATCTTGAAATAAAGCTGGAAAGTCTAACATATATTTCCCATTTTATAGGTATTGCCAAATTGCTTCCAACAACACTATCAATGTACTCGCACCAAAATAGAATGTGACTGCCAGTTTCCCCCAAACTTAAAAATGTTTTAAGTTTTCAATTATAGTTGATATTCAATATTTTATTAATTTTGGGCATACTGCATAGTGGTTAGACATTTATATAACTTACTAAGTGATCCCTCTATAACAAGGTATCAAACTTTTTAATCTCTGATTACCTATCTGGTAGTTGAAAAATGTTACGTAACAGTAGTGCTAATTGCCAATTTACTAATCATAGGTGAAGATGAGCTCTTTTCATTTGTTTAAATGCCAAAGTCATTTGTATTTCTTTTTTTTTTTTAAAGATTTTATTTATTCATTTTAGAGAGAAGAGAGAGAGAGAAGGCAGGGAGGAGCAGAAAGCATCAACTCCCATATATGCCTTGACCAGGGAAGCTAAGGGTTTTTAACCGGCGACCTCAGTATTCCAGGTTGATGCTTTTACCCACTGCGCCACCGCAGGTCAGGCTGTATTTCTTTTTTTATGAACTATTATTCTTACACTTTGCCCATTTTCTTTTGGGCTTACTAGTCTTTTACTTATCAATTTGTAGGATACACCTGTACACATGTATATGAATATATAGAAATTTGACCTATGCTGTCTTATGTATCACAAATATTTTCCTCAGTATTTCTTCTTTTAAATTTGTCTATAACATATTTTTTCAGAAATCCTAAATTTTTATGTTGCAAAATATGTCAGGATTTTTTTCCAAATTATAAGAAAAACTTTATTTAGAAAGTTATAGCCTGACCAGGCGGTGGCGTAGTGGATAGAACGTCGGACTGGGATGCGGAAAGGCCCAGGTTCTAGACCTTGAGCTCACCAGCTTGAGCATGGGCTCATCTGGTTTGAGCAAAAGCTCACCAGCTTGGACCCAAGGTCACTGGCTCGAGCAAGGGGTGGCTCGGTCTGTTGAAGGCCTGTGGTCAAGGCACATGTGAGAAAGCAATCAATGAACAACTAAGGTGTCAAAACCAAAAACTGATGATTTATGCTTCTCATCTCTCTCTGTTCCTGTCTGTCTGTCCCTATCTATCCCTCTCTCTGTCCTTGTAAAAAAAAAAAAAAAAAAAAAAAAAAAAAGAAAGTTACAGAGGTGGCAGAAGTGAGCCCACTGGGCTGCGTGGGTTAAGGAAACAAGTTACAGATGCAGAGGAAGGGCCCTGGGAGCTCAGGAGAGGGAAAGGCGGAAAGGCGAAGGGGGCGCACTTGGGGGAGCAGGAGGGGATGAGAGAGGTGCTGGCACACTCCAGAAAGAGCACACAGGAAATGGGGGGTGGAGGAAGGAAGGCACAGGTGTCCTCTCGAGAGGAAGAGCACACTCAGGTATTTTATTTTAATGTCAGGTTTTTCTGAATGGCTTCTTAGTCTTTTGTCATATTCTAAAAAGGCATTTCTATTCGATGTTTATACATAAATTTCCTATATTTTTCTTCTAGTGTAACTTCTAGTGGATAGTTCACTGTAAATGTATGTGTAGAACCTGTTTTAGTACAAAGATGGCTCTATGTTTAAATAGGAGCTTCTCCAACCTGAAATACTTGTAGTCAGAAGAGCTTTTTTTTTTTTTTTTTTTACCAAAACCCAACAGAATACGCATTCAAATAACTGACATTTAAAACCCAAGACAACTCCCAACAGCTTAAATGCTAGATAACTTAAAACAGGTCCTTCTAAATGTCATATAGCTTCAGAGCTGCTATATTCACCAGTCCCTAATGAATTTTCCAAATAAGATCTGAATATTCAATTTGAGATTTCTATAATATGTCCGTTATTTAAAATATACTCCCTTAATTAAGTCATCACTAAATAACCTTTTATATCCAAGTTTTACATGATTAGATACTAATGACAACTAACAAAAACTTTAATGACAGTTTTTACCAAGAAGAGCTCCTTCTATATAACTAGAAGTTTAAATTTTTCTTTAAATCACTTTTACTAAAGAAAATGATCTTCAAGGAAAAATGTGACATATTAGTACCCAAATGAGCAAAGTTAACATACCATGTGTGGAGCACTGATTGTTGCTTGAAAACCTGCAAAAGAAGAAGAGAACTATTGATACATTCAGCCGTAAAAACATAGCAAATACTCCATGTCATTCCTTTCCTAACATCCATAAATTACTCTTCGTAATATTTTTCACTTTTATGACCGCAAGAAAATAAAACTTTTATTTTGTACTTTAATATCATGCAGCAGTTAAAATTAGAAAATCCAATCGTGCCAAAGGCTACGTGCTCATCTACTACCACGGCCACTATTTTTAAAGATTTCTTTTCCTTCACAGTTGGCTGAGAAAGGAAGAACTTCAATAAGCTGAGTTGATAAACTTATGACTTGTTTTCACTTTGGATTTATAAAAAGAAAATAAACTTCCATGTAATAGTATGCAAACTATTTGCAAAATAAAACTGCTTCATATTTCTGGCAACTTAAAGAAAAACAGAGCAACCAGCAACAAAGTAGCTTAAGAGACTAATAAACCACTTGAATTTATTTACTCTTTATACTGTCACCTGGTGAAAAGTCACACAATCTTATTCTTAAATTTTCCATTTTTATTTTTTTTTCTTCCAGGGTTGCTTTCTCAAAACTTATTTACCTGCTTCTGCACCTGAAGCCGTTTTCACTGAGCGGTGGTAGCAGGTGCCTTCAGGGTTCAGAGCTCCCCAGGATCTCCTCTGCTGACTGTCACCGTGCTCCACAAGAGGAAAGCGTGGCAGCTGGCCGACACAATCCCGAGGCGCTCGAAGCCTCAAAGGCGCCCGCTGCCAAGGCTCAGCAGTTCAGCAAAACCTGCTTCAGGAGAAGGAGTTAAGTACGGAACTTTCTAAAATCAAGCACAAGTCAACAAGTTCAGGGCGAGTGAAGCAGACGTCAGTAATAACTTAAGCACGCTTATTTCCTTCAGGACTAATTTTTAAAATGGATGCCAAAAGAAAAAACAACATTAAGGCCCCTAAAAAAGACTCAGCACTCAGCTTAAACTGGAAATTTTCATTAAAAATATACGTTAAGAAACATTGTTTTAAAAATTCTTTATATATATTATATATTTGAGAAAATAGAAAAGATGCTTCATATACATATAACTTTATTTAAAAGGCACAAAATTCAAAACAGCAAGATAACAAATATGTGTGTCCCCGTCTATTTTTTACTTACAAAAATTACAGAATAAATTAGTAAAAACTGTGACATTTTCAGAACTCCCAGCTTACCTATTGATTGTGGAGAATCCATATAAGGGTTACATTTTGCATAGTGGGAGCGGTCAGTAGCCAGCATTACTTCAAATACTTTCTCGGTCTTGATGATTCCATTTTCTGAAATGAATGAGGAAAATATTTTAAGCGAGGAGTAAAATGATCAGATGTATTTGAGAATCATTACTTTGGCTGCACTGTACAGGTTGGGTAGAAGTTGTTTCAATGGCCTGGGTAATCACAACCTGGTCTTTAATGATGACAATAAGAATTAAGAAAAGTAGAGCCTGATCAGGCGGTGGCGCAGTGGATAGAGTGTCGGACTGGGATGCAGAAGACCCAGGTTCGAGACCCCGAGGTCGCCAGCTCGAGCACGGGCCCATCTGGTTTGAGCAAAAGCTCGCCAGCTTGGACCCAAGGTCGCTGGCTCTAGCAAGGGGTTGCTCGGTCTGCTGAAGGCCCATGGTCGGGGCACATGTGAGAAAGCAATCAATGAACAACTATGGTGTCGCAATGGCAATGAAAAACTGATGATTGATGCTTCTCACCTCTCTCCGTTCCTGTCTGTCTGTCCCTATCTATCCCTCTCTCTCTCAATCTGTCCCTGTAAAAAAAAAAAAAAAAGTAGAAGGATTTGTGTTATATTTGGTAGGGACTAGGGTTGGGCATAAGCAGGTTTCCAGGTGTTCATATGAAAAATAATACAATAATTAATAAAAAATAATACAAGAATAAACTGTTTAGCAAACTCCCAACTGTAAACCTACTTTTGCCCAGCCCTGTATATACCTAACTGACTAGATTTAGAAGAGAAGATGGTGGTGGTGATGGTGGTGGTGATGGTGGTGGTGATGGTGATGGTGCTGGCAGCGGTGGGGTAATGGTGAAGTGTCATACTGAGTTGAGAACTCCCATAGAAGACTCAGAGTTAAGGAGGATAAGGATAACTGATTTACTCAGGGGCCATGCACCACACAAATGGAGATATTCAGTAGTCAGCTGAACATACGGAACTGGGGCTCAGGAAAGGGATCTAGGACAGAGAAATGGATTTCTAGTTAGATGGCAACTGAAGCAATGGCAGTGAGCTAAAGTGGCCAGAAAAGGTCAAACAGAGAAGAAAAAAAAATGTAAGCATTTAAGAAATATGCAAAGGAAGTGTAACCCCCAGCTTTCATGGTGGGTGGTAGTGAAGCAACCAAACGGCACGCGATTGGCCCGCCATGAAAGCTGTACCGCCCATTAGTGGGCGGTAGGGACCAGGTTGACCAGCACTGCAAAAGTGGGCCGTTTTCATAAAAAGGTTGACTTCTCCTGGAGGAGCTACCACAGAGGTGGATTAAAATCAAGCAGATTAACTGACAGAGCCCAAGAGAAATAAATTCTTGAAAAAATACAACAAGGTCAATACAGGGGGTCCTCGGGTTATGACACAGTTCTGTTCCTACAACAGTGATGTAACCCAAATTTTGGTATAAGTTGAAACACACCCTAGCCTAAGTCACTTACCTATCCTAACACAGTTGTAAAATCATAATCTAGAACATAAAAACAAAACTAAGCCACAGAAAAAGAATATTTCATATTCTTCTGCTGCATACAACCAATCTAGTTTGCCCACATAGTTCACAAGTACAACGCTAATGGCATAAGCCAAAACACTCATGTCTCAATTATTTTTAAGTTTTTATGGAAGTGAGTGTTGTTAACCTCGAAATGTCATAAATCAAGACTGTCATAACCCGAAAAACCCCTGTAATGTATACATTTGCCTCCCCCAACTATCAATTCTTTAAGCTTAAATATAGTATGTAAACTTCAATAACCCTCACTATACCATGTACAGGTATTGATCGACTTACGACCTATGCAACTTACGACCATTCGACTTTACGACCACAATCGCTAGCCATGACTGCTCTGCGTCCGGCAGCGCAAACATTGCCCAGCTGGGCATACGACAGTGTGGACCAGCTTCAGGCAACACTTTGCAATACGGAAAATGTTTCCTATGGTATTTTTTACACCTGTATTTTGTATTTTTGTATGCACCTGTATTTTGTAATTTTATGTTTTGCAAATATTAAACCAGTTGTACTGGTAATATAGTGTTATACTTAAACCTGATGAATATAAAAATAAGAAACAAAATGGTGTAGAGATTATACAAATGGCATAAAATGAACAAAGAAAATTATATAACAATAATGAAAGAAAATTATGATAAAATATGACTTAAAGATTTTTATACCATCAGCCTGACCAGGCGGTGGCTCAGTGGATAGAGCGTCGGACTGGGATGCAGAAGACCCAGGTTCGAGACCCCAAGCTCGCCAGCTTGAGCGCGGCCCATCTGGCTTGAGCAAAAGCTCACCAGCTTGGACCCAAGGTCACTGGCTCCAGCAAGGGGTTGCTCAGTCCGCTGAAGGCCCGCGGTCAAGGCACATGTGAGAAAGCAATCAATGAACAACTAAGGTGTCGCGACGGCAACGAAAAACTAATGATTGATGCTTCTCACCTCTCTCTGTTCCTGTCTCTCTGTCCCTATCTATCCCTCTCTCTGACTCTCTGTCCCTGTAAAAAAAAAAAATAGAACTAAAGGTTACACCCAGAAGCAGCACTATTTCTGGGGGACAACAGATAAACAGGGAAAGGATGCTGCCTCTTGAAGTGGCAATGAAGTGAAAGAAGAAAGAAAATGAAGGATCCTGCAGAAACATAAGAGCAACAAGATAGCTAACTCCCCACCCTCTTTCCCCCTCTACCATCAATACCATCCATCACCCATTAAAGAAACTGCAAGTCGGCCTGGTCTGTGGTGGCACAGTGGATGAAGCATCTACCTGGAATGCTGAGGTTGCTGGTTCAAAACCCTGGGTTTGCCCAGTATGAGAGTTGATACTTCCTGCTCCCCCCTTCTCTCACTTTCTCTCTCATCTCTAAAATGAATAAATAAAAAGTCTAGCCTGACTAGGCGGTGGCGCAGTGGATAGAGTGTTGAACTGGGATGCGGAGGACCCTGGTTTGAGACCCCAAGCTCGCCAGCTTGAGCACGGGCCCATCTGGCTTGAGCAAAAGCTTGTCAGCTTGGACCCAAGGTCGCTGGTTCCAGCAAGGGGTCGCTCAGTCTGCTGAAGGCCCGCGGTCAAGGCACATGTGAGAAAGCAATCAATGAACAACTAAGGTGTTGCGACGGCAACGAAAAACTAATTAATGATTGTTGCTTCTCACCTCTCTCCGCTCCTGTCTGTCTGTCCCTACCTATCCCTCTCTCTGACTCTCTCTCTCTCTGTCCCTGTAAAAAAATAAATAAATAAAATAAAAATAAAAAGTCTAAAAAACAAAACTGCAAGTCATCATACTGACGAAAGGTGCTCTTGGACTATAAAAATAGGAAAAAAAAGAAACAAACAAAAACACTCCCTTCAAAGTTACTGTAAAAAGGAAACAGAAGGGAAACAAAAACATTTCAGCTGATTAAACAGAACCCAATATTTAAAACTATATTCTAAGATAACTTAGCAGAAAGCAAGTAAAAAAGTATTGCTAGTAACATGTTCAAATAAATAGCTTAGTGACTTCTACTAACTGCCCAAGATCATACCTTCTTTTTAAAAAAAAGATTTCATTTATTCAACTTTGGAGAGGGTAGAGAGGGAGGAGGGAGGAAGGTAGGGAAGGAGGAGGGAGAGAGAGAGAGGGAGAGAGGCAGGAGGAGCAGGAAGCATCAACTCCCATATGTGCCTTTATCAGGTAAGCATGGGGACCTCCATGTCCCAGGTTGAAGCTTTATCCACTGCGCCCCCACAGGTCATGCCCAAGATCATTCTTGAGTGACTCATTTACCCGGAAGTCAAATCCAATTCCAAGGAGGTGACTGAAGGACTCTCCAGGTCACAGGGGCCTTAGAAGCCACCAAGTCTAACTTCATAAACCAGCCCCAAGATCTCTACTTGAAGAGTTTCACTTCTCTAACTTGAGGAGACCAATCCCTCTGATTATCAGAACATTCACTTCCCTGTTAAGATGAAATCTCCCTCTTTAAACTCACTTACATGAACCCTTAGTGCTATTCTCTCTGAAACCACAAATAATATACTGAATTTTCTATCCAGCCAAACTTTTTTTTTTTGTATTTTTCCGGAGAAGCAGGGGAGCAGAGACAGACTCCGCATGCGCCCGACTGGGATCCACCTGGCATGCCCACTAGGGGGCGGTGCTCTGCCCATCGGCAGAGTCATTCTAGTGCCTGAGGTGGAGGCCTTCGAGCCATCCTCAGTGCCTGGAGCCAACTCTGCTCCAACAGAGCCTTGCCTGTGGGAGAAGAGAGACAGAGAGAAAAGAGGGGGTGGGGGTGGAGAAGCAGATGGGTGCTTCTCCTGTATGCCCTGGCCGGGAATCGAACCCAGGACTTCCACATGCCAGGCTGACATTCTACCACTGAGCCAACTGGCAAGGGCCTCCAGCCACACTTCTTTACACATCTGAAGGCGTATCACAACCACTTCAAGCCTTATCTTTTTCAGGTTAACCAGCCTCATTCAATAATTCCAATTACACTGGGGAACAATTTTTTTCTTTCTGTTGCATCATGTTTTAGAACTGTTTCTATATATTTCTGCATCACTGATTCCAAATCTGAAATCTGTTTTTCGGTGCATGCTCTAGTTTTTATGCACCTTTAATTTCTTTTTGTTACAGTTAATGGCATGCATTAGTTTTTAAATTGGAGTTAAAGGGCAACGACTCTTGGATTGAACATAACCACAAGGCAATTAATATTTTACACACATCACTTTTAAATAATTGTAGTTGTTTTTAAATGTAAAAAATTATTATCTGATAAAAACACTCTCTTAAGATTGAGTCATGGCTTCTTCAAGTAGGCGTAAATGTAAGAATAGTCCTAACGCCTTCTGTTATATATGTGGCTGTTACACACTTCAACATCAAAAGCGCAATATTTCATTATTTGTGACACATGCATATATTGCTTATTTTCAGCGGTTCCAATTGGTTATTCAACTCATCTGCAAGAAGATTATAATGACATAAAACTTGTCCTTGACTTTCTGAAGTAGGAGGAGCATAACTGGATCATTTGTGTGGATCTTAAAATGGTAAATTTCCTGCTAGGACAACAGAGAGGTTTCACGAAGCACCCTTGCTTTCTGTGTTTGTGGGACAGCCAAGCTCGGGAGAAACACTAGACACAGAAGGAGTGGCTGAAACATGAAGCTCTGGAAGTAAGAATTCAAAATATTGTCAATGAACCTGTAGTTCATCAAGACAAGATCATTTTTCCCCCACTTCACATCAAACTTGGCTTCAGGAAGCAGTTTGTTCAAGCTTTGAATAGAGAAAGTGAATGCTTTCAACATATTATTTCTGCTTTTCCTGCCTTGTCTTTCGAGAAGACAAAAGCAGGTGTATTCGATGGACCTCTGATTCAAACCCTCATACGTGACGAAGAATTTGCCAGGAAGATGAATAAGGAGGAGAAAGCAGCATGGCAGTCTTTTGTGGCAGTTACAAAGAACTTCCTTGGCAACAAAAAAGCAGAAAACTATGAACTTCTGGTTCAAAGAATGCTGTTGGCTTTCCGCAACATCGGATACCATGAGCGTTAAGATTCACTTTCTGAAAAGTCACCTTGATAAGTTTCCTGAAAACCTTGGAGCTGTTAGTGATGAGCAGACTACTGCTGGAGCATCAAACAATATTGTCCTCAACAAATACAAACGCAAGAGTTACAAACGCAAATTTTTGCCTGAATAGAATTTAAATAAGCTTTGCGCAAATTTTATGATTAAAGTAAGTGTTTTAATATGTTCTATTTTGAAATTGTAGACAAATTCTGATGCAATCATATCTTTTAGTGTATTTACTGCATTATATAAATTATTATATTTTCACAAAGATGATGCCCAAGAAGACATTCTACTTCATTTTGTTAAACTAAATGTTGAAAATTTTACAATAAAATGAAAACCTAAAATCTTGAATTGCAAATAAACTGTAGCTTACAGAGAAAAACTAATGTCAGATTTGAGATCAGCACACTGGAATTAGGTAAGAACAAGTATTTTTGTTGATGCAACAAAAATTTTGTTCCCCAGTGTTACTCATTAGTTATTAAAACCATCCTCATATTCACTAATTCATTCTTCTCTAGATGTATACTTGAAGTATAAGAACTAAAATCAAACAACCTGGACTGTGGTGATACAGTAAATCAAGTTCCAACCTGGAATGCTAAGGTTGCTGGTTTGAAACTCTGGGCTTGCCCAATCAAGGCATGAAAGACGGGCAAGCAATCAACAACTAAAGTGAAGCTATTATGAGTTGACACTTCTTTTTTTCTTTTTTTTTTTTTTTTTTACAGGAACAGAGAGAGAGTCAGAGAGAGGGACAGAGAGAGAGTCAGAGAGAGAAACAGATAGGGACAGACAGGAACAGAGAGAGATGAGAAGCATCAATCATTAGTTTTTTGTTGCCGTCGCAACACCTTAGTTGTTCATTGATTGCTTTCTCACATGTGCCTTGACCGCGGGCCTTCAGCAGACCGAGCAACCCCTTGCTGGAGCCAGCGACCTTGGGTCCAAACTGACAAGCCAGATGGACCCGCGCTCAAGCTGGCGACCTCAGGGTCTCAAACCTGGGTCTTCCACATCCCAGTCCGATGCTCTATCCACTGCGCCACTGCCTGGTAAGGCGAGTTGACACTTCTTGATACCCACCCTCTGTAAAATCAATAAATAAAATCTTTAAAATAAATCAAACATACTGCTCCAGGCACATTCTAAAATTTATGTAAATTAAAGAGATTACTTCCTTTATGCTAGATAATATTAATGTACTTCTACCAAACTCATATGAGTTTCTTTGGCTGTTTTCTTTTTTTTTTCTTTTTTACAGGGACAGAGTGAGAGTCAGAGAGAGGGATAGATAGGGACAGACAGGAACAGAGAGAGATGAGAAGCATCAATCATCAGTTTTTTGTTGTGACACCTTAGTTGTTCATTGATTACTTTCTCATATGTGCCTTGACTGCGGGCCTTCAGTAGACCGAGTAACCCATTGCTCAAGCCAGCGACCTTGGGTCCAAGCTGGTGAGCTTTTTGCTCAAGCCAGATGAGCCTGTGCTCAAACTGGCGACCTCGGGGTCTTGAACCTGGGTCTTCCGCATCCCAGTCCGTGCTCTATCCACTGCACCACCGCCTGGTCTGGCTCTTTGGCTGCTTTCTTAATCTACAGCACAGATCTGCTTCTTCACTCCTCTCCCTCCTTTTTCCCGACCCCCAGGGGTGGCTTGATTGGTTTGAGAACATGGGCCATAGGTACTGAGGATGGCTCCATGGAGCCTCATTTCAGGCATTAAAAATAGCTCAGTTGCTGCATGGCCCCAAATAGGGGTTGCCAGGTAGATCCTGGTCTGGATAATGCAGGAGTCTGTCTCTCTACTTCCCTCCAGTCACTTGGGGAAAAAAAAGGAAAGATGCCTAAACCAAGCTACATTTACTAAGATACTAAATAATTTTCCCAATTTGAGTTATCAACTGAAATTTACAACTGCCTGTGCCCTGAAATATTTCTGGCAAACAGCAAAGTAATTTAATGTTTCCCTGCCCGTGTACAGACTTGACTACGAGTAAACATGCAGTTACCGTCAGGCCCTCTGAAATAGTGAACAGCGTTAGAACCACCCATACCCAACCTTCTGCATCCTGGGGACCGAGGACCCTGATTAAATGGTTATAATGTTGCCCCAAATACACAACTGATACAGAAAGTGGTAAGAAGGCTGGGCAGAAAAGTGATGTAACAGAAAGCAGTACACGAGGAAAGTCAGTATAATCTGGAGAAAGGACCTGAGGGGAGGACACTGAAAGCATGACAGCCCATCGGACACTTGGAGCTGTATCATTAAGAACCTAGGCTAGGAGAGTATCAATGAATAGTGAAAGGAATGGCTATAAAAGGCCACCTGTAGGAACTACAACAGGTCCTCGAATACTGTCATTTCGTTAAACATCATTTCATTGTAATAATGATAAGAAAAAAAACTGATTCCTGCTGAGGCCACCGTCTGGAGTTTGCACGTTCTACCCACGTATCATGGGTTTCCCCCGGGTCCTCCTGTTCCCTCCACATCCGAGGATGTGCACATTCGGTTCACTGGCATGTCTACCTTGTCCCAGTCTTTGTGAGCATGGGTGTGCATGCGCCCTGCGAGGGAAGGGCGTCTTGTCCCGGGTGAGGTTCTCCCTTGCTCCTGAGCTGCCAGGAGAGGTTCTAACCACCCAGGATCCTGAATTGGAAGAAGCAGGTTGGAAAATAATGATCTTGTTTTTATTAATCTTAATATATGTATAGCTCATATTTATCTAAATGTGTAATACAGAAGTTTTGGGGTCTTCACTTAGACGTTTGGTGATGTATAAGTGAGCAGAAACATGGAACATAATACTTGTATTTATATCAATTAGTCTACGTTAAAACTGGTGTCTATATATGTTGTTTTACTTACAGTTTCAGTTTCTAAGAACCTATCCATATAATTGACGTTAAGTGAGGATTAGTGTACTGAGTTACTGTGGTGACAATCTGAAAGAATCAATGACTAAGACTTTTGATCTGGGAGAACAGAAGAATGGAAGCAACCCTTGAACTTCTCACAAAATAAAATATTATGGGGAACTCTAAAATATCGATAACCAAATGTTAACTTCTGCGGCTCTCTCCTAAGACACACACATACAAGTGACTTCATACAATCCATGCTGCGAGTACAATTACAGAATCTTGGATTTGGAAGCATCTTTAGAGATGTAGTGTAAAGTCAAAGCTGAGGACAAATCTCTTCCACAATATTCCTTATAGCAAAATGGTCAGTCATTGTTTGCTTTAACATATCCAGTAACAGAAAACTATTTTTCAAAGCCAACTCTTCGATTGTCAGGATAGCTTTGTGAATATTATAATGAGCCAAAATCTGTCTCCCATTTGACCCTCTACTACATGATATTTCTTCAAATATTTAAACACTAGTGCTTTCTCATTGCTATATTAAACGACCTCAAACCATCAAATCATTACAGAAAATGCTGACACCTTTGTCATCTTGATCACCCTTGTTTGATAATCTTTGGTGTTTAACTGCTACTCATAAAGCATGCTGGCCAGAGCTAAATGAATTACTACCAAAAATACGTGGAACAGCACAATGCAACTAAGATCACAATAAATAGAATGTAATACAATCTAGTACCTAGATCTAGTGTTGTCCAACAGTACTTCTTATAACCATGAAAATGTTCTACGTCTGCACTGTCCATCAGACTGTCCACTAGCTAGCCTCATGTGGCTGCTGAGCTCTTAAAATGTGGTTAGTGTGATTCATTTTAAAATTTGACTGAATTTTAATTAAGGCACACACAGATATGAAAAATCCCCCCACAATCATATAAATTAAGTTGTAGTCGATGCATTATAAGTCTACTTCATAGCATGTACCCCTAATACTGATTTTAAGTAAGTTAAAATGTGGAGGTATATTCTGTATTCTAAATGAGGCCCCAATTTCTGAAAATACTCCCTTAGCATTTTATCAGCTGGTTATATTTGGCCCTTGAATGCACATGATAAAACTAATAGAATATTATCTTTTCCATAGTTTTGTTACTAGTGGCTAACAAAAAGCTCTAGAATTTTAAAATAACTTCAACTTGCCTGACCAGGCGGTTGGATAGAGTGTCGGACTAGGATGAGGAGGGACCCAGGTTTGAGACCCCAAGGTCGCCCGCTTGAGCGTGGGCTCACCTGGCTTGAGCAAAAGCTCACCAGCTTGGACCCAAGGTTGCTGGCTCCAGCAAGGGGTTGCTCAGTCTGCTGAAAGCCCGTGGTCAAGGCACATGTGAGAAAGCAATCAATGAACAACTAAGGTATCAAAAACAAAAAACTGATGCTTCTCATCTCTCTCTGTTCCTGTCTGTCTGTCCCTATCTATCCCTCTTTCTGACTCTCTGTCTCTGTAAAAAAAATAAATTAATTAATTAAAAATAAAATAATAAATAATTTCAACTTACTTGCAGAAATAAAAAAGGAACAAATTATCGTAATTCTTACATACTCAAATATCTACTAAAGGTATCCACTTAAATGTCTTATATACATCTCAAACCTAACTAACAGTCCCCAAAATAAACTGCTCTCCCACACTTTCTTGCATATACCCCCCCACGCACACACTGATTGCTGCTGCTCACTCATTATTATTTCCAACTAAGAAAATGGCTAACCACTCCAAGCTGCCCAGGCCTAAAACCTTGGTGACATATCGTTGACCCCATTCTTTCTCTCACACCCCGAATCCAAATCTAGCACTTGCTATTTTCTCTGCCTGGAATGCTCGTCACCCAGCTCTATCTGCATGGCTTGAATTTCTTCCCTGCCACCAAATCTTTGCTCAAATGACACCTTAGTGAGGCCTCCTCCCCTACAACTGTGAACCTAATACCCCACACTCCCTATCCTCCTTCCTTTTATCACTTCTCATGTGACATACATTTATTTGTCTACTCCCATTAGAAGTAAGGTACAAGAGAGAAGGGATGTTTGATTTGTTCACTGCCACATCCCTAGTGCCTGGCATAAAGTAGATAGTCAAATATCAGTTGACTGAATGACAAATTCTATATACATTAGATGCATAAAATGACATGATCAATAATGCAAAGGAAATATAGTAGAAGTAACTGACATGTTAGGGCAGTGGATTGAATTTTTTTAGGTAAAAGAACAATCGTTAGCCTGACCAGGCGGTGGCGCAGTGGATGGAGCATCGGACTAGGACGCGGAGGATCCAGGTTTGAAACCTGGGGGTTGCTGGCTTGAGTGCGGGCTCATCTGGCTTGACCATGGGCTCACCAGCTTGCGAGTGGGGTTGCTGGCTTGAGCGTGGGATCACCCCATGGTTGCTGGCCTAAGCCCAAGGTCGCTAGCTTGAGCAAGGGGTCACTCACTCTGCTGTAGCCCTCTGGTCAAGGCACATATGAGAAAGTAATCATTGAACAACTAAGATGCTGCAACAAAGAATTGACATCTCTCCCTTCCTGTCTGTCTGTCCTTAACTGTCCCTCTCTCTGACTCTGTGTCTCTGTCAAGAAAAAAAGAGTCTGACCAGGCAGTGGTGCAGTGGATAGAGCATCAGAATGGGATGCGGAAGACCCAGGTTTGAGACCCCGAGCTCGCCAAGTTGAGCACGGGCCCATCTGGCTTGAGCAAAAGCTCACCAGCTTGGATCCAAGGTCACTGGCTCCAGCAAGGGGTGGCTCGGTCTGCTGAAGGCCCACGGTCAAGGCACATGTGAGAAAGCAATCAATGAATAACTATGGTGTCGCAACGACAACGAGAAACTAATGATTGATGCTTCTCACCTCTCTCCGTTCTTGTCTGTCTGTCCCTATATATCCCTCTGATTCTCTGTCCCTGTAAAAAAAAAAAAAAGAAAAGAAAAATACAGTTGACCCTTCAACAACGGCCGGTTAGGGGCCCCTTCCCCAGCTGAAAAGCTACGGATAGTTTTGATTTCCCCAAAACTTAGCTACAGCTGTCCCTCAGTATCCGTGAGAAATTAATTCCAGAAACCCCATCAGACAGCAAAATCCAGGGATGTTTTGCTCAAGTCCTTTAATATAAAATGGAAAATGCATACAGTTAGCACTCTGCATTCTCCGATTCCCAACAGCAGATTGAAAATACTGTTTCAAATCAGTGACAGGAAGAGATGTCTGTATATTTATTGAAAAAAATCCACTTATAAGTCAAGCCTTGAAATTTAAACCCGTGCTGTTCAAGGGTCAACTATACAAGTTCTTGAGAGCCTGAGAATCTGTCTTAATTGGTTTTTAACAAGCTCTCCAGGCGATACAGGAGATTGTGAAGCATGCGTAAGTAATCTAGACCACTTTCTAAGCTAGTTAAGAGTAGCTGTCATCACAACATAACTTATGAGATATTATAAGATATACTATTACAGTCCAAAATCATTTAAAAATGATTTATTACAGTCCAAAATCATTTAAAAATGGTGTATCAACTATGAACACATACACAATTATGTTTCAATTATGTTTGTGAAAGAAAAACTCAGTATTTTCAATGATTATAATATTAAAACAAAACCAATCATGAACTTCATTTGTGTGTGTGTGTGTGTGTGTGTGTGTGTGTGTGTGTGTCACAGAGACAGAGAGAGAAACAGAGGGGACAGATAGGGACAGACAGAAAGGGAGAGATGAGAAACATCAATTCTTCATAGCAGCTCCTTAGTTGTTTATTGATTACTTTCTCATATGTACCTTGATGTGGGGAGGGGAGGCTACAGCAGAGCGAGTAACCCCTTGCTCAAACAAGTGACTTTGGGCTCAGGCTAGTGACCTTTGGACTCAAGCCTGTTCACCAGCTTGGATCCATGCTCAAGCTGGTAAGCCCATGCTCACGCAGGCAACCTCAGGGTTTCAAACCTGGGTCCTCTGCTTCCCAGTCTGACACTCTATCCACTGTGCCACTGCCTGGTCAGGCATGAACTTCATTTCTTTAAAAAAAAAAATTAACACTGTAATTTGCTTCCTCTACCAGTTTGCAGATCCCTTTTCACTTCCTAAACACATAATCACATTTTAATCTTTTTCTAAAGATTTATTTAGAAGCCTCTAAGTTAGGAAGAATATAAAACAGAGAAATAACTATGAAAAAGGGAAAAAACTTTCAAATTTTGTGCCAAATGAAAACTTTACATGAGCAAAAAGTTCTATAATAAACTAATATATCTGACCAGGTGGTGGCGCAGTGGATAGAGCATCGGACTGGGATGCGGAGGACCCAGGT
This sequence comes from Rhynchonycteris naso, assembly GCA_037038555.1. Classification (NCBI taxonomy): domain Eukaryota; kingdom Metazoa; phylum Chordata; class Mammalia; order Chiroptera; family Emballonuridae; genus Rhynchonycteris; species Rhynchonycteris naso. Next base: position 297,007,389 of record CM072997.1, on the reverse strand, counting down.
TCTAGACCCTGAGGTTGCCAGCTTGAGTGCGGGCTCATCTGGTTTGAGCAAAAGCTCACCAGCTTGGACCTAAGGTCGCTGGCTCGAGCAAGGAGTTACTTGGTCTGCTGAAGGCTCGCAGTCAGGGCAAATGTGAGAAAGCAATCAATGAACAACTAAGGTGTCGCAACGGCAAGGAAAAACTGATAATTGATGCTTCTTCTCATCTTTCTCCATTCCTGTGTGTCTGTCCCTATCTATCCCTCTCTCTGACTCTCTCTCTGTCCTTGTAAAAAAAAAAAATTATAATAAACTAATATAGACAAATGAAATCTTGCCTAGCCTGTGGTAGCACAGTGGACGGAGTGTCAACCTGGCACATGAGGTAGTTGGTTCAAAACCCAGGCTTGGCCTGACCTGTGGTGGCACAGTGGATAAAGCGTCGAACTGGGAACACTGAGGTCGCCAGTTCAAAACCCTGCACTGGTCTGGTCAAGGCCCATATGAGAGTTGATGCTTCCAGCTCCTCCCCTCTTTCTCTCTCTCTCTCACTCTGTGTCTCCTCTCTAAAATGAATAAAATAAAAAGAAATTTAAAAAAAAAACAAAAAAAAAACCCCAGGCTCGCCAGGTGAAGGCACATACAAGAAGCAATCATTGTACAACTAAAATGAAGCAACTATGGTCTCCCTCCCTCCCTCTCTTTCCCTCTCTCTTTCTTTAAAAATCGATCAATAAATATCTTTTTAAAAATCTGCACTGCATTTTAAAAAGAACGAAATCTATGAGCTAGAATTACTTCAGCAAGAAGGTGAAACTAAAGTTGCACAAGTGTTACAAAAAAGGCTAAGCTGTTACAATACTCTAATTTCCTCTTACCATAGAACTAATATAAAACTAAATATCTGATATATCAACATGTATGTGAAATATTTTTTATCAAATCTGTTGATAGAAAACATCCTCAGAAATTTCCGCTAGGACTAGTAATGCAATATATTAAAGTGATTATAAAACCACTGAGAAAAGATCTAGTCTTGGCTTACTACAAATTGGCCCAAAAAGGGAAGACGTTAAAGGCCTGATTGATTACAAACTGCCACAGCCAAGTGTCTACTAAGATAACATACTGGTGGAAAATTACTTCATCACAATTCGTGTACAGAATGTTTCAGATGTGTACACTGCAACAGCAAGCAGGTCATTTTAAAAAATTTTACAAAACTATTTGCAACATATTGATTGAGCTTAATCCATAGGGAATTTAAGTCACACTTCATATTGTCTCAGCATATAATTGTTCCCTTCCAAATATCCTTTCACAAAATGAATAATGGTAATGCTTGACAGAATTTTAAAACCTAAACATTTTTCATTACTAAACAGAAACCACAACTTACAAGTTAAAAAAATTGTTTTTCGTTGCTGTTTACTGACTTTAGAGAGAAGGGAGAGCGAGAAATATCGATTTCTTGCTCTACCTATTCGTGTACTTATTGGTTGATTCTTATATGTGCCCTGCACTGGGATGAAACTCACAACCCTGGCTATGCAGAAGACACTCTACTCTAACCACCGAGCTAGCTACCCCACAAGGGCTCTAAGTCTTAAATGTTTTTTTTTTTTAAGTCAAATGACTACTCTTAAGTACTAAACATGTGCCAGTGTTATTTATTTCCTCACTCATTTGGTATTCCTAGCATAGATCCAGGAGCATAATGTACATTTAACTAGAATTTATGTACAAAAAAAGGAATAAGTATTAAGTTCTTTGAGCAGATTCAGATACTTTTTAAAAAACGTCTCACAGGTTACAAGTTGAATTAGGAAATATGACAAACACATGAAAAGCTAAATAACCTATGACAACTAAAAACACCACGTGTGAGGATATGATTATTTGCAAAGTTAGTGGCAAAGAGAGTGAAATACATTCTGACCAGAGTGAGCATATTACATACAGAAGGCAGTCCTCCCAGTCTCCCGACCATACGGCCATACTACATCTTGATTTATAAAAAGAAAATGACACAGCACTCGTCCCACCCTAAAATTACCATCAGAGAAAGAAATACAATAACTAAAGAGAAAGATATAAAGAAACTTCCATATAAGGCGTTTAAAGCATATGGTAGTCCTGAAAGAAGTGAGAACAGTCCACACCCACAATAGTTTGTGTATCCCAGGATCTCTAAAGGTTCCTGAAAAACAAGTGTCTCAGCAAGAGCATCCCCTTATAATTTCTTCCTCCGCCCCCCACGAAGCTTTCCACTGGACAGCCGCCCCAGAAATTTCTCCCAGCATCTGCAATGACAATATTCTCATCTTCCTCTCCCTCTCCTCGCCAGTATCAGAGGGTGGCATCTCCCACCAGAGGAAAAAACGGAGGGCGGGGGAGTAAGGATAAGAGAGAGAACTTGGTGAGAGGTCGATTATGGAGGAGGAAGGTGAGAAGACGCGAGGGGACAGGGTGGAGTTCCCTCGGCATTGCCCAGTCTCTAGGGGGCCTGGCCAACAGCTCCCCACCCCGGTGCACGCCCCTCGCCCGCCGGATCCGAACAATCAGCGGGCGAACTCAGTGACAGCCCCACCACTTGTACCGCGCCCCCTCCTCCCCGGCTCCCGGGGAGAAGTCGGCTTTTGCCCCACCGGCAGCGGCAGCGAGCTCTTCCTCTCTCTCTCCTTCCAGTTCATGTCGCCGATGAGTGACAGGTCCCAAGGTACGCGATCGCAAGGGCATGTCGTTCGGGACTACTGGTGCAACCCTGCACCGAAGCCCTCCAGCGGCACCGGCGCGGTAGACAGAACGTTCCGGATGGCTCGGGGAGACCCCGTCCAGGCCTGGCCTGCCCCACTTGCCCACACACGGCTGGATGGCACTTACTGCGGAGATTGTGAATTAGCTCCGAGTGGCTGGCGCCGCCGGATTTCCAGGCCATCGCTAAGCACACCCGGAGCAAGTACAGAACCACCTTCAGCGCGGCGACAGTGCCCAGCAGCTTCCCCAAGAGTGAGACCACCTCCCACACGGTCACCGCCCCGCTCGCGTCCCCGCCGTTGCCGCCGCTGTGACTACCGTCGCCACCGCTGCCGCCACTCGCGCTCCCGGCATCCCCTGCGGCACGCATGCGCTCTATGACGCCGCGCGGCCTCGGGTGCGGTTGGGTGGGGCCGGAGGGGGGTGGCCTGGAACCCGGCCGCCCGTGTGGGTGGCTGCTATGGCTGCCGGGAACGCGCGGGACGCTAGGCAGTCAGCACCGCCGCCACCCCGTGTCTCTTCTTGAGGCCTCGGCTGCACACAGCCTCCTTGCTGGATTCGCCCTGCGCCCAGGCCCCGGCGCGGTGGGTCCCGGCGCGATCGGTCGTGTGCCTGTCTGCGGCTGTGGTCACCCAGCGCTGTGGCGGGATGGCGGGGTCGGTCTGGTTCCGCCGCAGCGGGTGGCTCCGCGGTCGCCGATGGGTCAGCTGTTGCAAGCGGCAGGTCTGCTCCTATAGCTGTCCAGATTGTTAGATGGTGGGCTTCCTCCGTCCTGCCTCATCCAACCCTGTTGACTAATAATTGGGACAGTTAGAGCTCCCTATGGTGGAGCCTGAATAATCTTAATAGAAGCACAGAACGGCAAAGGCCTTCTCTAACCCGAGTTTTCCAGCTTCTGGCTTTGTGACAAGTACTTCAGTGTTTGGGTAGCAGAGACTTTCGACACCCTGGTTTGTTCTCAGCTCTGAAACACAGATTCAGAGTGGAAGAAGACCAAGACATGGGCTGGTAGAGGGAAGGCTTCTGGGGAATGCTTTACTTGTTAGAACGATGCAAATGCTTGAAAATACCACCGTATCCTATGTCGAGTGTGTTATTCTCCCAACACAAGGGTGCGTTTTCAGCAAATTAAGCTTCACAAGTTCTACCGTTAGATTGGATGGACCCCAGCCTATTGCTGTCGGCTGTAAAAGACAATGAATGAGAAGCTGAAAGGGAACATGTCTATCAATCCAACTTGCTGACTCCTAATCAGAACTAAGACTGACACAGTCCAGTGGTCACTTAGTCCGATACTTTTAAGAAAGAAAAGCTATGTCAAGACATCTGTGCTACTGCGACAGCCGCAATTTTCACTTTCTGGTTCTCAGGGGATTTTGTCATATGCGCTGCTCAGCCTACTTCCAATCCGAAATATACATGACCTGTTTTCTGGGATTCTACCACCGTAAATGAAATCACACTCAAAACAGTGTTCTTCAATATTATGAATAAAATTTTTAGTTTTGGGACTAATAGTTTTCCATTTCATCACTCTGCAGTTTCCTGATAAACTTTCATTTAACTCAATCCTCAATAAGACCTGATAGCTCTCTAAAGTTGACAATCAACACTCCTTTATCAATAGCACATATCATTTAAAAAAAGATTAGTTAAGTCATACCTCTTGTGTGTGTAATAGGATTTGCAATGTAATTGGGGGTCTGCATCAAAAGAAAACTAGCAACAGAAAAATTTTAGTGCTATTATAAATATCAAGTACTATGTTTATTTAGATCAGGAGTAGTCAACCTTTTTATACCTACCACCCACTTTTGTATCTCTGTTAGTAAAATTATCTAACCGCCCACCGGTTCCACAGTAATGGTGATTTATAAAGTAGGAAAGTAACTTTATAGAATTTATAAATCAGAGTTACAGTAAGTTAAAACATATAATAATAATTACTTACCAAGTAAGTACTTTATGTCGGATTTTCGGTTTTGGCAGAAGAAGTCTTTATAAAACAACTAATTATAGTTAAATCTATTTTTTTATACTTTGGTTGCTCCGCTACCGCCCACTAGTGGGGGGTAGGGACCAGGTTGACTACCACTGATTAGACCATGAGCTAGAGTAATCAGGAAAAGATATGGGAAGGAACTGGTCCTGGAGGGATGGGTAGGATTCTGAGAAGAGAGGAGGAAAAGGGCATTATAAGTGTAATCAAAGATAAAGAAAGAACCTACAGTATGGACTGCTGGGCTGTGAATGTTACATATTACACCCATTCTTAATTATATGCATAAATGAATTGAGAAAGGTTACTCAGCTAGGCAATGGTCGTCAAAACTAGAACTGGAGTCTCAAGAATTCTCCAGGCTCTGACAGTGTGTGTTAACCTTGAAGCAAAGGATTTCTCTGGGAGAGGGAGAGCGGGTGGTTTAGAATAATAAGTTGGTGCATTAATGGGCTTTATTTCAGTTAGGATTTAAGGATTTGTACTCTTTTCTATGAGCTGGGAAACGCAAACCTGAATACTTAGGTGCGGCTGCTAGGTGGTTTCTCTTATATTATTTTTGTTTTGATTTTACTCCTTAAGTTTGATTTATATTGCATCATTGTTACACAAATGTATCGTGTTAGAGTTCCTATACTGATTTTCCAGATTGGGAGTAGATTGTACAGTATAAGGACTCGTACACTGTTGCTTGCCTCTGCTCATCAATTTCTTGCAGAGGAAGGGCATCCGGACGTCCTAGACTTGGTGCTGGTGCTACCTGCACTGACGGCAGGAGAGAATTGTTTCTCCGCAGCCACCGTCGACTTCGTAAAATCTGTCCAATCAGGGCTCCGTGGGAAGGGGTGGGACTGAGAGGAGCGCGCTGTGCTTCTTGCCGTAGTTACTGCGGAAGATTTCGGCATGGAGGAAATCTATGCTAAGTTTGTGTCTCAGAAAATCAGCAAAACCCGCTGGAGACCGGTACCTTCGGGGAGTCTGCAGACCGCGGAGACCTTTGCTACCGGCTCTTGGGACGATGAGGTACCCCTGCTCCCAGGCCGCAGTGTTTCTGGCTGCCTCCCGCATCCCTCCCAGAGCCGCACCCCTGGTCGCCCGCGCGCGAATTCTCTGGCCTTCTAGCTCCTTGCGCCCTTTTCCGTCCCCCGAGTCCGGGTCTCGGGCTCTATTGCCCTTTACCTCCAAGCCCTTGATGCTGTACCTGAGCCTTGAGTCTCGTTGTGCTTTAACCTATAACCGGACTACCACCATTATTCTGAGATGCTTTTGAAGCAAGGTAGCTTGAAAGCCATAAACATTTTAATTTTCTAGCGGTTAACGTATATTTCATCTCAAAGTAAAACTTGGTGCTTTACAGGAAAATTGTATTTCATTGTGGTCTATTGGAGATTTGGGGAACGTGGACTCTGACGGAGGGTTTGAAGGAGACCATCAGTTATTGTGCAGTACCAAGCACTGTGGTGATGTTATGGACTTACAAGTAAGTCTGTGTGATACCCAAAAGGTAGCTTTTTTAACACGGAGAGGAAGACATTTAGAGATGTAAAGGACCTTAAGGTTTCTAGTCTCACCCCAGGTTTACAGGAAACTGAGTTCTCTATGTTATGGCTTTCAAACATATAGTCAGTTAATGGCAGAATCAGGACTGGGGTAGGAGATTTAATCCTAGTTTTTTAATCTTAGTTTTTCTTAAAAAATTAATTGACTGTCTACCGTGTGCCAAACTGTTGTGGGAACTTTTCATAAGTTAATTTAATTCTCATTGCATACAGGTGCACCAGGTACTGCTACCTGTTCTATCAATGTAGAAAACTGGCACTAAGATCTTTGGAGCACATACTATGTGAGGAAAACTCTGAAAGGAATTCACTGTTTTTGCTTGTTGAATTCTCACAACCCCCTAAGCAGGGGTTAGTTCTCCCCTTGTAAAGGGTTGCCTAGGACTAGACAGTGTAACTTGGCTGAGGTCTCAAAGCCACTAGCTAGTAAGTGGTGGGAGAAGAATAAAGTTTTCATGTTTTTTTTTTTGTTATTTTTTAAGTTTTCTATTGATTTGTGGAGGGGAGAGAGAGAAGCATCAAGTTTTTGATCCACTTAGTTCTGCACTCCTTGATTTTTTTTTTTTTTTTTTTTTTTTTTTTTTTACAGGGACAGAGAGAGACTCAGAGAGAGGGATAGATAGGGACAGACAGACAGGAACGGAGAGAGGCGAGAAGCATCAATCATTAGTTTTTCGTTGCCCTCACAACTCCTTAGTTGTTCATTGATTGCTTTCTCACATGTGCCTTGACCGCGGGCCTTCAGCAGACCGATCATCCCCTTGCTGGAGCCAGCGACCTTGGGTCCAAGCTGGAGAGCTTTTGCTCAAGCCAGATGGGCCTGTGCTCATGCTGGTGAGCTCGGGATCTCGAACCTGGGTCTTCCGCATCCCAGTCCGATGCTCTATCCACTGCGCCACCGCCTGGTCAGGCTCATTGATTTTTTTCTCCTGTGTGCTCTGGGGACCCTGGCATGCCCACGTTGCTCTATCCACTGAGCCATCTGCCTTGGGCCTGGAATTATGTTTTCAAATCCTGGTCTGTGTGACTTCACCATTTTTGTATTTTCTAAAAGTTGCCTCACCATGGGAATGGTTCTTTTCTAAAGCTTTTTGGTAGTGGTCTAAAAATTTTTTTTTTTTAATTCATTTTAGAGAGGAGACACAGAGTGAGAGAGAGAGTGAGAGAGAGAGAGAAAGAAAGGGGGGAGGAGCTGGAAGCTCAACTCCCATATGTGCCTTGACCAGACCAGTGCAGGGCTTTGAACTGGCGACCTCAGTGTTCCCAGGTCGACGCTTTATCCACTGCGCCACCACAGGTCAGGCGGTAGTGGTCTAAAATTAATTAAATCAATTATAGATGAGAGAGTTTAAGGAGAAATTGTTTACAAATACACTTATTTGTATAGCAGTTTTGATTTTCAGATCTATTATCATGTTTTATTTGCTCAGCATTTATAGACTATTTGTGTTTTAAATATGTTATTACTTCTAATTAAGTTAAACGAATACACTTTCTTCCTTCTGATATTTCTGAATCTATAACAAGCAGGAATTTTCTACTTAGTTTTTTGACCAGGAAAGAATTATAGCTGCTTCATCAACAGGATGTGTAACAGTTTTCCTTCACCATCCAAATAACCAGGTAAAGAAATTTTGTTTGAAAATTGAATTTGTATTTTAATTATTTTTAGGAAGGCTTAAAGAAGACTGACAATAACAACACAAATAATACAATTTTATAGTCTCAAAATGTATGTGTGTGTGACAAAGACAGAGTCACAGAGACAGACAGACAGGAAGTGAGAGAGATGAGAAGCATCAATTCTTTGTTGCAGCATCTTAGTTGTTCATTGATTGCTTTCTCATACGTGCCTTGACCAGGGGGCTCCAGCAGACTGAGTGACCCCTTGCTGGAGCCAGCGACCTTGGGCTCAAGCTAGCAAGCCTTGCTCAAACCAGATGAGCCCGCGCTCAAGCTGGCGACTTCGGGGTCTCGAACCTGGGTCCTCTGCTTCCCAGTCCGACGCTCTATCCACGGCGCCACCACCTGGTCAGGCTCTATTACCCATCTTTTAGTTAATATTAATTTTAGAACCATGTTTGCATAATTTTTATTGAAATTGTATATATCTTAAATTCTATTAACTTAGACGTAACAATATAATATTCTAACAAGTAATATTTTCTATAACTCTCTTGTTTAAGTCCCTATTCTGGCCGTTGAAATAAGAGCACCTTCTAGCTCAGGTGTCACGAGAGAGAACAGGAATGGCTACTTTGCTTCTGTGGCTAGAATCTTGGTTTTAAATAGAAGAAAGGATGCTATGTATGAAAATATTTTAAAATTTTTTTCTTAAATTTATTGGGGTGACATTGTTTAATCTTTTTTTTTTTTTTAAGATTTTATTTTTACTCATTTTTTAGAGAGAGTAGAGAGAAAGGGGCGGGGAAAGGAGCAGGAAGCATCAACACATATATAGTAGCTGCTTCCTGTATGTGCCTTGACCAGGTAAGACCAGGGTTTGAAGCCTCAGCATTCCAGATCAATACTTGATCCACTGCGCCACCACAGGTCGGACTGGGGTGACATTGTTTAATAAAATTATATAAGTTTCAGAGGTACATTTCTACAATACATCATCTGTAGATTATATTGTATGTTCACCACCCCAAGTCAAGTCTCCTTCCATCACCCTTGACATTTTTTCAATACCTTTTTAAATTTTTATTTATTATTGATTTTAGAGAGGAAGGGAGAGAGAGAGAAACATCAGTTTGCTGTATCACTTATTTATGTATTGATTGGTATGTGCTGCTCTGATGGGAGATCAGATCCACAACATGGATGTATGGGGATGAAGTTCTAACCAACTGAGCTGTTTGGCCAGGGCGCGCCTTTCTTGTGTGCTTTGGGGCGCAAAGCCCAAGAGTGTTGACCGTCAGAGCATAGTGGTGAGGGCAGTCCTTTTACATAGCCTCACTTTAGTTACAGTTTTAAGTTGCTGTAAGAGAGTGCTCATTCAGATTTGAAGTTATTAAAGGTCACCTTGCTTCTAAGCATACTTAGTGTTATTACACTTATTAAGTGTTTTTCTTTGAGCCCTGGCCAGATGGCTCTGTTGATTAGAACATTGTCCTGGAGCACAGAAGTTGCTGGTTCAGTCCCCAGTCAGTGCACATACAGGAACAGATTGTTGTTCCTGTCTCTCTCTCTCTCCCATTTATTTTCCCTCTCTCCTTCCCTCCCTTCCTCTCTTGCTAAAATCAATAAATAAAAAAAAATTTTTTTAAGTTTTTCTTTGAGAAAAAGAAAGATTGACACACAGAGACAAGAAGAGAGAGAGTGAGAAGCACCAGCTCTTAGTTGCTTTCACTTTAGTTGTGCATTGATTGCTTCTCATATGTGTCCTGACGGGGGCCAAGCCAGTGTCCCCTTGGTCAAGCCAGTGACCTTGGGCTTTTAAGCCAGGGACCTTTGGGCTCAAGTTGGCGATCTTTGGGATTGTGTGAATGATCCCCCGTTCAAGGCAGTGACCCTGTGCAGATGAGGCCTCACTCAGAGTCAGTGACCTCGGGTTCCAATCGGCGACCTCAGCGTTCTGGGTGAATGCTCTATCCACTGTGCCACCATTGGTCAGGCTTAAGTGTTTTTCTTAATGAAGTCATTTAGAAAACTATACAGCTTTGCCTGACCTGTGGTGGCGCAGTGGATAAAGCATTGACCTGGAATGCTGAGGTTGCTGGTTCAAAACCCTGGGCTTGCCTGGTCAAGGCACATATGGGAGTTGAAGCTTCCTGCTCCTCCCCCCCTTCTCTCTCTCTCTCTCTCTCTCTCTCTCTCTCTCTCTTTTCTCTAAAGTGAATAAATAAATAAAATTCACAAGTCCAGCATTAGAAGCTTTAAAAGAAAAAGAAAACTATACAGCTTTATTTCTTAGATGTAGGATAATTCCCTTAAGAATTTTGATTTTTTTTTTTGTATTTTTGTTATTATTATTAATTTCCTTAAGAATTTAAAGTTGCTTTAGAGCACACAACTATCTGATACCTAAATACCATTTCTTTAATTGAGGTAAGTTTGGGATATTTTTGAACAGTGTTCCTTTCGAATCTACTCCAATGTACACAGAGCTTCGGTGGAAGTAGGTTCTAGACTTTTGTATTTGAAAATACGAAGGAAAAAGGAGAGAGTTGTCCTTTTTCTGGAAGGGTTTGAAACAATTTTAAAACTCTTCAGTTGGGGAAAGTGTTAGTTTCTTAGACCTTCGCTTGCTTGGTGAGATCCTCATTTCTGACGTGTAGACGCTGTCAGTGAGCCAGCAGTGGCCAACAGCTCACTGCCACACGGGTCCCGGAGGCCCTTCCTGCACCAGTGCGCCCTGCACAGGAGTGGTGTGCAGCAGCCCAGAGATCGTCACCGTTGGAGAAGATGGCCGAATAAATCTCTTCAGGGTGGATCACAAGGAAGCTGTGAGAACTATAGGTAAGAAAAATCATTACATTTTCTTCATCTATTACATAGTAATTGAGCACTTACCAAGTGCTAAGTAGGTACAATGCTAGATATTTGAAAGATATGGAAATATACAAAGCAGAATCCCATGATCAGGACAGTATGTTGAAAAGGCATGTGTGACTGACTACAGAGGAGAGAGAAACTTCCTTTTGTCTGCAGTGGTCTATTGAATAAAGAATTGGAGGGCATGTGGCAGTTAATTTTCCTGTCAAAGAGTTCATTTTAACATGTATATAACTGTACATTTTTTATAGAAATCAAACTGTGACCTCTTTAGCCCTAGATGGATAGCTCTGTTAGAGTGTTGTCCCTATGTTCAAGGGTTTCTGGTTTGATCATGGCTCGGGGCACGTGCAAGAACAGATTGATGTTTCTGTCTGTCTCTCTTTCCCTTCCTTTCTCTTTAAAATCAACCAAAAATAAATAAATAAAAAACCCACACGCAAAACACCCCTGACCTACTTAAAATTTCACTTGTAATATTTCAGTGAAGACTGCAATTGAAGATTTTCATAGCATAGGGGACCCACTAACATGCTCTACTGGTTTCTTACTGTGTAGACAATGCAGACAGCAGTACCCTCCATGCAGTCACCTTCCTTCGAACTCCAGAGATTCTTACAGTAAATTCAATTGGACAGTTAAAAATATGGGATTTCAGACAACAAGGAAATGAGCCCTCTCAGATATTATCACTGTAAGTTTTGATTTGTAATTTCAGTAGTGTAATGCAAAATTAATTTGTTCAATCATGTATAGCAATTGACCTTAAACCATATTGTATTTGACTTGCATTTTAAGAGAATAGTACCCATTTATATCTTAATCCTAACTTAAATATTAAATATAATAAGTATAATTTGATGGATTTGATACTACCATGCTGCATTTGGTAAATATTTGCTGTCTTGGCTTTTATCTTTTTGAAGTTTGTATTATTTAATGGGGAACTTACTTTTGGTGATCAAATGATTCTATTAATAGTGGTATAATAAATATACCCTAGCTACAATTGGGGAAGATAAAATTAAAAGGCGTTTTTAGCAGAAATGTACTCTTCTTTAACAAGAAAATAGAATGTGTCAATAGAATGTGTCAAGCTGAAAACAATCATTACATAAAGTGAGCATTAAATAAGGTAGGAGTAAAGAATATGCTCTTTAGTTGATACATAATGTTATTTTAAAAGCCAAGAAATGGGAATGTGTCCTGCACATTATACCATCAGATCATCTTGCTCTCTAAGCCTTGAAGAGAGAATGAAGACCGCCCCTCCCCCAACCTCGACTATTAGAAGTATATTTAACGTAGTAAACTTTAGGGCATATTTGAGTTCAGCCAGCAGCTCTAGCCACAGAGTTACCATTTAGTTAGTAGGATGAAAAGTTGCTCGGGTTATGCAAAGATAAAGTATACTTTGCAACATATTTGATATCATTGTATCTCCTGTGAAAGGACTGGTGACCGAGTGCCACTCCACTGTGTTGATAGACACCCCAACCAGCAGCATGTTGTAGCCACTGGTGGCCAGGACGGAATGTTGAGTATTTGGGATGTTAGACAAGGTACTATGCCCGTGTCTCTGCTGAAGGCTCACGAAGCTGAAAGTAAGTATTACGGAGATGTGCCAGTTTTTATTGGGTGAATTAATGTGATAGATTATAAGTTGCATAGCTTTGGCTGAATTGTATAAATTCAAAATAATTAACATTCCTTTTTATTTGACATTTAAGTTCTTTAATATGTTTCATTATTATATCCAAAACTGCAGTGTTTAGGCTGGTGTGTTCATCTTTAAGACTTATTTTCGTAGGATAATGTTTTAGAAGTAGAATTAATGAGCCAAAATGTTTGCTTAATTTTAAAGCTGTGCTGATATATGTCAAAATTGTTCTACATAAAAATAATCAGTTTATATGGCTGTGCCCATTGTGTGGGAATGTCCTTACCCATGCAAATGGAGGCTTATTTTTTCAATATTTTGTAATCTGTGTGTTCTTTAGTTTGCTTTATTCCTTTTAACAAGAATATTAGGGCCTGACCTGTGGTGGCGCAGTGGATAAAGCATCGACCTGGGAACACTGAGGTCACCAGTTCAAAACCCTGCACTGGTCTGGTCAAGGCACATATGGGAGTTGATGCTTCTAGCTCCCCCCTTTCTCTCTCTTTCTCTCTCTCTCTCACTCTGTGTCTCCTCTCTAAAATAAATAGATAAAAAGAAATAATAATAATAAAAAGTTTCTTAAAAAAAAAGAATATTAGGTATAGGTTCTTGTCTTTTTGTTTGTCTTCTGATAAGCTGGACAGAAATTTTTTATTATATGATATCACGACAGTGGGTTATAGTTTTAAATTCTGAGTAGAGAGAAGTTTGTGTAAATGCTTGAATAAAAGTATAAAAAAACAACATTGTACCAGTACTGCCACTTCTGTTGAATAAGTTTCACATTATTACCTTGGAAAGATAAGTGACTTTTAAGATTATATTTAAGATAAAGCAAAATCAATAAAAAAGGACAGTTTTTTCCTCTTCCATTACAGCTGTGCCCAGGAAAATAAGTGGCTAAAATGGAATAGATTGTACCCTCGTGGAGCCTGGTGCTGGCTAAGCCAGTGGTAGGATGATTACAGGCCGTTCGGCTCTCATCACAGCCCCAGATGAAACAGTGCGAGTGAACTCTATAAAAGGACTCTCCCAGAACACACCCCTTTCCTGCACAGTATACCGTCAGATGGTTTTGCTTCTGTGCTCAGAGGGAATGAATACTGCCCCCCCCTCCAAATTCCGATATTTAGAAGTGTGTTTAGTGAATTTTAGGGCATATATAAATTCAGCCAGCAGCTCTAGCCACAAAGTTACCATTTAGTTAGGATGAAACATGTTTCATGGGTTCCGCAAAGATAAAGTATACTTTACAACATATTTGATTTCATTGTATCTCCCATGAAAAGATTGGTGACTGAGTGCCACTCCTAAGGAAGGTGACCTTTTTATGTTTTGTGATATGATGTTTAATTGTGGTAACTGTCAGAATGAAAATTGCCAGCTTGCAACATGTGCCTTGCACTTTTGATGTTACACCCTGGGCACTTTTTTTTTTTTTTTTTTACAATGACAGAGAGTCAGAGAGAGGGATAGATAGGGTCAGATAGACAGGAACGGAGAGAGATGAGAAGCATCAATCATCAGTTTTTCTTTGCCGTTGCGACATTGTTTGCTTGACATTGTTTGACATTGAATGCCGTTGTTCATTGATTGCTTTCTCACATGTGCCTTGACCGTGGGCCTTCAGCAGACCGAGCAACCCCTTGCTGGAGCCAGCGACCTTGGGTCCAAGCTGGCAAGCTTTTGCTCAAGCCAGATGGACCCACGCTCAAGCTGGCGACCTCGGGGTCTCGAACCTGGGTCTTCCACATCCCAGTCCGATGCTCTGTCCACTGCGCCACCGTCTAGTCAGGCACCCTGGGCACTTTGTATGCTGTCTCTTTAAGGTCACCTAACCCAGAATCACAGACTACCTGTTTTATTTGCATGCTGCAGAGGACTTCCTAAGGCAACCTGGCCAGTCATTGGTTCTCTGATGTCTGTTGTTACACAGTGCTCCCTTAAAGTTTACATCTTGAGTAGTCCTCAGTCCCAAACTGGCTTCTTAAAAGCCCTCCATCTGAAAGTGGACCCCGGATTCTTGGAGCATTTTCAGGTTTTGGTTTGCTAGCAAGGAGCTAGTTGCTAGCTCTGATACAGAACAGAAGTATTCAGAGTCCTGGGATGAGCCAAATTGGACGCTGCCTCCTAGAATTTCACTTGCATATTACTTTTACGGTCTCCTCTCTCTGTTTTTCCGGTAATACAGCTGCATACGTTAATGACACAGGAACTGAAAATAACAGGACTTAAACCAAGTTTTAAAAAGATTTTTTCAGAATTATCCCATTGTCATACTTTTACATTAAAAAAATGTAATAGGTCAGATGATTAGCATTTGTTTTTATTCTTTTGCTGGCCGCAATAAACATGTAGAAGAACTTGGCTTCTTTAGTCTACCTACATGTTATACCTATTTGGAGAGTGATCCTATGTCTCTTCTTTAATTCTGAAGTTTGAATTTTATCACAGACTTGGGTTTGAAGACGTGTGATGGAGATTAATGGAAGATGATGCCTGGAGATAGGGTTTTGTTTTTGTTCTTTTGTGACAGAGACAGAGAGAGGAACAGATAGGGACAGACAGACAGGAAGAGAGAGAGATGAGAAGCATCAATTCTTCGTTGCAGCACCCTAGTTGTTCATTGACTGCTTTCTCATATGTGCCTTGACCGGAGGGCCACAGCAGAGCGAGTAACCCCTTGCTCAAGCCTGCAACCTTGGGCTCAAGCTGGCGAGCCTTGCTCAAACCAAATGAGCCCGCGCTCAAACCGGCAACCTCAGGGTTTTGAACCTGGGTCCTCCACATCCCCGTCTGATGCTCCATCCACTCTGCCACCGCCTGGTCAGGCAATAGGGTTTTTTTTTTTTTAAGCTTTTCTTTATTGATTTTAGAAAGAGGAGAAGAAGAGACAGAAGGCGGGAGGAATGGGAAACATCAACTTCAAGTAGTTGCTTCTTGCCATGACCTGGCAAGCCAGGGCCTCGAAACAGCGATCTTGGCATTCCAGGTCAGCGCCTTACCCACTGCGCCAGCACAGGCCAGGCGAGGTAGCGTTTTAATGTTTGTTCAGCTGACCTGCACAGGGTAAACTTGGTTCTTCCCTTTCAGTGTGGGAGGTCCACTTTCACCCATCCAACCCAGACCATCTGTTCACCTGTTCCGAGGACGGGTCCCTCTGGCATTGGGACGCCTCCACAGACGTGCCTGAAAAGCCATCACTCTTTCACCAAGGTAGAAAGTTTTAATGATTCTTGTGTGTAGTAATTTTATTATACTTTTAAATACCAAGTTAGAAATTCTCCTTTGTCTCAGATGTTGTCATTCTCTTGCCTTGGGGTAAATTCTAGTATTGTAGGGCTTGAAATCTGCCAGCTACTTACCACTCTGCTGCCGATGACTGGAAATGCTATAGGCTGGCTGACTGGGTAGCTGGGCTCTTCTTTGTAAGTTCATTCCCCTGTGCCTCTGGCCATAGGATAGGTGTGACAACTCTTTTATATTGCATTACCAAGGGTGTGTGGCAAGACAAAAGTTGATCTTTAAGTATTAAATCCAGGTTTCTATTCAGACTAAAAGGCCTTGTCTCCTGATTAAAGAAAGGTAAGCGAAAGTCAGCCCAGAGCTGACACTTATCATCAAGGGGTGTTTTGTTTTGTTTTGGGCATTTTCCAAACTTCCTATGTTTGAATTTGTCGTTCCAAAGTTCATTTTTTCTTTCATTCAGCAAATGTTTATCCAGTGCCTACCATGTGCTAAGTATTCTTCTAGGTGTTGGGACCTACCACAGTGAGCAGAACTAAAGTTCTCTGCACCCGTCAAACAAGTATTGTAGCAAACAGTAAATAAATAGGTAATGTTTCAGTGAAGTTCCTGTCAGAAAAGCCAAGCACCCTTGGTTTAGAAGGAATTGGTTTCACATGTGCGGGAAGAGCAGCGAGGAAGAAAGAGGAATGGCCGGAAATAAAATACCGTTCATACCTCTGCTGCTGCCACGGTGGAGGTGCTGTCGGAGTTAGTTCTGGATCCACAGAGATGGTGCCGCCTCGGCCAGGCTGGAGTGACTGCCAGTGTTGCCAGAAACCGGGAGCTTCTCCCCTTACCCCCCTTCCATTCACCCGCAGTAGTAACTCCCGTTGGCAGGGCCGCCTGGCAGGCAGATGACGAGCGAGCCCGGAAATTAGAGTTTGTCCCCGTGCTACGTGGTAGAGCACAGAACAGCAGGAAAGGGGACTGAGAGCAGACAGGAAAAGAGCTGGGCCAAACACACTCTCACTGAAGGCGAGTGGGGCAGAGGAGAGGAATGGGGAATTAAGGAGGAAGGGTGCCCTGGTGTAAGGAGTGGAGGCCCGAGAGGAGTATGAGGCCGGGGAAAGCATTCCAGGCACAGGACACCGCAGACACTAGTGATCGGAGACGGGCAGATGAGAACGCAAAGGCTGGGGTGGCTGCAGCTCAGTGAGCGGGGTGGGGAGTGGTGGGCCATAAGGAGAGGCAGCTGAGAAGCAGGACTTTGAATGACAAGGACTTCAGGTTTTGTTTAAGTGTGATAGAGAGCCATATGGAGAATTCTGAGTAGAGGAGTGGTGTGGTCGGACTCATGTTCCCAAAGAATCACTTTAGTCACTCTAGCTACTATATGGAAAATGGCCTGTGGGGAGAAGGATGGAAAAGTGGAAGCAGGGAGGCCAGGTAGGAAGCATCTCACAGTTGTTCGAATGTTAATTTCACATATTCAAGAGTAACGTAGAATGTAGGAGCAGTAAAAGAGGAAAAACCAACGGGAAATCGAAAACTTCCCCAGAAAAAAATGGTGAAGAATGGATTATGTAGAGCATGGAACATGTTATTCTAACTTCATTTATGGAGAAACTGGTAATTTTGTTTAAGGATTAACTAAGTACTAAGTACTTGGCTTTTTACATCCTTCCTCCCCTACTGCCACTATCTAACATTAGAAACTTTACTGTTTGTAGAACTTTTGTGAGACTAGAAATAAAACCATTTACTATCTTCTCTGTCTGGTATTACCAGGCACAATTATTAGATACTGTGAAAGGAGTGAAACAAATATAATCAGTGTAGCCTATTAAAGGAACAATTTAGATACAGACAAAGGAGCATGAAAAGTTAAATCTAGGAAATGTAACTAGTAAGTTAGTGATACATACAATGCTGAGGGTTCCCGAAGGAAGAGAGAAGCATGAACTGGTGTTACCTTTAAAAGCGCAGAGAAGGAAGTTGAGCTGGGCTTTCAGGAGTCATCCAGATTTAAACCTCACTAGTTGTTAAGCTGGAATACACGGGGGAATTCGCCTTGTATTCCCGGCACTTGGGCACAGAGCCAGGCATGTACTCAGCCATTTTTTGAATGCATGAAATATGTCTCTCTTTGATTTGGCAGAAAGTTGAGAGGAAAGGAAATTTCAAATACTGGCGTAAGCTGAAATATACTGCTTCTGCCTCACTTCTTAATTAAAAGCAGAGCACTGTTAGAGATAAAAGTTTATAATCTGGTAATGTGCTAAAATTCAGCTTTTAAGAGCAGTTACATAAAATAAAGGGCTAAAAACGATGTAAGGCAAGTTAACTATGTGATTCCCCCCCCATAACTATTCTACCTTTCTTTCGGCTGTTTTGCTACATTTATGACACTGTCCCTTAAAGAATGAACACAAAGACAGGTTCAAAAGAAGGTTTCTGCTTTGCCCGAAGACTTCAAGTTTGTTATCTATATTACCCCATGGAAATTTGAGGAAGGTCACTGAATAAGCCTTTGGTCAAAAATGGTGGTTGGTGTGTGTAATAATGGAGTAATCAGCCTGTTATTTGAGAATTAAACAAGTTTAAGTCATTGCCTTTTACAGATATCAGTAGAATTTTGGATGTTTAATATACAATTAGTCCTAAAAGATCCCCTCACCCTTTTTTTTTCTCCTAGGAGGAAGAAACAGTACTTTTTTGTCTCATAGCATTAGTAATCAGGCTAATGTTCACCAGTCCCTTGTCAGCTCCTGGCTCAGCACTGATCCTGCGAAAGACCGTATTGAGATCACGAGCTTGCTTCCCAACAGGACTTTGTCTGTGAATACTTTGGATGTTTTAGGTCCTTGTCTTGTTTGTGGAACTGATGCAGAAGCAATTTATGTTACTAGACAACTTTTTTCATGAAGATGCTATAATTATAAGATTTCAGGTACAGTTAACCTTTCCAATTCCAACTTTGTAAATTTTTATTATTGAAAATTGTGAAATTTGCAAGGATAGCATCAATAAACTTGTTCATAGCAATGCCTAGTTTTGGATTTTGTTAGTTGGATAATCCCCTAACAGTTGCAGAATCGGATAGGTGACTGACGGCAAAAGGACCGGAACGCATGGAAGAATGTCAGAGGTCCCTTGTGTTGATGAATACGCTGCCTTCAAGCAGACTGCCCTGGAAGCTGTTCTCATCTCTAGTGTTGTGAGACTCAAATCACCAATGGGTTCCTTTTTTTTTTTTTTTTTTATCAACAGTATGTGGCATAAACCAGTGTTAATATTTATTCATTTTGCAAATAGTTTCTTCAATCTTTCCACATTTTGTTTCCTTAATAATTTTAATAAACATTTCCAGAAAGAATTGAGTAGAACAAAAATCTGATAAATTTTTTAAAGGTGAAAGTGTTTTTATTTTTTATTATTATTTTTTTTTTACAGGGACAGAGAGAGGGATAGATAGGGACAGACAGACAGGAACGGAGAAAGATGAGAAGCATCAATCAATCAGTTTTTCGTTGCCATTGCGACACCATACTTGTTCATTGATTGCTTTCTCACACGTGCTTTGACTGCGGGCCTTCAGCAGACCGAGCAACCCCTTGCTGGAGCCAGCGACCTTGGGTCTAAGCTGGTGAGCTTTTGCTCAAGCCAGATGGGCCCGCGCTCAAGCTGGCGAACTTGGGGTATCGAACCTGGGTCTTCCACATCCCGGTCCGACGCTCTACCCACTGACTTCACCACTGCTTGGTCAGGCTAAAGGTGAAAATGTTTTGACAGGTTCGTTTATTAGAATACGCTTGAATGGAACTCTATTACAACTGTACATATCCAATTTATTTTTCTTGAACAAAGAAAAATATGTTTTTCCTAAAGATTTTTGCTTTTGTGTGATTTTATAGTATAGTTGAAAAATTGCTGAACTGGAGAGTGTGCAAAGAAATAGAATTTCATATTGATAAATGAGCTGACTTCCAAGCAAAAATCTGATAGGTAACACAGATGAGACTGGCGTGACCACGTGGTAAAAGTAAGAATTTTGCCATCTTTATTTATCCTTACCTGAAATGTTAACGATGACCTACTGTAGTGTTTCAGACACTATTACAACATTGTCTTGCCAGTTTGTTAGATTAAATGCATTCTTCAGACCTCCTTACAAATCTGTTCTATAATTGAAGTGTGGATTCCTTTACTTTATCATTCCAATAATAGTATAATTATGGTAGTTTTGCTTTTTTCTCTTCTAATAATTTCAATTTTTATAATAATTGATTCGAGAGACAGACAAACATCGATTTGTTGTTCCACATGTTTATGTACTCAGTGCCCTGACTGGGAATTGAGCCTGTATTCCCAGGCTCAATTGGGTGACTCTCAGGGCTATCTTCAATTTTTTTTTATTTCTTTTTTTTTTTTTTTTTTTTTATTTATTTATTTTACAGGGACAGAGAGAGAGTCAGAGAGGGATAGATAGGGACAGACAGACAGGAACGGAGAGAGGTGAGAAGCATCAATCATTAATTTTTTGTTGCCGTCGCAACACCTTAGTTGTCCATTGAATGCTTTCTCACATGTGCCTTGACCGCGGGCCTTCAGCAGACCGAGCCACACCTTGCTGGAGCCAGCGACCTTGGGTCCAAGCTGGTGAGCTTTCACTCAAGCCAGATGGGCCCGCACTCAAGCTGGCAAGCTCGGGGTCTCGAACCTGGGTCTTCCGCATCCCAGTCCGACATTCTATCCACTGCGCCACCTCCTGGTCAGGATCAAATTTTTTATGCTACCTTATCTCAGGTGTTTTTTTTTTTTTTAATTTATTTATTATTATTTTTTGTCAACATTGAAAAATGGAATACATATATGCACCTGCTTTTTTGTATATACTATATTTGGCTCAAAACTGTATGTTTCATTAAAGACAATTAGTAACTTCGAATTCCAAAGAATCAGAAGGAAAAATATCGCTAATAATAATTTTTAATCTTTTTATAGTTTTATTACTGGGACCAATTTTTAAGACTTTGTTATTACAAAAGTAATTCATTATAGAAAAACAAATGTAGTCAAAAGAAAAATTTAAGAATTTATAATCTCAAGCAATAGTTTTTTTTATTCATCAGTGTATATAATTTATTTTGTAAAACTGTAATACACATACTTAAGATGTACATTCCCTAGCAATAAACTCAGGAGTCCAATAATGTAAACATAGCTATAAATTTTACTCTGACTCTGTATTTCCTTTTGTCTGAATGTCCTGCCGCAGCCTAGGCTACAGTGTCGCTCTCTCCACCCACTGGAAGCACCTCCCAGTAGTTAGCGGCGAGCAGCCTTGCTCTGAGTGAAAGACCCTTGGTCCCTGGTGGCACGTTTTCCACGTATGGTGAATGGCAAGCCTGTGCCTCTGCTTTCATCGGCATTATCTGCTGAAAAGTTTGACGTTTTATGCATGGTAGCACCCTTCCCAGTTTCCAGGAGCAATGAGTGTATACAAACAGTTTTAAGTTTGAAGCTTGGCTTTGATTTAAGGGTGTTTATAACCATGTGTGGAAAGTACATTTGAATAGTGTCACATTAAATACATTTAATAAGAAATATAAGCTTTATGTAGTATAGGTAAAACCCGAATATATGAATTTGCTCGTTGCCATGGCCTTTATTCATGAAACTATCAAATAGGTTTTTTTGAGAGCCACAGGATCTCAGAGGTGGAAGGCACCTTGGAGGGTGTCTCCAATGTAAATTTAATTATCCCTTCCACAACATTCCCAACAATTTCTCATCCATACATTTGAAAATATACTGTGCAGCCTCTCATTTGGACAGCTCTGGTTGACTCTGCATGATGGCGGGGCTTTTGTGTGAGTGGCACTCAAAATGGTCCTATAAGGAAAGGTAGAATAATGTTATTGTGGTTTAATGAAATAATCCTGTGAACCTGCTGAGACAGCCCATCACTGGTCCATTTATTGAATTTGCATATGTTGGGGTACTTTACCGTAAAGTTTCTCTAAGAAAATGAGTTTTCATATACTGATTGAAATATGCTTTCATTTGTCTTCTTTCCTCAAGAGCCACAAAATTCAGTTCCTCTCATATTCAAAACCATATATTGTATCTTCTTTGGGGTAAAACTTCTTAATCTATCTCTTCAATGGTTTCTTGTGGGCGAGGTTCCCTTTCCAGCCTTTCTTGCCCTACTTGGCTAAATCCTGCTTACCCTTTGGACTCCTTTGAAGTGTCATTTTCTCCAGAAAGCCTTCTCTGGCCTCGGACAATCTGGGCTAAATTGTACTGTTTCAAAAGCCCATTGTGTAGAGCTTAAATTGCGCTTAGAGCAGTGTGTTAAGTAGCCTGTCTCCCTCTGCTGGACCACAAGCTTAAGAGTAGAGCCCATGTCTCTGTTGTATTGACAATATTTAATATAATGTCTGATCCATAGTAAGCTCTGACACAGTGCAAACTGAACTGAGTTCACAATCTTGTTTCCTCTTTAAAAATACTCCCATTTTCCAAAGGCCACCTGTAAAAGGTGGCTTCCGAAATGAACACTTTTCAGGTGGTGTCTTCACTTGAGAATATGATCGTATCTTATCCTGACTTTGGGTACAGTACTCTTTTGTAATGCTGTCTTAGTTTATTTTAATAATACTGACATTTGTGCAGAATTATTCCAATAGACTGCCTGCTGACTAGTTGAACTTAAACTCTTAACTTTTCACACATGATACTCCTACACCATACTTCCCATATTGAGTTAATGCAGATGATTTTTTAAATAACAAAAAACTTAAATTTTTTAAAATGTACCTATTGATTTTAGAGAGATAAAGAGAAACATAGATTTGTTCCACTTATTTATTAATTCCGTGATTGATTCCTGTATGTGCCCTGACCTGGGGATCAAACCTGCAACCTTGGCATATTGGTATGATGTGTAGACTAACCAAGGTACCTAGTCAGAATGCAAATGGTTTTGATTCTTACTATAGGTCTGTCCTTGTTCTAAGAAGACAAGTTTTATTTCAGCATACGAAAGAATTAACAGTCACCTCTGAATCTTTTCTTGAAAAGCAGATTATTTTTAGAATTGCATGCTTTTTATTACTTATCTGGTTGGTTAGGAAATAGGTTAAACGGACTGAAGTTACTTAGGTCCACTTACAGAGTTCTCTCAATTAGCAGTGACATGAATCATTGGCATATGGCTATAGTCACTGAAATACTTATAAACCAACCCTATTGATTGGCATTCTGCCCCATTTCTCTTGTTCACGAGACTGTTGTGAGAAAACATCTGTGCTATAGCTATGATCCTATCAAATATGTGACATAATTGAAAAATTCCTTGTCCTTTGTGAATAACATTTCTGTTTTGTAGTATTGTAGAAATATTCTTTTAATCCATTTTTCAAGAAGCGTACCAAGTTCACTACTGTATATATCGTTTGTATCATTTAAGCTTATGGTATCAATGTGCTATCTAGCTCAAACTAATTAAGCTAGTGTAAAGCAATAGCAGTGCTCTTATTTTACAGATATGAAACCTAGGGTGATCCCAACTATGACAAAAGATATTTAAACTATTTCGTTGGCATCACCTGAACCACAACTCATGTTAGGTGGCAATGTATTATAGAATGACTAACCGCTACATCCTGGACTATAATCATTTTAGCATTAAAATAATTCCTGGGTTGGGGAGGGGAGGGACATAAAACCAGATAGAAGGAGACGGAGGACAATTTGACTTTGGGTGATGGGTACACAATATAATCAAATGTCAAAATGATCTGGAGATGTTTTCTCTGAATCTGTGTACTTTAATTGATCAATATTACCCCGTTAAAATTGTCTAAATAAAAATTTAAAAAAATTCCAACAACATTCACCATATCAGAGGTGTACCTAGAGGGAAGAAACCATGGAAAGATGGGCGTGGTGAGAAAGCAGGAGAAAGCCTAGAATGTAGCTGATCACGTAAATTATTTAATTAAAAGTAAACATGTTAAGTTCCAAATTGTCATAAATTGACAACTTTAAGGGACAGTAGCTGACAGACCAACCTAACAAAGCCATCAAGAATGCACTGACGCCTGGCCAGTGGTGACACATTGGATAGAGTGTTGACCTGGGATGCTGAGGTCCCATGTTCGAAACCCTGAGCTTGCCAGCTTGAGCACAGGCTCACCAGCTTGAGCACAGGGTTGCTGACTTGAGTCCACGGTCACTGGTTTGAGCAAGGGGTCACTGGCTCTGGTCAAGACATTTATGAGAAGCAATCAATGAAAAACTAAGGTGCCACAACCTCCAGTTGATGCTTCTCATCTCTCCCCATTCCTGTCTGTCTTGTCAGACTGGGATGCGGAAGACCCAGGTTCAAGACCCCAAACTCACCAGCTTGGGCGCGGGCCCATCTGGCTTGAGCAAAAATCTCACCAGCTTGGATCCAAGCTCGCTGGCTCCAGCAAGGGGTTGCTCGGTCTGCTAAAGGCCCATGGTCAAGGCACATGTGAGAGAGCAATCAATGAACAACTATGGTGTCACAACGGCAACGAGAAACTAATGATTGATGCTTCTCACCAATCTCCATTCCTGGCTGTCTGTCTCTATCTATCCCTCTCTCTGACTCTCTCTCTCTCTCTGTCCCTGTAAAATAATAAAATAAAATAAAAACACACACAATAAAAAACAAAACATTTACTGTCAAAACAGTTGTATAGGCCATGGATACATGAAACTAATACTAGACTGTGAAACAATAGCTTTAACAAATCCAAAAAGATTTTTACCTGTGCACATAGTATGGAATGAACTTATTTTAAAATCTCTTTTGCCAGAGAGGTTATATAAGAAATGATACCTGAGTAGCATTAAGCATACCTGGCCCTCAGATTTGGTTTCTAATATCATTCTTCAATAAAAGGAATCAGGGCTCCTTGGAGGGGTTGGAAATACATGAGATTGCTGGCAACATCTTGTAGTGGCAGAGTAAGGAAGTTCTAGAATCAAAGCACATAGTAATAGGAGTATGTCAAGGGACACAAGCCAACTGGAAAAGGTCCCAATAGCCAAAGCTGGAGCAATTTGCTCAACAAAATAAAATATCCAAAGTATAAAATAAATGTCCATGAGTCCATATTGATATCAATAAATGGGGGAGAAGAGACAAATCTGATTAGAATTCCAAATAATTTATATAGATTCTCTGCCCTCATAGAGGTAGAAGACAACTATTCCTTAAGTGTGGGCTGCTCATAGTCTAGAGCTTTTTCTTAAGACTGAATTTCCAGGAAGGCTGATGCTCTCAGGACCACAACTAGTCTCCAGACTTCTTCCATGTCTGCAGCCCCTGTTCCTACATTCACCCAAGTTTGAAATTTGGCCCATAAATAAAAATGAGACCAATAATAGCCACTTGCATGCAGCATAGAAAGGTTGAGTAAACTGAAGCTAGATCAAAGATTTTCCTTCAGTGACACAAAGTCCTTCAAATGAATGGCAGATACAGCTATTCTCAGATGGCTAACAGCCCTTGTAAACATTTTCCTGGTCTTTCACATCCACCTTAACCCCCATCTGCAGTTACAGCCACTTTTAATATTGTAGGTTTCCTCTAGGTTACTCCTACTGTCCCTGCCCTTCTGTCTCCCCATTTACTGGGAGCCAGCCAGTTAGTCATAGAACAATTCACCCAGCTACTTGGATTATCGAGGAATTTTGCCATGGACAGTAATCTATGGGGATAACTTGCCTTTATACTGAGAGAATTGCAAAACTTAAGGAAGAATTTCCATGTGTTGGAGACATAGGTGACTGGATACTATGCTCTTCCAGATATATACATACTCCTTCTGGAAAGGGGAAGCAGGCCTGTGAATACATGACATTCATATAATTCATATAATTTTGAGGCTGAAAAGGACTCTACAGGTTACTCCAGTTGAAGAAAATAAAAACTGGCCATTAAATCACTCATCTTGAGTCAGATCCTATATCTTGTACAAACTGTGTTCATAGAATACATACTTTCAACCAAGTGCTCTTAGAATATGATCTTTTTTTTTTTTTTTCTACAGGGACAGAGAGAGACTCAGAGGGATAGATAGGGACAGACAGGCAGGAACGGAGAGAGGTGAGAAGCATCAATCCTTAGTTTCCTGTTGCCATTGCGACACCATAGTTGTTCATTGAATGCTTTCTCACATGTGCCTTGACCGCGGGCCTTCAGCAGACAGCCACCCCTTGCTGGAGCCAGCGACCTTGGGTCCAAGCTGGCGAGCTTTTTGCTCAAGCCAGATGGGCCCGCGCTCAAGCTGGCGAGCTTTGGGTCTCGAACCTGGGTCTTCCGCATCCCAGTCTGACGCTCTATCCACTGCGCCACCGCCTGGTCAGGCATAATATGATCTTTTATAAAAATTCATTTATTGATTTTATTGAGAAAGGGGGAGAGAGAGACAGAGACAGGAACATTGTTCTCTCCCTGTATGTGCCCTGACTGGGTGTCGAACTGGCAACCTCTGTGCTTTGGGATGATGCTCTAAACAATCAAGCCATCCAACTAGAGCAGAATGTAAAATTTTTTGTGTGTGCGTATTTTTCTGAAGTGAGAAGCGGGGAGGCAGTAGTCAGACAGACTCCCACGTGTGCCTGAATGGGATCCACCGGCTATTCCCACCAGGGGGCGATGTTCTGCCCATCTGGGCCGTTGCTTGGTTGCAGCAGGAGCCACTTTAACACCTGAGGCGGAGGCCATTGAGTCATCCTCGGTTCCCTGGGCCAACTTTGCTTCAATGGAACCTTTGCTGCTGGAGGGGAAGAGAGAGATAGAAAGGAGAGGGAAAGGGTGGAGAAGCAGATGGGCGCTTCTCCTGTGTGCCCTGGCTGGGAATCAAACCCGGATTTCCACATGCTGGGCTGATGTTTTACCACTGAGCCAACCAGCCAGGGCCAGAATGTAATCTTTTAACAGAGGTTTTCACATTTGAAATTCTGGATGTAGTAACCAATAACTGACATCAGAAAAAGAAGTCTATCAGCCTGTCTGGTGGCAGTGCCCTGGATAAGGGCATCAACCTGGCACACCGGGACTCAGGCTCAAACCACTGAGGTTGCCAGCTTGAGCCGTCTCACCAGCTTCAGTGTAGGGTCAATGACTTGAGCCCAAGGTCGCTGGCTTGAGCAAGGGGTCACTGGCTCTGCTGGAGTCCCCAGTCAAGGCACATATGAGAAGTAATCAATGAACAACTAGGGTGCTGCAACTATGAGTTGAAGCTTCTCATCTTTTTCTCTTCCTATCTCGCTAAAAAAAAAAAAAAAAATCTTTAATTAAAAAAAAAATCTTAATGACTAGTAGAAAAATGACCAAGGGGGATACCAACTGAATACACTTTCAAGAAGCAGAAGTGGGAAAGTCCTCTACAAAGAGTGGGAGGTACTTTTTTTATTATTATTAATTTTAATGGGGTAACACCAATAAATCAGGGTACATATGTACAATGAAAACATCTCCAGATTATCTTATCATTCAATTGTGTTGCATACCCGTCACCCAAAGTCAAACTGTCCTGTGTCACTGGGAGGTACTTTTAAACATCAAACACCCAATGATTCCATCCCAAATTTCCAATTTAATTTTTTTTTTTTTTTTTTTTTACAGGGACAGAGAGAGAGTCAGAGAGAGGGATAGATAGGGACAGACAGGAATGGAGAGAGGTGAGAAGCATCAATCATTAGTTTTTCGTTGTGTCGCAACACCCTAGTTGTTCACTTATTGCTTTCTCACATGTGCCTTGACCGCGGGCCTTCAGCAGACCCAGCAACCCCTTGCTGGAGCCAGCGACCTTGGGTCCAAGCTGATACCAGCTTTTGCTCAAGCCAGATGGGCCCGCGCTCAAGCTGGCGACTTTGGGGTCTCCAACCTGGGCCCTCCTTATCCTAGTCCAATGCTCTATCCACTGCGCCACCGCCTGGTAAGGCTAAATTTCCAATTTAATTTAACAAAAATTATAGCCTCTTCTCGCCCTCACCGTTATTTCAATTGCGACAATAATGCCTTTCTCATTGATCAATTTGACTGACATAAAAATCTCTAAACTATTTATTTTCCTTGGTTCAAGATTATATTAAATGGCCGATTTGGAACATACTTAAACTCGCCGATTTACTGGGGAAAGGAGAGCTAAGCAAAAATCATTTTATTTCAAAGCCTAAAGAAATCCCCCATCCTGATGTCCACAGCGAGGTTTCAGAGAGAAATAATTTATTCCCTCCTGAGAATTAAGTTCCTCGAGATGCATACTTGACTATATTCCCGTCCATAAAAGAGCTCAACTGAAAAAAGTGAGGCTGAAGTCAATGTGTGGGCTGGGGGGGCGAGACCTTAGTCCCACGAACCGGGACGAGTGTGGGACAGAGCCCGACGGGGGCGACGCGAGGTGACGCTGGCGAGCACGCGGAAGAGCTGCCCCGGGCCGAGGGCGGGGAGGCCGCAGGCGGCGCTCTCCCCAGGCGCCGGGCGGGCTGAAGCCCCCAGTCCCCGGCCCCCGCGCAAGCGACGCCGGGAAATGCCCACATCCGGGAAACCTGCGCCGGAGTGCGGCCGCGGCGACACTGAGTGGAAGGCAAAATGGCGGCGACGGCGGCAACGGCCTGGTGCTAACGGGAGAGCCAGGTCCCCGCGACCCTCGCGACCGGCCGCGCTGGCCCCAGGCAGCCCCAGGCGTGTCCCCCAGCTCGGCCCCCTCCTCCGGGGCTACTTGGGGTCCCTGGAAGGGCTTCCGGCGCCCGCTTTCCGGTCTGTGGCCGCTGTCCAGGAGCCCCGCACTCTCTCGCAGGTAGGTCCGGGGCTGGCGTGGCGGGTGGGGCGCACCCTTTCCTTCCGAGCCGGAGTCGGCAGGGCGGTGGCCGCCGGGGCCCACGCCCATCCCCGCTGGCGGGGCTCCAGGGGCTGCTGCGGGCGGGCGGGCTGGCCCGGCTCGCCCCGGCCCGGTCCGGTGCGGGCCTGACTTGGCTGGCTGCATGGACCGGAGCTGAGCCCTGCCTTGGGGAAGCGAGATTGGCCGCGCCGGGAGCGGGAAGAAGAGCCCCAGGCTTTGCGGCCTTCGAGGTGCAGGTTAGGCTGGGAAGAGCCCGCTTTGCTGGAGGCCTTGGCGGTCACTGTCTCCCAATCCACTCGTGCCCGCAACACGCACGGCTCAGCGGCGCTTAGGAAAGAAAGCGAAAGGGGGTTCTGAAGGGCTATTACACTGAAAAAGCTACTTGTTCTTTGCATCCAGGAGGGACCCTATCCTGGTTATACCTTGAAGAAATCTCGGGAATTTCTATTTCTAGTTTACTGTAATGTTAGATTACTGCTCATAGTTGGAAGGGGTAGGAGAGCTGGAGGGATCTTTTTAGAGGAAGAGTGCATATAGATACAAAGATTTCAGTAAAGAAAATCAAGGGAACATGGTTTATTATGACTTCAAGGACTTGTGTCTTGAAGAATGACTCTCTGGTGACTTGATTTAACCACATTCACTGACTTCTCCAATTGAAAGCTATTTTGTAAGGAAACTAAGTTTAATGTTTGTTGATCCATATGGCTTAGAAGATGTCATCGTGTACAAATTGTTAATAAACTTAGTGAGAAATAGTACAATTGCACACGCAGAT
The DNA here is from genome assembly GCA_037038555.1 of Rhynchonycteris naso. Classification (NCBI taxonomy): domain Eukaryota; kingdom Metazoa; phylum Chordata; class Mammalia; order Chiroptera; family Emballonuridae; genus Rhynchonycteris; species Rhynchonycteris naso. The sequence continues at coordinate 296,978,039 of CM072997.1, read as the reverse complement.
AATTCAGTGTGTCCGTAAAGTCATGGTGCACTTTTTGGTCAAAAGTGCACCATGAGTTTACGGACACACTGTACTGTAATCAGGCCATTTTGAGAGAGTTGAATCCCTGGGATCATGAGGCTTGTTCAGCCTTTGTGGATTATTTATGAAGTTTAAAATTTTTATCAAATTTCCTCCCTGAGGAGGTAAGTATATAATTGCTCGTTATAATTAGAATGAGTGTACTCTGCTAAGAGAACCACATTTGTGATTTAAGTTAATTTCTTTTCTTTAACAAGTTGACAGACAGATAAATGGGCTAGTTGATTCTCTACAGCAGTGGAGGAATTTGATTTAACAGTAAAAGAAGTAGCATTGTGTTCCTCTGATCAGCTGCTACTGCAAGAAACTAGATCACAGTACATTCTGGAAAAGGTGCAGTCTTTCCATGCCTGAATACTGAACATGCCTTGCCACCCTAAAAGCAAGTAAAGTACTATTACATTTTATTATCTGGATTTCCTTCTATAGATTGAGTTTTTATTTTGTTTTTATTTTTAATGTAGCCTTGGAACTGTTCCAGTTCTGGTTATTTAGTTTTCATTCCAAATGTTAATTTAGTGGGGGATTTTTGTAGGCTACAGAAGTTAGTCGTTGAGCAACATTTTTATCAGATAGGAATGGCAGTCATTTTTCAACAGGAAGATGAAGTATAGTGATTGTGTTCACTTTAGACTAGTTAAGTCTTAGCAAATTGAAAAAAATATGCAGAGATTCTTGAGTACTGCTGTGTAAACAGCTAAGACCCTGCTGCTAAGAAAGAGATAGTACAGTGACTGTTGCTGTTCTCATAACTGATTTAGTCAGAGCATTGAGATTGGCCATCTTTTTTATAAATCTATTTCAACCCAAGGTAACACTCTAATTTGGACAAAACATTAATAATATATGTTTGGATTTATTGATATTTATATATTTGATGACGGTGTGAACTTATAAAGAAATGGAGGTTTTGTCTATTCAGTCTAACCAATTTAACTGTCCTTTCAAAGAATGATTAAGTCTTAATCCCTGCCTTTAGGAAACTCAGATGTAGGTATGACCCTGACCAGGTAGTACAGTTGGTTAGAGCGTCAACCCAATACACCGAGGTTGCAAGCCCAGTCCCCAGTCAGGGGAATCAACCAATGAGTGCATGAATAGGTGGAACAACAAATCAATGTCTCTGTCTTTCTCTGTGTCTCTCCCTCCCTCCCTCTTTCTCTCTCTTTTAAAATCAATTGAGAAACAGATGTAAGTATGATGAGAACAGCACTGGCCTGGTTCAGGATGTGTGGGGTCCATTCCCAGCATGTTCTGCCACTGGCTGCATGACCCTAGGCAGGCCGCTTCTCTGGATCAATTAACTCATCTGGGGGGGGGGGATATATACATATTTTTAAGTATATATGTTTGTATATACGAAACACCTATGCTTTATGAATTCTGTAGAAAAAATAAGTATAAGAATCAGTCAAAAACAAATGCAAAGTATATTTAGATTTCAGAGAAGGTTAACTGGCAGTTCAGTGAAAGCTTCATGAAGGAGGCCTTTGATTGGCATCTTAGAGCTTGGGTCTGATTTCTCTACAAGAAGAAATAAATTGGGCAGAGGATCTCCCACGTAGAGCAAGCAGGATGAGTAAGAACATGAAAATAGAGAAGGTTCAAGATAATCAGCCGAGAGCCTGATTAGAGTATAAGATGGGTGGGGTGAGGGAGTCTGGTTAAGATATCAGAAAGAAATAGATAATAACTAGCATTTACTAAATCAGTCGTTTATTCTAAACATTTGACATGTGTTATACTTATATAATGATCAAAATCACCCTATTAAATAGAATAATCATTTTTCTTGTTTGAGAATGAAGGAACTGAGGCACAGTTCATTCATTAGTGGTGTTACTGGGATTCCGACCCTGGAGTTTGACTCCAGAGCTCTTTAATTGCTAAGTTAAAGGAATCCCTGAAGGTTCTGAGTAGGGAGTGACATGATCAGAACTGTTTATTAGGAAGACTCATTTGAAGAGTTCTTTTAAAAATTCTCTACCTATTATTAAATTGAATATTTACATGTCATATCATCAAAGATTACTAAGATTTGTTAGTACCAGTGTTGACTATACCTTGTTGGAGGGATTGTAAATTTAGTACACCTTTCTGGAAGGTAGTCTGGTAGTAAGTATCAGAATTTTAAGTATGCATTCTTTTAGACCCAGCAATTTTATTTCTGGGAATTTATTTATTTTAGCAAGAGAGACACAGAGAGGGACCAATAAAGACAGACAGACAAGACAGGAAGGAAGAGAGATGAGAAGCATCAGTTTTTTGTTTTGGCATCTTAGTTCATTGATTGCTTTCTCATATGTGCCTTAACCAGGGGTCTCCAGCCGAGTCAATGACCCCTTGCTCAAGCCAGCGATACTGGTGAACCCATTCTGAAGTCGGATGAGCCTGCGCTCAAGCCAGTGACCTTGGGGTTTTGAACCTGGGTCCTCTGTGTCCCAGGCTCTATCCACTGTTGCTCTATCCACTGCACCACCTCTTGGTCAGGTTCTAGGAATTTATCTTAAGGGAAGTTCGTAGTTGTGTATGCACAAGAATGTTTGGTATAGTATTTCTTTTTATTAACTAATTTAAATATGTACAAGGAATATGTTATAAATGTAAGCTATGAAGCATAGTAAAGTGGAACATCCGTGAATTCATTGGTTGATTCCTGTATGTGCCCTGACTGGGGATTGAACCCGCAACCTTGGCATATCAGGATGATGCTCTAACCAAGCTTCCCAGCTAGGGTCTTGACAATAAGGTTTTTTTTGTTTGTTTGTTTTTTACAGGGACAGAGAGTCAGAGAGAGGGATAGACGGACAGGAACGGAGAGAGGTGAGAAGCATCAATCATCAGGATTTTTTTGTTGCCGTTGCGACACCATAGTTGTTCATTGATTGCTTTCCCACATGTGCCTTGACCGCGGGCCTTCAGCAGACCGAGCAAGCCCTTGCTGAAGCCAGCGATCCTGGGTCCAAGGAGCTTTTTGCTCAAGCCAGATGGGCCCGCACTCAAGCTGGCGAGCTTGGGGTCTCGAACCTGGGTCTTCTGCATCCCAGTCCGACGCTCCATCCACTGCGCCACCGCCTGGCCAGGCTCTTGACAATAAGTTTTGAAAATTTTTTATTTATTGATTGATTTGAGTGAGAAAGAGATCAGTGTGTTGTTCCACTTATTCATGCATTCATTGGTTGATTCTTTATTTATTTTTTTAATATTTTTATTTATTTATTTTTTCCAAGGACAGAGAGAGAGAGTCAGAGGGAGGGATAGATAGGGGACAGACAGACAGGAACAGAGAGAGGTGAGAAGCATCAATCACTAGTTTCTCGTTGCTCTTGCGACACCATAGTTGTTCATGGATTGCCCTCTCACATGTGCCTTGACCGCGAGCCTTCAACATACCGAGCCACCCCTTGCTGGAGCCAGTGACCTTGGGTCCAAGCTGACGAGATTTTGCTCAAGCCACATGGGCCCGCGCTCAAGCTGGCAACCTCGGGCGGGGTCTCGAACCTGGGTCCTCTGCATCCCAGTCCGACGCTCTATCCACTGTGCCACCGCCTGGTCAGGCTTCATTGGTTGATTCTTATATGTGCCTTGTATGTGCAGGGATCGAACCCGCAAGCTTGTTGGATCAGGACAACACTGACCAATTGAGCTACTTAGCCAGGGCCTGAAGACAGTAAGTTTTGACACATATTTCATGTTTAAGTGATTGTACTTCCTAAGAGTGTTTCTTACCTTTGAATATTCTGTAATCTTACCTAAATTTGGCTGTTGTTTATGCGTTTAATTTCATTGCCTGTTGCCTGACAGGCAGTTTCTGAATTTGTAATGCTACATAGTAGTAACATTGTGAGCATTAAGTAAAGGTTTAGAGTCTACCATACATGGTGCTGTCAATGAAAATAATACAGTTGGCCCTGGTCGGATAGGTTGGTTGGTTAGAGCATTATCCCGAAGCACTGAAGTTGCCAGTTCGATCCCTGGTCAGGGCACATACAGGAGCAGATCGATGTTTCTCTTTCCCTCTCTCCCTTCCTCTTTCTCTAAAATCAGTACAATAAACAGTTTAAAAAAAATAATACAATTGAAGTGACAAGGAAATTTCGCCTTTTACTTGTGGTCAAGTTGGCTATGTGCATTGTCTGCTACATCAGAACTTCTCTGCTTTGTAGCTGACAGGTTCTTTTAATAATGCTTTTTAAGATATATTCAACTTTAGAAATACTAGAATGTAGAAAAGGATGCATCTTTGAATCAAAATATTGTACTTACTGTTGTGGAAAGACATTCATAATAATGTTTTTTGTGTGTTTGTGGGGGGGTTTTTTTTTTTTGCTATAATATTGAGCCGTAAGCCGCAGTAGCTAGATTTATTGGTCTTGTGGTCCATACATACCATAGTCATCTCCATCGAGTCCAGAGACTTCTGAGGTGATCTTTGCTCTTGCTTTCTGTCCCCCAATCATTCACCACAGTGCACAGAGATAGAACAAGGACGGGAGGCCCTAATAACACTTGTATTAGAGAAAGAGAAGAATGAGAGGGAGCAGCAATTCCTGATGTAGAATAATTTTGAAATCTTTATAGTCATATCTTGTGAAAGCAACCAGCTCTGGAGGTAAGAGAGATTCCTTGATTGAATTGTTACTCAATTCTAAAGGGAGGAACTCCCTTCACCCATTGTTCTCTGTGACATGTGGTCATTATTCTGCAGGAATGTCTGGGGGATCTTTTTTCATTATCATCCTTGGCCACAGATACAGTATGAGCTTTGGGGGAATATTCTCTCTTTGGAAGGTGCGCTAAATGTTATACCTTGGAGAATTTATTAGCTATTAGTATTTTGAGAAAGAAGGCTTAGGAAAAAATTATTTATCATTAGGAACCATTTTCTTTTTTCTCTTTTAGGGTTCTTTTCTTTTTTTTGAATTGATATTGAGATAGAGACAGAAAGGGAGAAAGAGAGGGGGAGGAGAGAGAGAAGCATTAACTTGTAGTTGCTTCACTTCAGTTGATCGTTGATTGCTGCTTGTATGTGCCTTGACAGGGAGACTCCTGGCAAGCCCCTGGGTCAAACCAGTGACCTTGGGCTCAAGCCAGCAACCTTTGGGCTTCAAGCCAGTGACCTTGGACTGAAGCCAGTGACCTTGGGCTCAAGCCAGTGATGTTGGGCTTCAAGCCCACGACCTTTGGGCTCAAGTCAGCGAGCCAGTGCTCAAGCTGGTGAGCCTAGGCTCAAGGTGGCAACCTGGAGGTTTTGAACCTAGGAACTTGGCATTCCACGTCAGTGCTCTATACACTGCATCACCACCATCAAGCCAGAATCCGTATTTCTTCTTTTTTAAAAAAGATTTTATTTATTACTCATTTTAGAGAGGGGAGAGAAAGACAGAGATGAGGAGAAGCAGGAAATATCAACTCCCATTTGTGCCTTGACCAGGCAAGCCCAGGAATCTGAACCGGCGACCTCAGCATTCCAGATCAACACTTTACTGCACGTCCACAAGTCAGGCGACTCCGTCTTTCTTCTTAAAAACACAGTTTATCAGTCCTGATTTCATTTGTGAAATAATTACCAGTAGATCAGGTTATTCTGTAGAAGAATATGTGTAATTTTCAGCAACACAGTGACAGACTTTATCTTTTTTTTTCTTTTTTTTTTTTTTTCATTTTAGAGAGGAGACACAGAGTGAGAAAGAGAGAAAGGGGGGAGGAGCTGGAAGCATCAACTCCCATATGTGCCTTGACCAGACCAGTGCAGGGTTTTGAACTGGCGACCTCAGTGTTCCCAGGTCGACGCTTTATCCACTGCGCCACCACAGGTCAGGCTCATTTTTGTTTTTACAAAATGGTGAAATGTAGACTGCTTGCCAAGTAGAATTTTGATTGATTCATATAACTAATGTAGCAATTGTACCATAAAAGTAGTGATTATTGAGGGGAGGTAATCAGAAAACCCTTTTTAGTGGTTTGTCTCAGGACTTCATCCTGTCTCAGGCCTGCTACTGATACACATCTATATGTGTAATGAATGTCCATAACTATAATTCCAAGAAATAAATGGATTATTTTTACCAGCTCTAACATATAGTTTATATGCCATAAAGTTTACTCATTTAAAATATACAATTAGGTAGTTTTTAATATATTTACAAGTTTTATATCACTGTAATCTAATTTTAGAATATAAATGCCTTGATTTTAGCCTGACCTATGGTGGCACAGTGGATAAAACGTCGACCTGAAATTCTGAGGTCATCGGTTCAAAACCCTGGGCTTGACTGGTCAAGGCACATATGAGAGTTGATGTTTCCTGCTCCTCCCCTTACTCTCTCTCTAAAACAATGAATAAAATCTAAAAAAAATTATAAAAAATTTATAAATGACCTGATTTTATACATAGTTGATTTTAAAACTTGGCCCTTTTTTGCTTAGGAATACATTATAGGCATCTATTCATGTCAGTACATTTAGATAGAAGTGCATCAATTCTTTTTAACATCTGCTTCACCACATATATAGATGTAATGTGGATTACTTGAATAGTTACTGATGAGCATCTAGATTGAGGTCAACTTTTGCTGTTATACTTGGTATTGCAAGGAACATTCTACATATTTAAAACTTGTGTATATATTCCTTTAATTGTATTGCATTGTTCATTGTAATCCTTGTTACTCCAGCCACTTTATTCCTTAGCATACAGTTTTTGAGAGAATTACCTGTAAATGCCCAAGTTCACATTGCTAATAATGAACAGAACAAGTACTTGAATAATTTTTTTTGTGTTTTCCATTATAAGTCTTGTGTATTTTTTTGACAAACAAGTATATGGTTAGAATTAGGGAAGAGCTAATGGTGTTTAGGGGACACGTGTTTATTTCATTTGTTCAACATGTATATTTATTGAGCACTCATTATGTGCCAGGTTCTGATGTAGGTGTAGATAGACAATGGTTAAGAGACAAATAAGATTCTTTTTACTCTTGAAGAGCTTTATTTCAGTGAGAGGAGAGAGATAATGAACAAGTAAACTAGTAAGGTAATTTTAGATAGTGATAACTACTATCCAGAAAAATAAAACAGGGTATTTAGGTGACTAGGGAAAGGGTCTTTGAGGACATAACAGGACTGAGGCCTCAGTGACAAGAAGGAATTAACTATGTCTATTTGTCTATAGATATCTTTATGTAACATGAGTGGTGATTACATCTAATGAGAGTAGAAATAGGCACCTAGTAGAGGATAATTAGCAGTGTTTCACATCCCAGTGATACCACTTACAAATTCTTTTACCCAGACTCTCTGAACTTGTTTTCTTACACAGGAGAGGTAGTAAACCCACCTCAGGGCTGTTTGGATAGTTAGTAAGAATGAAGGCAAAGTTGTGTAGCACCGGCTTATGGCAGGCTTGTAACAGGCCAAGTGAGATTTCATGATGCTCCAAATAAAGAATATATTTCTAACAATTTTTGTAGATCCCAAATTGGATGGCTTTCTTTTTTTTTCTTTTTTCTTTTTTTTTTTTTACAAGGACAGAAAGAGAGTCAGAGAGAGGGATAGATAGACACAGACAGGAATGGAGAGAGGTGAGAAGCATCAATCATTAGTTTTTTGTTGCAACACCTTAGTTGTTCATTGATTGCTTTCTCACATGTGCCTTGGACCACGGGCCTTCAGCAGACCAAGCAACCCCCTGCTGGAGCCAGCGACCTTGGGTCCAAGCTGGCGAGCTTTTGCTCAAGCCAGATGGGCCCGCGCTCAAGCTGGCGACCTCGGGGTCTCAAACCTGGGTCTTCCGGCATCCCAGTCCAACGCTCTATCCACTGTGCCACCACCTGGTCAGGCTGGATGGCTTTCTTGAGTTAGTGATTTCCCTGTCAGTGGAGACATGTCAGTAGATTTTAGATGACTATTTTTCTGAAGTGTTATAGAAGATATTCATGTAGTCAGTGAGAACTTAGTTTGGTTTAGAGGTCCTTTTCCCAAACCCGTTGTTTTTGTTTTGTTTGTTTTCTTAATTTAAACTTTTAGTTGATTGTGTTGACATGGTTTCAGGTGTCCCACTCCCCATCCCATTGTTAGGAAGTGTACTGTCTCTGGAGCCCCAGTCTACAATTGGGGAAATTAGCCCAAGCATCTGTTTAAAAGCATAAAGGTTTCTTCTGGACTAGTGGCTTAAAAACTCACTTAAAGCAGCAATACCCTTTTTTTCTAAAGAAATCTTATATTTGAAGTCTAATTTGTAAAATCTAAAATTGGAACTGTTTGGTGAAGTTGATATGAGTTTGCCCATTGAATTTTTCACTCACAACCCCTCTTATTTGTATATACTTCAATACTTACTACAGCACTCTTGATTTTATTTTTATCATTATAACCACTAGTTTAGATAATTTTATAGAGTAAGAAATAGGCATGGAGAGGTTAACTAACTTGTTCTTACCATACAGTAATCCATAATGGAGCCTGAACTGTATAACGTAGGTTTCTGCCTCCTGAATCCGTGGGTTTTACCCCTAATTCATGATACTGCTTTATCACTTAATCACTTTATAGCTTTTATTTATTTTTGTGTTTTGTGGTTTTTTTTAGGGTTAATTACTTAAATTGTAAAGAACTTGAACATTCCTGGGGATTTCTGCAGAGAATCTTTTTCAGTTTTGCTCAAGGAAGGCTCTGAATCTATCAGGTGGCTCTCTTAAAGTCCTTTGCGTGGGTTATATATATAGATGTTTTCATGAAGAGAAGTGAAAAGCCAGAAGGATACAGACAGATGAGGCCTAAGACCTTTCCTGCCAGTAACTACACTGGCAGTAGTCGGCAAATGTTGCAGGAAATTCGGGAATCTCTTAGGAATTTATCCAAACCATCGGATGCTGCCAAGGCCGAGCATAACCTGAGTAAAATGTCAATTGAAGATCCTCGACAAGTCAGAAATCCACCCAAATTTGGGACTCATCATAAAGCCTTGCTGGAAATTCGAAACTCTCTACAACCATTTGCAAATGAAACAAGTCGGAGTACTTCAGAGGTTAATCAACAAATGCTTCAAGATTTGCAAGCTGCTGGATTTGATGAGGTAAGAACTTTTAAAAACAAAAGACAGGATTTTTCTTACTCTGTGCCATATTACATATTTTTGGTGATCTCCTGCCTAAATGTTTTCTAAATATAATGTATACATATTTGTATATTCTATCAGCAAAGAGTGTTGTTCACAATTCTAGTAATTGTTAAAATAAAATAATTGTATTTCATTTTCTCTGTGGTTTCTGGGATTTAAAAGGTTAGGCCATGAGTTCGGGAAGTGCAGGTCAAGAAAGCTCTAGGTGCGGGCAGTGGAGGGGTGTCTGTGTGAGTGCTCTAGGAGCTCTGGTGAGCGGAGACACTGGTGCAGAGATGGCAGGGCCGAGGCGGTGCGGGGTAAGTGTATCTGTGCAGAGATGGCAGGGCTGAGGCGGTGTGGGGTAAGTGTATCTGTGCAGAGATGGCAGGTCGGAGGGGGTGCGGGGTAAGTGTATCTGTGCAGAGATGGCAGGTCGGAGGGGGTGCGGGGTAAGTGTATCTGTGCAGAGATGGCAGGGCTGAGGCGGTGCGGGGTAAGTGTATCTGTGCAGAGATGGCAGGGCTGAGGCGGTACGGGGTAAGTGTATCTGTGCAGAGATGGCAGGTCCAAGGCGGTGCGGGGTAAGTGTATCTGTACCCCAGAGCAGGAAACAGAATCAGGATGTCGCCAAGCAGTTCCAGTCACACCACTTGTAGGTCCGAAGGCTGAGTTCACAAAAACTAAAAACTTACAGGTTGATCGATCTTCAAGAATTTCAGAGTTTTATTTTAATGAAATTTCTGTCTATGTTAATTATGCCAAGGCTTAAATATTTACTTTCAGAACTCATTAAAAGTTTTTCACAGTATATTTATTTAATCATATTTTGTTATTAATAAATTTTGTTATTTAGGCTTTTAATAGTTTATTTTCCATGATCATATACTTTATATGAACATTTTAGGTGGCAGAAATCATTTTAGATAAAAATTGACTTTGGAAAATATAGCTAAATGTGAATAATCAAGCATTAATTACATTTCTTTCAAAATTATAGAAACTTCTCTCCTGATTATAAAAGTCATATCTATTTCCTGTTAAAAATTAAAACATATTGTATGACCAGTAGCTGCAGCCATCGTGGCCATGCACATGCAGGTGCTCATTGAATTCAGACAGACGGTAAAAAAACAGTAGAGCCAAAAACTGGTGGGCCATTTCTTTATTCAAGACCCACACCCGCCAACTAGCAAACGTACCGGGCTTCCGAAGCCACTGACACATTCTCCGGTTGCACAACCAGGAGAATCTTCTCCACTTTTTCCTAGAATCAAAGGCCCCACCAGTCTCAGCAGAGCTCACAAAAGCCCCTCTCCTCTGGTTCCCCATCTCCTCTCTGCACAAACTTTGCAAAAACATGGCTTCCTTCTCCTTCTCCTCTCTTCTTTTTCAGTACTTTCTGGCAGGAAACGCTCTCCTCCAGCAAACATTACCAAGACAATGGCCCTTCCCAAGCAGAAAGGTAATTTGCAGTTTCACAGATTACATACCTGGCACTGCCCAGCACCATTTTTTAACATTAAAAGTAAGCAAATGCAAAAAATACAAATTTTACAAACTTATTTGCCCAACACATGAAGAACTGAAAATCACATTTAATTCCATAATACAAAAATACCCTTAAAATTCTTTCTCTATTAATATTTTGGTGACCACATTTCAGATATTGCTATATTTAATTTTAAAAATGAGAGTCTTTAAGTTTACGTTATAGTAAAGGATTTGATGAGGGAGATTTAAAAGAAAAATGATTTTTTCTGACCTATTCATCCACTTGATTAGTAATATTTCCTATCATTTTTATGTATAAGTATTCTAAAAATACCGAGTTTTTAAATAGAGCAAAAGGAGAGGAGAGGACCTGGGATGTATTCCTATTTAATAGTTGAGGGTTCAAGAAATGGCTTAATGGAGATTCTCCAGAGCATTGTACTTTCTCTCTAATCTCTTAGCCATAAGACAAAGAATAAAGACACAGCTCTTATTCTTTTTATATATTGCTAGAAAGAGTTTAGAAAATCACATGGAGCCTGATCAGCCGGTGGCACAGTGGAGAGAGAGTCAGACTGGGATGCAGGGGACCCAGGTTCAAATCCTCAAGGTCGCCAGCTTGAGCCCAAGGTCACTGGCTTGAGCAGGGGTTACTTGTTCTGCTGTAGCCTCCCGGTCAAAGCATGTATGAGAAAACAATGAACAACTAAGGTGTCACAATGAAGAATTGATGCTTCTCATCACTCTCCCTTCCTGTCTATTCCTCTCTCTGTCTCCCTCTTTCTCTGTCACACACACACACACACACACACACACACACACACACAAATCACATGGATATAAAGGTTCTTATGTGGTAATGTGTAGGTAAGATTTTTTTTGGGGGGGTGACAGAGAGGGACAGATAGGGACAGATAGGAAGGGAGAGATGAGAAACATCACTTCCTTATTGCAGCACCTTAGTTGTTCATTGATTGCTTTCTCATATGTGCCTTAACGGGGGTAGGGGGGTGTTTTCTTGTCACATGAGACTTCTGTTCCAAAGTTACTGATTTGAGGGTGCTCTTTTTCACACTGACACAAGCATCCCACTTAAGGAACATTTGGCTGATAATTGTTACTGATGTTAAAATACTTTAACATATATAGAGTGGGGCAAAAGCAGATTTACAGTTGTGAGTACATGAAACACGGAGTTTATTCTTATTTTATTATTGTATTTTTCATATGAACAACTGTAAATCTACTTTTGCCACACCCTGTATATTAAAAAATAAAAGCCAGCATCATTGGCACTGCCCGTGATAACAGCATAAATAATACAGTTACAGTGCACTTGACTTAACCAGTTCTAAAGTTAAGCACTCCCTGATGAATTTTAATTTGGGGTAGTTTATATTATTTTGAATTTGTACCTAAAGGGAGATTTACTTATTCCTTTGTATTTTGCTACAAATTTGCAAAATCTGATTGGCAAAAAAAGTGAACAATACAGTACCTTGTATTAAAGATTGGGTTTGGTTGCTATAACAAAAATCCAAATAATACTTAAAACAAAATAGTGACTCAGTTTATATAGCTAGCATTGGTTTGGTCTCTTAAAAATTTCAGAGCCAGTTTCTGGAATTTTCCTTCTTGGTGCAAACATGCAGTGGGATAGATAGCATCTCTCTTGTCTCGGAATCGGGACATAGAAAGGACGGGTCCCTGCAGCAGGGACAGCAGCGTCATTACCTTTGGGCAGAAGGGTGCGGCCAGTGTAGCTCCAGGGAAAGCTTCTTACCTACTCAGTAACTTTTTCCAAATAAGGGAAAATGGGTCTTGAGAAGGCAACAAGTCTCGGCCACAGCCGTTTGTAGTTGCTCTCACTCGGGTCCAGTCTTTTCACATAGGGGTATCATCTTTTAGCCTACTCACCCATTAGTCTTACTGTAACCCTTCCTCACTTAAAAAATATTGTTTGAAATACTAAATTCCTCTAGGACAAGTGGCCTGCTGCTTGAAGAATGCATATTGGTATGCTTTCTGTATGTTTGTGTATCATAATTTATGTTTACATATAACATAAAGGACAAAGAGCAGAACAGGAAGACGGCCCACGTCTGAACTCCCAGCACTGTGCTTATGTGCTTTTACATGTTTTCTTGTCTCACCCTCACATCAAGTCTGTGGGTCTGTTACAGATGAAGAAAGTAAGCTCTGAAATGTCAAATAACTTTCCAGAGTTCCCACAGTTTTCAAGTGGGACACATAAATCTACAATCATGAGTCTATTTTTGTTTCTGAGTCAGAAAAGCAAAAGCTTAGCAATGTGGGGCTGCTTTAACTCAAACTCAGTTCTGTTTCATTTTGAACTCTCTGCCTTTTCCACCATACCTCTAGCCTCTTAAAGCCTTCATCACATAATCATGTATAACCTATGGGTTTTTCCTCTATCATTTGTCCTATATTTATGTCCTTGTAAATAAAGCTCTCGGGAAATGTAAGCTCAGGGAGGAGAGAAGCAGCACTACATAGTTTTTTACTAGTAAACACAGTGGCAGAGGTGCTAAATAAAATGCTTTAACATCAGTGAAATAAGCCAGGCAGAGAAAGACAAGTACCGTATGATTTCACACATATGTGGAATCGAATGAACAAAATAAACCAAAAAACAAAATGGTAAACCGACTCACAGATATGAAGAACAGACTGACAGCTGTCAGAAACAGTGGGGGTTGGGGGCTGGGTGAAAAAAGCAAAGAAAAAAACCCTGATAGACACAGATGACAGTGTGGAGATCACAGAAGAGGAAAGGGGTTGGGGGAAGTGGAGGAGGAAAGAGGGGGACAGAGGGAAATGGAGGGAGACTTGACTTGGGGTGGTGAGCACACAGTGCAGTACACAGATGATGCATTGTAGAATTGTACATCTGAAACCGTATAATTTTGTTAACCAATGTCATCCCAATAAATTCACTAAAAATTTTTTTAAAAATATTTTTATTATTATTTATTGTTTTTACAGGGACAGAGAGAGAGAGTCAGAGAGAGATAGATAGGGACAGACAGGCAGGAACAGAGAGAGATGAGAAGCATCAGTCATCAGTTTTTCGTTGAGGTTCCTTAGTTGTTCATTGATTGCTTTCTCACATGTGCCTTGACCGCAGGCCTTCAGCAGACAGAGCAACCCCTTGCTGGAGCCAGCGACGCTGGGTCCAAGCTGGCGAGCTTTAGCTCAAGCCAGATGAGCCTGCACTCAAGCTGCCCACCTCAGGGTCTCGAACATGGGAGTTCCGCATCCCAGTCGACACTCTATCCACTACGCCACCGTCTGGCCAGGCTAAAAAAATTTTTTTTTAAAGTTTTAACAATACAAAAGTGTGGTTTTCAGCATTTTTAATGGTATCTTTTTAACAATCTAATAGTCTCTGTTTATGTAAAAATTAAACTAAAAGTGAGAAATAATCAGAATCGTATTGCTGTGAAGTTTTGAGTACATGAAACTTCATGTACCTGAAAGAAGCTAATCCTAGAACAGTGGTTCTTAACCTTTTTTGAGGTACCGAACCCACCAGTTTCATATGCGCATTCACCGAACCCTTTCTTTACTGATAAATAAAATATGATTTTTTTTTTCCAAATTCAAGACATAGGTATATGTTTTTTTACTGGTGCACAAAATGAGCCGTGCATGAACTCACAACAAATTACGGTATTACTTTATTCTGGCCTCCGCGGCAGAGGCTTCTTCGAACCCCTGAGACTGACTCATCAAACCCCTAGGGTTCAATAGAGCCCAGGTTAAGAACCACTGTCGTAGAAGCAAAAGGTAGTATGTGACATAGAGGTGAGAATATTAAACAGTTGAGTTGAAGGCTTGTTTTGTTTTCACTAGTAACTATCCTATCCACTGCGCCACCGTCTGGCCAGGCTAAAAATTTTTTTTTAAAAAGTTTTAACAATACAAAAATGTGGTTTTCATCATTTAAAATGTATGGATTTTACAGTAGTTCTACCTAAAAGACATGGCTGTTATGGTTGGGGCCTTGTTCTTCATGTATGCAATTCTTTTAGTGGGACTCAGTGCTCTTTCCCTCTTATTAATTACAAGATTTAAATTCTTTCTTCAAATTTTATGTCAGGAGATGGTTATACAAGCTCTTCAGAAAACTAATAACAGAAGTATCGAAGCTGCAATTGAATTCATTAGTAAAATGAGTTACCAAGATCCTCGGCGGGAACAGATGGTTACAGCAGCTGCCAGACCGATTAATGCCGGCTTGAAACCAGGTGATTAATCCAACTTCTCCCTTACTGTCTTATTTTATGGCATTGTTTTAAAGTATAAGTATATCAGATCTTTAGAAGTTGTAAAAGCACCACAATAAGTAAAAGCCTCAGATTAGGATAATAACAGTGTTCCACTGCCCCACGATGCAGGAGAGGGTGCCCTAAAGCTCCCTAGGCAGTTCTCATAGGCAGCAGCCTGTGCTGAGAACTATTGGTTGGTTATCTTGCGACTGAAATACTTCTTTTTAACCACAAATATCATTCAGACTAGTTTTTCTTTTTATAATCTTATTATAAGTAAAACATGTTTATCTTAGAATATTAAGACAGTAATGAGCAAAATGAAGACATTAATACTCTAAAGATTTTGATCTTTTTCTCTTTCTCAGTCTTTTTTCCTGTGTGAAACGTGAGTGGGCGGTACATGGTTGTTTGTTTATTTAGAAAATTACATTTAATAGGCGACATTGCTCAACAAGAGTGCATAGATTCTGGGCAGACGACAGCTCCGCAGCATCTGAACTGTCAAGTATGTTGTATACCCATCATCCAAAGTCCAGTCATCCTCAGTCACTTTATATTTGTCCCTCTTTACCCTCCCCCACCTCAGCCCCTCCTCTACCCCTCCCCTTGGTAACCACTGCACTCTTATCTATGGCCATGACTTTCGAGTTTGTATCCCATCTATGTGTGTGGAATCATACAGTTTTTAGCTTTTTCTCATTTACTTATTTCATTCAGTATAATGTCATAGTCCATTTATGTTGTTGTAAATGATATTATGTCATTGTTTCTTATGGCTGAATAGTAGTCCATTGTGCGTGTATATGTGTGTGTGTGTGTGTGTACACACATGTATATTTTAATTCTTTTGTTTAAGCAAAAAACTGTGATAACTGTAACCTATTTCATTCACTTAATAAAACTTTTCTTATTATTAAATGGAATGATTTTAATAGCTACATTAAAATAGATATATCACATACTTTATTTAACCAGGCTCTCATTTTTTAACTTTGTCTTGTTTCCTTCTATTTGCCATTATAGACAGCCTTTCTGTAAATGCCCTTTTGCCTAAATAGGTATTTGTGTATTCCTGGTGATTTTGTTAAATTTTTAAAGACTTGCAAAAACTTAAGGTTTGTTTTAGATTCTGCTGTCAGAAAGGTGTTACCAATCTATATTCTCCTAATCATTTTAATATGAGAATGCCTGTATTTGTAAATCCATGGTATTACCGTTTTTGTGTATGTAATGGCTATAAAACTACTGTCTTATTTTATTTTTGTATTTTTCTGAAGTGAGAAGCGGAGAGGCAGAGAGACAGACTCCTGCGTGCACCCGACCGGGATTCACCCGGCAGGCCCACTAGGGGGTAATGCTCTGCCCACGGAGTCATTCTAGTGCCTGAGGGGGAGACCATGGAGCCACCATCCTTAGTGCCCGGGCCAACTTTGCTCCACTGGAGCCTTGGCTGCGGGAGGGGAAGAGAGAGACAGAGAGAAAAGAGGGGTAAGGGTGGAGAAGCAGAGGGGCGCCTCTCCTGTGTACCCTGGATGGGAATCAGACCTGGAACTTCCACACACCGGGCTGACACTCTACCACTGAGCCAGCCGGCCAGGGCAGTACTGTCTTATTTTAGATTCGCATTTCTTTGATCATTGGTGAAGTTGAACATTTGTTTATAGGTTATTTTTAAATTGGCATTTTAATTTCTTGTTAATCTTCTGTTTGTCCTCTTTTTTATTATTATAAGAGGCCTTATTCATTTTTTCCTTTCATTAAACAAATTTTTATTTATCAACCACTGTTTCAGGCCCTTTGCTGGGCATTGGGTATACAGTTTTTGCCCTTTTGTCGAACTGATATTCTAGAAAGGAAGAGCAAATACTCTGATAAACACATGTAGCATTGTGTGAACGAAGAAGGGGGAGTTACATGATACTATGAACTCATATAATAGAGGGGGTTTTTGACTTAGGGAGATGAGAGAAAATCTTACTGTGAAACTAATAGTAGAGGGGATACCTGAAGAAAGACAAGGGAATGGGTTTAGTGAAGAAGAGTGTCCTTACTCA
The DNA here is from genome assembly GCA_037038555.1 of Rhynchonycteris naso. Lineage (NCBI taxonomy): Eukaryota > Metazoa > Chordata > Mammalia > Chiroptera > Emballonuridae > Rhynchonycteris > Rhynchonycteris naso. The sequence goes on along the minus strand of CM072997.1, from coordinate 296,961,015 downwards.
TGGCCTATTTGGCAAGTGCTGAGGAACTGAAAGTGGCTAGAGCACTGAAAACAGAAGTATGAGATAGGACTGGAGAAGTATATCGGGGCCTGACCATGCAGGGCATCTGTCCTGAGAGCAACAGGGAGTTCTGGAGACATTTCAAGCAGGGTGATGACAAAATTAGATTTGTGTTTTGAAAAAGATGGCCGCAGGAGATGAAGAACAACTTAGAGCAAGGTAGGGTATCTGGACAGACTTGATAACAAGATACAAGAGTCCACAGAAAATGAAGGGGATCTGCACTGGGGTGGTGGCAGTAGAGAAAAGTGAATGCATTAAGAGAGATGGAAGAGCAAAATTAACAAAGACTCGGCGAGAGATTACATGTAGGTGATGAGACTGGAGAGGGATGCCTCTTAGGCTTGGTGTAGGAAATAGAGGGATGGTGATACACCACATTATGAAAGAATACTAAGAACAGGTTTTGCAGAAAGATCATAAGTCTAGTTGTTGACTTAAGTTTGAGTTTGGCTAATTGAGTTGTCCAAGTGAAGATATCAAATAGGAAGCCAGCTAGTTATATATAGTTTTTATATTAGCCTTGCATATGAAATAGGTACAAGATGGACTAGAACCAAGCATGTTCCTGCATAATTGATAGGAGAGGGTAAGTCTGCAAAGAAGACAGAAAATTTAACTAAAAAGGAAGTTAAAAACAGTAAGGTGTCTAATGTCTTGAAAGCCTATTGGAGAGAATGTTAAGGGGAGGACTGAAGGGGAAGACAGGTTGGCAGGGGTGAGAACTAGGAAATACCTTGTTAGCGTTAGTGACAGGGCACATTAGTTTGCTAGAGCTGTTATCACAGACACCACAGACTGGGTGGCCTAAAGAACAGATTTGTTCTGTCACAGTTCTGGAGGCCAGGAGTCTGAGATCAAGAAGATAGCAGACTTGGTTTCTCTCTCCATGGTTTGCAGATGACCACCTTCTCGCTGGGTCCTCACACGGTCATCCCTCTGCATGCACTTGTGTCTGGTGCCTTTCTGTGTCCACATTCCCTCCTCTTATAAGGACCTGAGTCATATTTGCTTAAGGCTTACCCAGTGACCTTATTTAACCTTAATTAACCTGTTCAAAGGCCCTGTCTTCAAATACAGTCGCATTCTGAGATAACTGGGAGTTAGAACTTCCTGAATTTTAGGGGACACAATTCAGCCCATAGCTTGTTTTTGTTCAGTCACAGGCGCGTAATTTAGATTGCTGTGAGCTGAATAAATGGATGTATTTAAGAAATCAGCCTGACCAGGCGGTGGCGCAGTGGATAGAGCGTCAGACTGGGATGCGGAAGACCCAGGTTCGAGACCCCGAGCTCGCCAGCTTGAGCGCGGGCCCATCTAGCTTGAGCAAAAGCTCGCCAGCTTAGACCCAAGGTCGCTGTCTCCAGCAAGGGGTGTCTCGGTCGGCTGAAGGCCCGTGGTCAAGGCACATGTGAGAAAACAATCAATGAACAATTAATGGCAATGAAAAACTAATGACTGATGCTTCTTACCTGTCTCCATTCCTGTCTGTCTGTCCCTATCTATCCCTCTGTCTGACTCTCTCTGTCCCTGCGTAAAAATAAATAAATAAATAAAGTTTAAGGGAAAAAAAGAAATCAAGTATAGACAGTTCTTTGGTGACAATAGCATGAAGATATTAGCAAGAGCAGTGTTATCTGTGATGAGGGTCCTTTTATTTTTCATTTTCACTGTATTAGTAATTTTATAAATTAGAGGGTCTTTTTATTTTTGTTAATTTTCATTGTATTAGTAATTTTATAAATTAATAATTTTATAAAATACAATAATGGTGAATTGGAAAATTAGTATTTTAAATGACATACCCAATATAAGTACAAATATTTCATTGTCACATTTTAACAGGCATAAAATTATTTTGTCTAATTTCTTTAAGTCTCTAAATTTTTACTCAACTTCCATACTTACCTCCTATGGGCCAGTTACCAGTTCGTGGACCAGCACCAAATAACACTGAGGAAGTGGTCTGTACAGAGTGGAGGGAGAACCTTACTGTTTTTTTTTTTTTTAGCAGAAAGACTTAGGCAAATTTAAAAGATGAATTACAAGACTCCAGTTAAGAGGATGAAATTAAATAGTCCAGAGAGAATGATCAAGTAAGGTTCTTGAGAAGCCAGGAGAAGGATTCAAAGCATAGGATGAGAGATTATTATATTAGCTTATATAGGAAGAGAAACAACCATTGTTCTTACAGGGGAAACGGGTCTGGATTATGTAGGAAGATAGAGGAATTCCTTTCTGATGCTTTCAGTTGTCTGTGAAGTAGGAAATCAGGTCATCTGCTAAGAGTGAGGGGTGAGGAATGGGCAGGCAATTTGAAGAGACTGGCAAGAGTCGTAGTGGTGACCAAAGGAAACAATAGGATTTCCTGGTTGTTCTGAAGCCATTTATTTGATGATGCTGATCATGATTTATGATGGAATCAATCTGCACCTTCTCTAGCAAGAATCATCCATAACTGGGGTTTTCCTTTTTTTTTCTTTTTTTTTTACAGAGACAGAGAGAGGGATAGATAGGGACAGACACAGGAACAAAGAGAGATGAGAAGCATCAATCATCAATTTTTCGTTGCAACACCTTAGTTCATTGATTGATTTCTCATATGTGCCTTGACCGCCGGCCTACAGCAGACCGAGTGACCCCTTGCTGGAGCCAGCGACCTTGGGTCCAAGCTGGTGAGCTTTTGCTCAAACCAGATGAGCCCATGTTCAAGCTGGCGACCTCGGGGTCTCAAACCTGGGTCCTCTGCATCCCAGTCCGATGCTCTATCCACTGCACCACAGCCTGGTCAGGCCATAACTGGGGTTTTCATAAACCAATACAAAAGAAGATAGATAAAGGGAGTTCAGAATATTGTTGAACAGCTTATTGAAATCCTTAAACAGAGCATATTCTTTCTCTGCACTTTGTGACTTCTCCATTCCTTGTAAATCCCTCTCCATGGCTTCATTATTCTCAGATTTCATCTAATATCATTATTCCTCTCACTTACTGCTCTCCAGACATACTGTTTCTTTTTGTTCTCGGAAAATACCAAGCTCCCATCTCAGGACTTTTGCTCATATGTCATGTCCTTGGTGAAGCTTTTTATGACCACTGGCTCATCCCTTTCTATCCACCTGTCACTCACTGTCATTGACACCGTTTTTATTTCCCTCATATGACATTATGCCTGGATGTTATCTTGTTTATTTACTTATTTGTTCATTGTCTTCTCCCTTAAGAATGTAGGTTCCATGGAGCCCGGGTTATTATCTTTTTTGAAAAACAATATTTTTATTGAATTTATTGGAGTGACATTGGTTAACAAAATTATACAGGTTTCAGACTAAATCAGGCGTGTTCAGGGTGGTTTGGTAGCAAACAAAATTATACAAATGTGCAATTCTATAATACATCATATATAGATTATTACATTGTGTGTTCATCACCCCAAGTTAGGTTTCCCTCCCTCACTATCTACCCCCTCCCTCCCCTCCTCCATCTCTCCCCTCATCCTTTCCAGGGATGTAATCCTGTTCTCCAGTGTACTTGGATAGCTTAGGGAAGTGTGTGGCATATAGGTACTCAAAAAGTGTTTAATGAATGAATAGAAAGAGGAGAGAAGAAAGGAGGGAATACAGGGAGGAAAGGAGGGATGTACCATGGATTTAAATTGTTTTAAATGTGCAATAAAGAAGGATGAGGATTAATGATGAGGTTAAAGAAATTTGCAGTAGAAGTAGTTGAACACGAAAGAGGAATTGTTTAAGAGTATAAGCCAGTTGTTTTGAAAAGGAAGCAACATGGATGGTCTCAAAATTAGAAATGTGACCTTGGGAGTGATATTTGAGGTGGAATGGAGAAACTGGGAGGTAAGGGTTATGGATGGTTTGCCCTAGTAGATGTTGAAGTTACAGAACGTTGGAAAGGCTTAGGGGAGATCAAAATAATGGGTGGTTGAGGGCAAACAAGAGTTTATTAAATAAGAGAAATGAACATGGCCTCCCAGATAGCATGAGTTTCCTAAGAGCTGGCTTTTTAAAAAGAGCATGAAGGAAAGCAATGATCTGAAAATATAAATAGCAAAGAGGTAGAATCCCACATTTTAGCCAGTTTATTTTTAAAGACAATTGCAAAGGGCTGAAAGGAAAGTAGCATCAGCAGAAGGTAACCAGCTAGCTATAAGGAGGTGGTGGGAAAACTTGGAGAAGAGGCTAGTGATATAGGAGCATTTTCTGGTTATATAGCAGAGCATGTCTAGAGGGCAATTGTGGCAGCGTTTGAAAGGTGGGATAACAGCTTTATGGAAGGTACCGAACAGGCATGGCAATCTACTCCAGGGTTTCAGTGTCTTCTTTTTTGTTTTTTTGAAAAAGAGGGACAAAAAGGGAGAGAGGGTGAGAAGCATCAACTCAGTTGTTTTCATTGTAGCTGTGCATTACGTGCTTCTGAGAGAGTGAGAAGCATCAACTCGTGGTTGCTTTCACTTTAGTTGTACCTTGAATGTCTAGTCACCTGCTTAAACTGGGGCCGTACCAGTGTCCCCTTACTCAAGCCTGTGGGCAACCATTGGGTTCAAACTCATGAGCATTGGGATCGTGTGGAAAACCCACCACCCAAGCCAGGGCCTCCGGGTTTCAGACTGGCAACCTCAGCATTCTGGTTGTGTTTTCTCCCAGAATGATGATAACCTTTCAAAATTGTGTATATTCGTTTTTTGTTTCTTCTATTTTGATTGTACTCGGTGTTTTATGTGTTTAGATCTGTTGGTATTTTACTGTATGTTCTCTACATTTGTCATGCTTGGGAAGACTTACAGAGGTACCCTAATATTATTGAATGATCACTTGCTTTTTCTTAGTATTTGTATGGTTTCGTCTTTAACATTTAAATGTTTAATCCTTCTGGAATTTATTAATTTATATTATTGTTTTTTTATACAAATATATATATATATAATGTATTACATATCTTTTTCCAAGTGTCCAGACTATTTTAAGTACTTTTTTCTTGTATTATGTATTTTCTTGCCTATTTCATTTATCTGGAAATTACATTAAACAGTCTGTAAAATTCATACCTTAATTAGTGTTCAGCAAATTATGCCTTGCTATCCTTTTTGTTTTAAAAACCATATTTAAATGTATTTAAACTTGCTGTATTTAGCAAAATTACATGCGGACACGTTTGGCTCACTAATGCCACTTCTAATAATTTATCTACTTAATATATGTATGAAATGAAATATGTACAGATTTCTTCATGGCTTTTTTCTGTAAAGTGAAAGACTAGAAACAATCCTAGCGTTTCATCAATAGGTGAACTGATTAAATTAATTTGAGCATGTCCGTACAGTAAAAAATGTGATAGCATTTTTATAAAGTGAGGAAACTGATGCAGAACTTCAATCTTTTTAATGAAAAGAGCAAGCACAACAGTGTACATACACATCCATACTACTTACTTGTGTGCCCTAAAACATTTTACTGATGAGATTGGTTGCCTTAAAGGAAGGTACCTGCTAAGGGACAGAGATGGCTATTCTTTCGTACCTTTTGAATTTTGACTTATGAGACGTCAAAAATAAATAAAATTTAAAAAGGTAAAATGAGCCCTGGCTGGGTGGCTCAGTTGGTTCGGGTGTCGTCTGATACTCCAAGGTTGCAGGTCTAATCCCTCAGCAAGGCACACACAGGAATCAACCAACGAATGCACAAATAAGTGGAACAACAGATTGGTGTCTCTCACTCTTTCTCAAATCAATAAATATTTTTGACGTTTAAAAAATAAAACCACTTACTGAAATTTGATTTAGAATTCTTGAAGGAGAATTATCGTTCAGTAGTGTCATAACTTCAAGTTAAAATTTTCAAAAATAAGGTTAAAATGGGTTTTTTTGTTCTCTGTTTTCTGATCACAGGGAATGTGCAGCAGTCAGTTCACCGCAGACAAAGCTGGAAAGGCTCAAAGGAATCCTTGGTTCCTCAGAGGCATGGCCCTCCACTAGGAGACGGTGCCGCCTATCGTTCTGAAAGTCCCAGTTTGCAGGTAGACGGAGGAAAACCTTTGTCAGGACCTGGTATCCCAGCATTTGCTCAGGCTCACCCTAGCAACGGGCAGAGAGTGAACCCCCCGCCACCTCCTCAAGTAAGGAGTGTTACTCCTCCGCCACCTCCCAGGGGTCAGACTCCTCCTCCAAGAGGTACAACTCCACCGCCCCCCTCGTGGGAACCAAGCTCGCAAACAAAGCGCTATTCTGGGAATATGGAGTATGTCATCTCCCGGATCTCTCCTGTGCCGCCTGGAGCCTGGCAGGAGGGCTATCCACCACCACCTTTGAATACGTCCCCAATGAATCCTCCTAATCAGGGACAGAGAGGCATTAGTTCTGTTCCTGTTGGAAGACAACCAATCATTATGCAGAGTTCTAACAAATTTAACTTCCAACCAGGGAGACCTGGGATTCAGAATGGTAGTGGTCAGACTGATTTTATGATGCACCAAAATGTTCCTGTTGGTGCTGTGAATCGGCAGCCACCCCCTCCATACCCTCTGAGCCCAGCTAATGGACAGAGCCCCTCAGCTTTACAGACAGGGGGACCTGCTGCTTCTGCGTCATATGCAAATGGAAATATTCCTCAGTCTATGATGGTGCCAAATAGAAACAGTCATAATATGGACCTTTATAACATTAGTGTACCTGGACTGCAGACAACTTGGCCTCAGTCATCTTCGGCTCCAGCCCAATCGTCCCCAAGTACCGGGCATGAAATCCCTGCGTGGCAGCCTAACATACCAGTGAGGTCAAATTCCTTTAATAACCCATTAGGAAATAGAACAAGTCATTCTACTAATTCCCAGCCTTCAGCTACAACGGTCACTGCTATTACACCAGCTCCGATCCAGCAACCTGTGAAAAGCATACGTGTATTAAAACCAGAGCTGCAGACTGCTTTAGCACCTACTCACCCTTCTTGGATACCACAGCCAATTCAAACTGTGCCGCCCGGTCCATTTTCTGAGGGTACCACTTCAAATGTGACCGTTATGCCACATGTCGCTGAAGCTCCAAACTATCAAGGTCCACCACCACCTTATCCAAAGCATCTGCTGCACCAAAACCCATGTGTTCCTCTGTATGAATCAGTCAGTAAATCCAACAAGGAGGATCAGCCGAACTTGCCGAAGGAAGATGAGGTTGAAAAAAGTTATGAAAATGTTGATAGTGGGGATAAAGAAAAGAAACAGATCACAACTTCACCTATCACCGTTAGGAAAAACAAGAAAGATGAAGAGCGAAGGGAATCTCGTATTCAAAGTTACTCTCCTCAGGCATTTAAATTCTTTATGGAGCAACATGTAGAAAATGTTCTCAAATCTCATCAGCAACGTCTAAATCGTAAAAAACAATTAGAGAATGAAATGATGCGGGTAAAACCTTTTAAAATGTCCATTTTTATACTTGATCGTCTGTGTGCTTGGTGTTTGTTTTAAAATATTGTGCTCCAGTATTTTTCTTTCTTTTTGTAGCTAAATATATTATCAATTACTTAAAAGTCAGTAAACATTAAAGTATTTTGATTATCGCATTTTATTTTAATATTTCAATATTTACTTAGAATTACCTGTAATAAAGTTCTTCTAATTAAGAAAAATATAATTTACAGTTGAGGTGTATGTACATAATCCCTTTATGTGGAAATTGGAACAGGGTTATTTTTTTAGGTTTTCCATGTTACAACATTTTAAAATGAGCTAGAATTATCTGGGTCTCATCCCTTGATACATTTATGCAACATTTATATTAACTTAGTAGTTTTGAGCTTGTGAGTTTATTCATCAGGTTGGTCTTATTTCAAAGTGTCAAAGAGATCTTCCTTCAGTTATTTATCCATGTAATTTCATTTTTATAATGTCCTAGAAAAGTGCTGAAATTATTAAATCAAAGTCCACTAAAACAGAGATCAGAATAAGTTTGATCTCTGTTGTGATTCCATATAGATCTCTTCACTAGATAGTATGCTGGTACTGTCATCATTATTATTTTTATCACGTTTATAGTTTAGAAGTTTGACTCCTAATCTTACATCTATCGCTCAAATTCCAAGAGGCTTAAATTTGTAATGATATTTCCTCTCGTAACTTAACAAAAGCTGTTCTTTTAAAATTATTCCTCTAAATCTGATATCACAATGTTGTTATTCCTGCTATAAAGTGAATTTTGTTAGATAAATATCATGATAATCTGTATGACCTATCCATATTTTAGCTCTTAGGATTTCTTACTAAAGTCTGTCTGTATGTATTTTCTTAGTTTATTTTTCCTTTTTCCTCTTCACTTTCACTAATAGCTGATTTAAACTTTTATGGTGTTGGAAGCTTTGCTGACCTCTGTAGCCTCCATTACTGTGTAGGCAAGTAAGATTTTAAGAGAAACAGTTTTACCCTAAGTCTGGCATGCCACCCTTCTTAAAAGATTTTGCATGCAAGTGCGCATCCTAACAGAAGCATGAGGTTGCTATATATTAATTAGTCTTACATTCCTAGAATTGGGTTTTACTTTTCAAATTAAATTCCTATTCTGTTTAAACCCTTAAATTAGTTATTAGGCAGTTAAAAATAAACTGTTCCTTCCTTTTAAATCCTTTAAATCCAGGTATTTCATGTCTACTTAGAAGTTGGTTTTGGTTTTTATCTGTGTTTTGGTATCTTCCTAAGTCATATTGACTATTCTTTGAAATGTTCCAAAATACCTAAAAGATACCACGTAAACACATAACTTGTTCCTGATAGGAAAAACTCTGCATTTTGTGTTAATGATGTCTGTGAGTCCTGCGCTTACTCTAATGCCTTGAGAAAAATAAAAGGAAAGACTCATTATTAATGAGTCATTAGGTTAGAGAAGATAGTCTTCTGTTCTTAATACATCAGGGTTTTAGAATAAATGAACTTGGGAGTGAAAGAATTTCTTTTCATAAAGGATAAAATGAGAGGAAGAATATTTGAAACGAGGTATTTTACAAAAGCGTATTAATGAAGGCAATCTAATTATGTAATTTGGGCTGAAGGTGCATGGAGGGATGGCTGGGGATGCATGTTAACAGATGTTTGGGTGTTGCACACTGGGAACGTTTATTGAGTGCCTTAGAGAGGAGTAGAAAGCTGACAGTTGGTGTCTCCTTCTCCTTCCTCTTCACAGCAGAGTCTGCATATAGACTCACCTTCTATATCCTATTAACTGTCTCTTAAGCTGCACTGTTGATGATTAATTTTCTCTGAAATATATTTTAGGTTTCTAACATGCTTTATTAAAAATGATTATGCATTTAACCTTTAAATAAATGCCTGGTTTTTTCCAAGCTATTTCTTAATATTCTGTATAGAAGATAATTCCTCATATAATATTTACCTTATCTGCCTAGGTTGGATTATCTCAAGATGCCCAGGATCAAATGAGAAAGATGCTTTGCCAAAAAGAATCTAATTACATCCGTCTTAAAAGGGCTAAAATGGACAAGTCTATGTTTGTGAAGATAAAGACATTAGGAATAGGAGCCTTTGGTGAAGTCTGTCTAGCAAGAAAAGTAGATACTAAGGCATTGTATGCAACAAAAACTCTTCGAAAGAAAGATGTTCTGCTTCGAAATCAGGTTGCTCATGTTAAAGCTGAGAGAGATATCCTGGCCGAAGCTGACAATGAATGGGTAGTTCGTCTGTACTATTCATTCCAAGATAAGGACAATTTATACTTTGTAATGGACTACATTCCTGGGGGTGATATGATGAGCCTACTAATTAGAATGGGCATCTTTCCAGAAAATCTGGCACGATTCTACATAGCAGAACTTACCTGTGCAGTTGAAAGTGTTCATAAAATGGGTTTTATTCATAGAGATATTAAACCAGATAACATTTTGATTGATCGTGATGGTCATATTAAATTGACTGACTTCGGCCTCTGCACTGGCTTCAGATGGACACATGATTCTAAGTACTATCAGAGTGGTGAGTAAAATCAAAATATTTACACATGTTAATATGATTTATTAACGCAATAAAATATAAGATGGCATTATCACCGGATGGGACCCAGAAGTCCTGGGTCATATCTTGACTGTTGGATAAGCGTGGGTGAATCCTTCAGACATTTTAGACTTATAAATTGAGTGTGTTAGGGTCAATTATCTCTAAATACAATGCACATTTTTGAGGTAACCACTATGTTTTGTTATGCTGAAGTGTGACAACATTTTAAAAATAATTGAAGCCCCATTCCCACCATTCAGCTTAAAAACTAGATTATCAGTACATTTGAAACCCTTAAACAATCACTTCCCCTTCCTCTGTAGAAGTAACCATTATATTAAAACTAATTCTTTTCTCTGTATTTTCACCACATGTTTATATAACCCTAAACAATATATTACTTCTTTTTGTTTATTCTAAAAGCTTTATTTCAATGTAATCATTCTATATGTATTCTTTTATGTTGACCTTTATGTTTGAGGTTCCTCTGTGTTAATTGTATATAACATTTATTTTCACTGTTATTTAGGATTCCATTGTAGGACTACTACACAACTTATTTAACCTTAGGCATTATGTACATGGTTCTTTTTAATCCTCACTTCATTATAAGGCAGGATAAAGAAATGAAGGCTTAATTAGATGAAGTAACTTGCCCAAGGTCAGACAGAAAATAAGTGTGAGGGCTAGGCTTTGAACCCAGGTTTGTCTGATTACAGGGCCCATGTTATTTCTACTACACCACAGTGCCTACCAAGATCCCTTCAAGCGCTAATGGAAGTGTAAGTCAATCTGACATTTGTTGAATACTTACTATGACTAGGTGCTTTACATATACTTTAATTTAATGCTTACAGCAATCCTCTGAGGTAAGTGGTATTAGCCTTCTGTACTTCTGTGAACATGAGTAGATTGACAATAAATGGATAGATAAAACTGAGACACCCGAACCTACTTTAACGTTCAGCTTAATGTTAATGTAATATCTACAGATTCACCTGAATTACTTGGGATTCTTTTTACTTAATTTATTGTGTTTACATAGATTCTGGTGTTGCCCAAATGCATCCCTCCCCGCCCCCTGTATTCCCCTCAGCATCTCCCTTCCCAGCAACTCCCTCCCCACTTCCCTTCGGTTTAATTCCTTTCTTCAGTTCACATTGTTCCTTGGATTCCTCAAATGAGTGAGGTCATATATTTTTCTTTCTCCGCCTGGCTTATTTCACTTAGCATAATAGTTTCCAGGTCCATCCATGTTGTTGCAAAAGTTAATATATACTTCTTTTTCATGGCCCCATACTATACCATTGTGTATATGTACCACAGCTTTTTAATCCACTCATCCACTGACAGACACTTGGGCTGTCTCCAGATCTTGGCTATTGTGAACAATGCTGCCATAAGCATGGGGATGCATTTCTTTTTTTTGAATCAGTGATAATGGTGTTCCTGGAATACATTCCTAAAAGTGGACTGGCTGGGTCAAAAGGCAGTTCAATTTTTAATTTTTTGAGGAATCTCCACACTGTTTTCCACAGTGGCTGCACCAGTCTGCATTCCCACCAGCAGTGCAGAAGGGTTCCCCCTTTATCCACATCCTTCCCAGCACCTATCATGTGTTGTTTCGTTAATGAGCGCCATTCTGACTGGTGTCAGGTGGTATCTCATTGTGGTTTTTATCTGCATTTCTCTAATGATTAGTGATGTTGAGCATTTTTTCATATGCGTGTTGGCCATATGTATGTCCTCTTTGGAGAAATTTCTATTCATTTCTTTTGCCCATTTTTATTATTTTGCCCATTTTTTGATTGGATTGTTTGTCTTCCTGGTGTTGAGTTTTACAAGTTCTTTATAAATTTTGGTTATTAACTTCTTATCAGACGTGTTGTCAAATATGTTCTCCCATTGTGTGGTTTGTCTTTTTATTCTGTTCATATTGTCTTTAGCTGTACAAAAGCTTTTTATTTTGACACAGTCCCATTTGTATATCCTGCCTTTTATTTCACTTGCCTGTGGAGATAAATCAGCAAATATATTGCTGCGAGAGATGTCGGAGAGCTTACTGCCTGTGCTTACTTCCAAGATGCTTATGTTTTCACGACTTAACATTTAAGTCTTTTATCCATTTTGAGTTTGTTTTTGTGAATAGTGCAAGTTGGTGGTCTAGTTTCATTTTTTCCAGGTAGCTGTCCAATTTTCCCAACACCATTTGTTGAAGAGGCTGTCTTTACTTCATTGTATGCTCTTACCTCCTTTGACAAATATCAATTTTCCATAAAGGTATGGGATTATTTCTGGGTTCTCTGTTCTGTTCCATTAATCTATATGCCTGTTCTTATGCCAGGACCAGGCTGTTATGAGTACAATGGTCTTGAATTATAACTTGATATCAGGAAGTGTGATACCTCCCACTTTATTCTTCTTTTTCAAGATTGCTGAGGCTGTTCGTGTTCCTTTTTGATTCCATATAATTTTTGGAATATGTGTTCTATATCTTAGAAGTATGTCAATGGTATTTTAATTGGTATTTCATTGAATTTATAAATTGCTTTGGGTAATATAGACATTTTAATGATGTTTATTCTTCCTAACCATGAGCACGGTATATGCTTCCACTTGTTTGTATCTTCCTTGATTTCTTTTATCAATGTTTTATAATTTTCCGAGTACAAGTCTTTAATCTCCTTGGTTAAATTTACTCCTAGGTACTTTATTTTTTTGGCTGCAATAGTTAAGCGGATTGTTTCCTTAATTTCTCTTTCTGACAGTTCATTGTTGGTATATAAAAATGCCTCTTATTTCTGAGTCTTAATTTTATATCCTGCCACCTTTCTGAATTCATTTATCAGGTCCAGTAGTTTTTTGACTGAGACTTTAGGGTTTTCTATATACAATATCATATCATCTGCAAATAATGATAGTTTTACTTTTTGTTTTCCAATTTGGATGCCTTTTATTTCTTCTTCTTGTCTGATTGCTTTGGCTAGGACTTCCAGAACTATGTTGAATAAGAGTGGTGAAAGGGGGCACCCCTGCCTTGTTCCTGATCTTAAGGGGATTGCTTTTAATTTTTGCCCATTGAGTATGATGTTGGCTGTGGGTTTGTCATAGATGACCTTTATCATGTTAAGGAATGTTCCCTGTTTTCCCACTTTGCTGAGAGTTTTGATCATAAATGGGTGCTGAGTTTTATCAAATGCTTTTTTTGTATCTATTGAAATTGTCATGTGGTTTTTCTCTTTCCTTTTGTTTAGGTGATAAATCACATTGATTTATTTACGAATATTGTACTAGTCTTGCATCCCCAGAATAAATCCCATTGATCATGATGTATGATTTTTTTTATGTGTTGCTGGACCCGATTTGCTAATACATATTTTGTTTAGGATTTTAGCATCTAAATTCATCAGGGATATTGGCCTATAATTTTCTTTGTGTTGTTTTTGCCTGGTTTTGGAATCAGAATTATGCTTGCCTCACAAAGGGAGCTTGGAAGTCTTCCTTCCTCTTGAAATTTTTGAAATAGCTTGAGAAGGATAGGAGTTAGCTCTTCTTTGAATATTGGGTAGAATTCACCAGTGAAGCCATCTGGCCCAGGGCTTTTGTTTATTGGCAGTTTTGTTGATAACTTTTCGATCTCATTTGTTGTAATCGGTCTGTTTAGGTTTTCTGATTCTTCGAGATTGATATTTGAAAGATTATATGTTTCAAGGAATTTGTCCGTTTCACCTAGGTTGTTTAATATTTTGTATTTCTGTTATGCCAGTTGTTATTTCTCCACTCTCATTTCTAATTTCATTTGAGTCCTTTTTTTTCTTGGTGAGTCTGGTCAAGGTTCATTGATCTTGTTTATCTTTTCAGAGAACCAGCTCTTGCTTCATAGATCCTCTGTATTGTTTCCTTAGCCTCTATGTCATTTATTTCCACTCTAATCTTTTATTATTATTTCCTTCCTTCTACTACCTCTGGGATTTACTTGCTGTTCTTTTTCTAGTTCTTTTAGATGCAGGGTTAGGTTGTTTTTTTTGAGCTTTTTCTAGCTTCTTAGTATGCCTGTAGTGCTGTGAACTTCCTTCCTAGTACTACTTTTACTGTGTCCCATAAAGTTTGAGTTGTATGCTCATTATCTTTCGCTTCTAGGAATTTTTTTATTTCTTCTTTGATCTCATTGTTAACCCATTTGTTATTTCATAGCATGCTTTTAGTTTCCATGTGTTTGAGTATTTTTCAGTTTTTCTGTTGTGGTTGATTTCTAGTTTCATGCCATTGTGATCAGAGAAAATGCTTGATATGATTTCAGTCTTCTTAAATTTGTTGAGACCGGTTTTGTGCCCCAACATGTGGTCTATCCTAGAGAATGTACCATGAGCGCTTGAGAAGAATATGTATTCTACTACTTTAGGGTGAAAAGTTCTGAAGATATCTATTAAATCGAGTTGATCTAGTGTGTCCTTGAAGTCTGCTGTTTCTTTGTTAATTTTCTTTCTTGAGGATCTACCCAGTGATGTTAGTGGGGTATTGAAATCCCCTACTATTATATTATTGCTGTTGATCTCGCCCTTTATATCTATCAATGTCTGTTTTATATATTTAGGTGCTCCTATATTAGGTGTGTAGATATTTATAATGGTTATATCTTCTTGTTGGATTGCTCCCTTTATCATTATGTAGTGACCTTCTTTATCTCTTACTACAGCCTTTGTTTTAAAGTCCCTTTTGTCTGATATAAGTATTCCTACTCCAGTTTGTTTTTCATTTCCATTTGCATGAAATACTATTTTCCATCCTTTACGTTCAGTCTCTGTGTATCTTTTTTTTTTGAGGTGTCTGTTGTAGACAGCATATGTATGGGTCCTGTTTTCTTATCCATGCAGCTACCCTATGTCGTTTGATTGGATCATTTAATCCATTTACATTTTAGGTTATTATTGATATGTAGTTCATTGCAATTTTATTCTTTAAAGCTGTATTCCTCTTTTACTACATTCATTCCCCCCTTTGTTCTGTTTACAACAGGCCCCTTAACATTTCTTGTAGCATTGGTTTGGTTTTAATGAATTCCTTGAGTTTTTGTTTGTTTGTTTGTTTGTTTTTGTCTGGGAAGCTTTTTATTTCTCCTTCAATTTTAAATGTTAGCCTAGCTGGATAAAGTAGTCTTGGTTGTAAGTTTTTGTTCTGCATTACTTTGAATATTTCTTGCCATTCCCTTCTGGCCTCAAGTGTTTCTGTTGAGAAGTTGGATTTCATCCTTATGGGGCTCCTTTGTAGGTGACGGCCTTTTTTCTAGCAGCTTTTAATATTTTCTCTTTATCTCTTAGCTTTGGTATTTTAATTATGATATGTCTTGGTGTGGATTTCTTTGGTTTCTCTTTAATGGAATTCTCTGTGCTTCTTGAACTTGTGTTACTTTTTCCTGCATCAATTTAGGGAAGTTTTCAACTATGATTTGATTGAAGAAAGTCTCTATCCCTTGTTCTTTCTCTTCTTCTTCAGGAACCCCTATTATACGGATGTTGTTTCTTTTTAGGTTGTCACAGAGCTCTTAGAGTTTCCTCATATTTTTTCAGCCTCTTTTCTTTTTGCTGCTCTGCTTCTGTGTTTTCATTTATCTTGTCTTGTAAGTCGCTGATTTGATCCTTTGCTTCATCCAGACTGCTTTTAATTGCTGCTAGTGTAGTGTTCATTTCTGATATTGTATTTGTCATTTCTGACTGGTTCTTCTTTATTTCACTGACCTTTTTGATGCTTGTTATCTCTATTTATGTGCTCATTGCGTCCATTGTTGTTCTAAGATCTTTTAGCATTCTAATAATCATTATTTCAAACTCTGCATCAGGTAGTTTGCTTATTTCTATCTCAGTTCATTTTATGGGGGTTTCTCTTGTTGATTCATTTGGATTGCACTTCTCTGTTTTCACATTTTGTTTGTTTTGCCCTGGACCTCCCTGGCCAGGGCCTGGTAAAGATCTTTGGGGGTCACTGCCTATGACTGGTTCTTTTCCACCTTTTGGGAGCTACCGGTTATTCAGGTCTTGTGGCTTGCTCTGCTGGGTCCAGATGCCATTTAAATATCAGCTGCACTGCTAGGCTTGCTATTGTACTCTTGGCCTGGGAGAAGTTTCTTTAAAAGTTCAAGATCCCCTAAAATCCACTTTCTGTTGCCTCTTATTGCTGGCAACTTGTTGTGCTCAGTACTGTAATTCAGTGATTAGGTACAGTATTAGATGTGGCCTACTCCTTAGCCTCAGGTGTCTTTCTATCTAGACATTTTATTTTATTATTTTGTTTTTCAGCACTAAGTAGCGTGTAGTCAGATGTCCAGTGGGTGTGGCCCCTGTTCTCCCCTTGTGTGGTCTGTCTGTGGGGCCACTTCCGCTTTTGCTGCCTGGTGCTTTTTGGTCAGGTGCTGCTGGTGCCAGCCCGCCTCTGCCTTGGTAGGGGCGTGCCTATTTGGAGTACTGCCGTGGCCGCTCCAGCCTGCACTGCCTGTGGGAGCTGGTGTGCACCGCAGGCACTTTGCTCATGGGCTTGGGCATCTACCCCTGCTTTCCTCCCGTGTGGATCGGGCTGCACACGTCCACTGGGACCACTGGACCACTTTTTGGGGCTGTCTTGCCAGTCTCAGACCTCAGCAGCTTCCAAGGACGCGTCTGGGGGTGGGGGAGGGGCACATGTGCCTGCTTGAATCACCGTCAAGATTGCCTCTGCTTTGCTGCCGCTGAGCGCGTGCAAGCACCCGGAGCAGGTTTGGTGCTGGCCGGACTCCCATAGTAGCCGGTGCGACTACCGCCCTCGCTGGCGGGCTCGCAGCCGCTCATGCATTCCCCATCCACTGACGCTTGGATCTCTGCGGACTGGTTACCTGCTTGGATCCCTGCAGGAGCAGGGGCAACTTCCGCTCTCGCTGATGGGGCCGCACATTTCCCCTCCGCCCCTGCTTGGATAACCACCGACAGCGTATGCCCTCCCCACCCACCCACCCACCCCATCCGGTTTGTGCACCATCCCCCAATCCCTGTAGCTGCAGGCGTGACTTCCACCCTCGCTGAGGGACTTGCCCGCACGGCTCTCCGGCGTCTGCCCCCACTTGGATCACCACATAGAGCCCCCCCACCCCGCAGGTTTGCGCACCCCCACCTGGATCCCTGCAACGTTCCACTTCCACTGATGCTCGGTCCTCTGCCACCCACCCGCCCCTCGGGCCACCAGAGTGCACCCCCATAGGTTTGCGCAGCTCCGCCCAGATCCCTGCAGTAGCAGGCGGGACTTCCGCCCTCCAATGACACTTGACCCTTCACCCCGCTGGGGTCACCGCAGAGAGTGCCCTACCCGCTGCAGGTTTATGCAACCCCGCCCAGATCCCTGCAGTAGCAGGCGGGACTTCCGCCCTCACTGACGGGCTCCTGCGCGCCGCATGTTCCATCTCCGCTGACGTTCAGTCCTCCACCCCTGCTCGGTTCATCGTAGAGTGACCCCCGCCCGCATGTTTGCGCACCCCCCCCTCAGATTTCTGCAGTACCTGGTGGGACTTCTGCACTCGCTGATGGGTTCCCGCGCACCGCCTGTTCCCCTTCCACTGATGGTCGGTCCTTGGACCCCCACCCTCGGATCACCACAGAGAGCATTCCCCCCCCCCCAGGTTTGCGCAGCCCCCTGCCCGGATCTCTGCAGCAACAGGCGGGACTTCCGCCCTCGCTAACTGCCTGGGCCATGTTCCCCCTCCACTGACACTGCGGCATCTGCCCCAGCTCCAATCATTGCGGAAGGCTGCCCCAATCCCTGCAGCAGCAGGCGAGACTTCCGCCCTTGCTTAAGCTCTGCGGCCCATGTGGCCCCCTGAGGCCATTTAACCGCCTGGCCACACTTCCGGAAGGGGCACCTCTTTCATTGGTGGTCAGTGAGAGGAGCACAGGATGCACCCGCACCCCCCCATAGTTCCCATTGAAATACTGGTCAGTTTGTTGACTTATATTTACTTGTTCTTTATTTTAAATATTGTGTTTGTTCCCGTTTTGTTTTTTTACTTTAAAATAAGATGTGTAGTGTGCATAGGGATTCGCTCATAGTTATTTTTATCTTTCTGCCCTCCAACGGTCTGAGGAACAGTGAACTGGCCCCCCGTGTAAAAGGTTTGGGGACCCCTAGGCTAGGCCATGTTCCCCCTCCACTGTCTCTCAGGCCTCTGCCCCTGCTCAGATCACTGTGAAAGCCCGTGGTCCTGACCCCCTTCACCCCAGGTTTGCACACCCTCCCTGATCGCTGCAGCAGCAGGTGGGACTTCCGTCCTGACAGGCTTCCGCGTGGGGCGGGTTTCCCTTCCTCTGATACGTGGGCCTCTCCTCTTGCCACGGGCGGGCCACTCAGCGAGCGGAACTGTGTGTGAGCTTGAACTTCCCCAGGGACACTGGCCGGCCTGCCTGCCCATAGCGAGCAGTGGGGCTGGGGGATGAGGTGGGCAGTTGGGGTGATGTTGCGGGTGGGGTAGCTTAGACCTCTGCACTCCCTATTTCTATCTCTATTATGGCCCTTGGCTCTAAGCGCCCTTGTTCTGGGTAGGGGAGCCTGCAAGTGGACGGGGCCCTCTCTTTCCTTTGCTGGTGATGCTGTTCCCAGGAAAAATGTTCACTATAAATTTGGGGAGTGACTCCGCCCAGGGGTTAGGGCGTTTTCCTGGAGCTTCAGGAAAATGGTTGTGAGTGAGGCTCTCCGTGCAGTTCCTTTATAAGGAGTCTGGGTGTGAGAGTCCTTCTTCCTTCTCTCAAACCATGTCTAGGCATTTTTGTCAGCCAAATATAATTCGTAAGCCCCGTCCAGGCTCCAGGACTCTAGGTTGGGAGTCCAGTTTTGGGGATAAGGACCTACACACGTCGCTGGACAGCCCTCCCAGCTGCAAAAGTCCTTCCCAGGCGACGCTAGCTCCCGGGAGCAGGGCAGCCCTTTCCACGTGCCACCTTCTCTACCAGTCTCAGTGTGCGTTCTTTGGTGGTCCTTGGCTGTATAATCCTCTTTGTTTAGTCCACAGTTTGTGTTTCATGATGAGTGTTTTTAGATTTAATTTATAATCTACCTTGGTTCTGGGAAGTGGGAGTTGAGTGTCTGCCTACTCTGTGGCCATCTTGGAATTCCCCTTGGGATTCTTTTTAAAAATATAATTTTAAGGCTCTATTCTAGTATACTGCTTGAAAATCTTCACTGGAGGGTAGAAATTGTATTTTAATCAAACATCCCAGATGATTATTACTACTAGGTTAATTTTAGATATATTTCTGGGTGATTTCATCTAGTCATTTAAATGCCATCCTTATGTCAGTGACTTTCAAATCTCTCTCTCTCTAGAAATGGCTTCTCCCTTTCACATGGATTTCTAATAGGCTTCTCAAACTTAACATGACCAGTAAACAACTCTTAATTTCCCGCCTCCTTATTTGTTCCCCATCATGTGTTCCCCAGTTTTGTAAATTATACCACCATCTCCCACCTAGTAATCCTTGATTCTTTTTCCTCATACCCTCTACATTGAATCCGTCATTAAGTTCTGCTGCCTGACCTGCGGTGGCACAGTACGGCCCAGGTTTGAAACCCCAAGATTGCTAGCTTGAGCGCAGGTGTGCCAGCTTAAGTATGGGATCATAGATATGATCCTATGGTCGTTCTCTTGAGCCCTAAATTCGCTAGCTTGAAGCCCAAGGTCACTGGCTCAATCAAGGGGTCACTGGCTAGGTTTCTGCCCCTTGTCAAGCCAGGGATGAGAAGCAATCCACAAACAACTAAAAAGTGATGCAACTACAAGTTGATGCTTCTCATCTCTCACTTATCAGTCGCATACATGCATGCATGCACAAAATAGTAATAATTTCTCCTTACTTCACCTCTAAATATATC
The DNA here is from genome assembly GCA_037038555.1 of Rhynchonycteris naso. Classification (NCBI taxonomy): domain Eukaryota; kingdom Metazoa; phylum Chordata; class Mammalia; order Chiroptera; family Emballonuridae; genus Rhynchonycteris; species Rhynchonycteris naso. The sequence continues at coordinate 296,941,065 of CM072997.1, read as the reverse complement.
CTGGATCTGTTCGCATTTCTCCATCCAAGCTTAACCCTCACAGCCTCTTAATTAGCCTTTTTTCACTATTGCCCTCCTTTATAATCTGTTTAAACATAAATCAAGTCTTGTCATTTTCTTGCTTCAAATTCTCAGGATCTTCCCACTGTTTCTTGGAGTGAAAAGTAAACCATGTTTTGCTTACAAACTCATGTGCACTGGCTCCCACTCCATTTCCTACCATTCTCCTCTTTTCTAATCACCCTCATCTTCTCTCTGTTACTGTTGCTTCTGCATAAAATGCCTTGCCTGCTTTTCAAATGGTTGATTCCCATTCGTTTTTCAAAAATGTCACCTCAGTTTGTCTCTTATATATGTATCTGTTATGTTTCTCTCCTGTAGAGAAGCTGCCTGCCAGAAAAACCCCGAGTTTCTTATTTATCATTGTCATCGTGGAATGAGTGAAACACTAATCTAATTTTTTTGAAACTTTCTCCAGAGTAGTAATAGGGAGCAGTGTGAATACAGATTCTTAATCCTTCCTACTCCTGCCTTTGTCATTGTTTCACATTGAATGCATTATTGAGTTTTGGGTTAATTTTTTTTCTTATTGTAAAACTTGTCCTATTGCTACCTCAGATCACAGGCTCCAGGTATTAATATGGACACCCTCAGTGGCTTGGTATACATTGTATCTTAGCTTGTTATAAGGGGAAAATTGTTAACTAAACCATGATGTCAAAAAATTAAACAGACTCTTGGTTTACTCTTGTTCTTGTTGCCTTTATTTCTTTTTATTTTTTCTTTAATTTACAGGTGACCATCCACGGCAAGATAGCATGGATTTCAGTAACGAATGGGGTGACCCCTCTAACTGTCGGTGCGGAGACAGACTGAAGCCGCTGGAACGGAGAGCTGCACGCCAGCACCAGCGATGCCTAGCACATTCTTTGGTTGGGACTCCCAATTATATTGCACCTGAAGTGTTGTTACGAACAGGTAAAATGTTTTATAAATAATCTCCAACTGACACTTCCTTAGAATATGCCTTATTAAAAGTGTTCTTTTTACAGTAGAAATTGATTATTTAACATTAATTTTTATTGCATTAATTTTGGGCACTTTTAAAAAGGGCTTATAAATAACAATTTTGGTATCTTATTTTAGGCTACACACAGTTATGTGACTGGTGGAGTGTTGGTGTAATTCTTTTTGAAATGTTGGTGGGACAACCTCCTTTCTTGGCACAAACACCTTTAGAAACACAAATGAAGGTAAGATATAGAATCTATACCAAAAGAATTGTCACAAAGTTCTTTACACTGTAGATGTTTATTAGTTCTTTACATAGAGCATCTTATTCTGGAATGAAAGAATGAACTTGTAAGGACATAGGAGCCCACTAAGATCTCATGCATGAATTCCGATCTCCATCATCTTATCAACACACTTATTCTCCCTCTCTCATGAACTAGACTCGTATCTCTTTCTCATAGAACTCTTTCAGACCTTTTGAAGATTTATCTCAATTTACTCTTTGTCTGTCACCTGCTGGCTCCTGGGCTTGTTTCTTTTCATGGACATTTTATCCCAAACTACAAGCAGATATCTATACAGTAGTTCTTCTTTATCTGCTGCTTTACTTTCTGCGGTTTCAGTTACCTGCAGTCAGCTGTTGTCTGAACATATTAAATGGGAAATTTCAGAAATAAATTGTAAGTTTTAAATTGTACCCAATTCTGAGGAGCATAATAAAATTTTGTGCTGTCCTGTTCCGTTCCACGTGGGACATAAATCATCTCTTTGGCAAGCCTATGCAGGCTGTATTTGCAACCCACCTGTTAGCCACTTAGCCGTTTCCGTTATCAGACCCACAGTTGTATCTCAGCGCTTACATTCAAATAACCCTTATTTTTCTTAATAATGGCCCCCAGTGCAAGAGCGGTGATGCTGGTGATTCAGGTATGTTTAAGAGGAGCCTTAAAGGGCTTCCTTTAAATAAAAAGATATGTCTGTATAGGAAAAGACAGTGTAGATAGAGTCAGTACCGTCCATGGTTTCAGGCACCACTAGCTGTCCTTTCTCTTCCTTCTTCCAGCCCTTCCGTTTCGGATGCCTGGGTAGCTCCTGATCTGTTTCTGTTGTTCTGGTTGTGTTTAACTATTCTTTGAGATTGTCTTGAGAAATCATCTGTTCTTTAATGCTCTCCACCGAGTTGTAATTACTTCTGTCATTGCTTTTAATCATTATTTTAAAAATTTCCTTTAGCCTGACCAGGCGGTGGCGCAGGGGATATATCATCGGACTGGGATGTGGAAGACCCAGGTTCGAGACCCCGAGGTCGCCAGCTTGAGCACGGGCTCATCTGACTTGAGAAAAAAAAAAAAGCTCACCAGCTTGGACCCAAGGTCACTGGCTTGAGCAAGGGGTTACTCGGTCTGCTAAAGGCCTAAAGGCCCGCGGTCAAGGCACATGTGAGAAAGCACTCAATGAATAACTAAGGTGTCACAATGAAAAACTGATGATTGATGCTTCTCACCTCTCTCTGTTCCTGTCTGTCCCTGTCTATCCCTCTCTCTGACTCTCTCTCTGTCCCTGTAAAAAAATATATATATATATTTCCTTTAGAATTTCTTTTACTACAAGAAAACTGACAATGCGTTCTCAGGTTTGTTTCTCTAAAAGTGTTAAATTTGTTTGTCTAAAAGTGTCTTTATTTTATCTTCATTTACTATGTATGTGTATAAGTAAGTGTGTGTATGTGTATGAAAAATTGAATGCTTTCTCTCTGAGATCAAGAAAATGCAAGGAGCCTGGCTCTACCTGAGTGGTAAAGCGTTGGCCCAGCATGCAGGTGTCTCAGGTTTGATCGGGGTTCAGGGTACACATGAGAACCAACCATCTGCTCCTTTCCCCCACTTTCTCCCTCTTCTTCTCCCACAGCAGTGGCCCGCTTGGTTTGAGCATGGCCCTGAGCCATGGATAGCTCCCAGTGCAGCAGCCTCAGGTGATAAACATAGCTCAGTTTATTCAAGCATTTCCCCAAGAGGGGGGTTGCCTGCCGGGTGGCCCAGTCAGGGCACATGCCGGAGTCTGTCACACTATATTCCCTCCTCTCACTTAAGAAAATAAGTAAAGGTAAGGAAGGTGAAATACCATGCAATTCATTTTTAAAAATTTACAGGTAGTTTGCTAAGACTTTTTGGTATAAAACTTGGGAGAAAAGTTTGGTTGTCTTTTTTATCTTTTCCCTCATAATTTTTAAAAATCTTCTTTAAAGGTTATCAACTGGCAAACGTCTCTTCACATTCCACTGCAAGCTAAACTGAGTCCTGAAGCCTCTGATCTTATAATTAAACTATGCCGAGGACCAGAAGATCGCTTGGGCAAGAATGGTACAGATGAAATAAAAGCTCATCCTTTTTTTAAAACAATTGATTTCTCCAGTGACCTGAGACAACAGTCTGCTTCATACATTCCTAAAATCACACACCCAACAGATACATCAAATTTTGATCCTGTTGATCCTGATAAGTTATGGAGTGATGATGAGGAAGAAAATGTAAATGACACTCTCAACGGATGGTATAAAAATGGGAAGCACCCTGAACATGCATTCTATGAATTTACCTTCAGGAGGTTTTTTGATGACAATGGCTACCCGTATAATTATCCAAAGCCTATTGAATATGAATATATTAATTCACAAGGCTCAGAGCAGCGGTCAGATGAAGATGACCAGCACACAGGCTCAGAGATAAAAAATCGTGATCTAGTGTATGTTTAACACACTAGGAAATAATTGTAATGAGGATTTGCAAAAAGGCCTGCAATGTAGGGGTTTTTGAGGATCTGAGAGTAAAATTATGCAAATGTAACAGAATTGAGTGTGTGCTCTGTGCACAGTATTTTATGTTCCTAAATTATGGAAAATCCTTTTAAAAATGTTAATTTATTCCAGCCTTTTTAATCAGTAATTTAGAAAAAAAATTGTTATAAAGTAAATTATGAACTGAATATTATAGTCAATTCTTGGTACTTAAAGTACTGAAAATAAAAAAATAGTGCTTTGTTTAAAAGGAGAACCCTAATTATCTATTTGTACATATGCTAAATAATTTTAAAAGACGAGAGTTTTTGAAATTATTTTGGAAAGACAGTTTGTTTTATTTTGCTTTAACCAAATATGAAATACACGGACACTTACAAAGCTTTTACCCCTCTTCCCATAACCTTGTTTTTGCTACAAAGTAAGCTGTAGAAATTAAGCCATCATGGCGGTGAGTGTTGCTAGGCTAATGATAATCTCCATAATTCATGTTTTGGAACTAAGAAGTACAGGGTTGACAGGGTTGGAACAGGATGTGTTTTATCAGAAGGGAAAAATAGATAAACTTCTTTTCCTTCTGTGGAATATTTAACCTAGCATTTGTTTCTCAACAATTATTGGCATTAAAGGAAGCACTACCATTTTTCTTTCCATATTGGTATTTTTAATGCTGCTTCCAGGTGTTTTTTTCTTAATATTCTACAAATTTTCTTGGGTGGGGGGGTTGATGTGTTATACATAATTACTGTCAAAAGGTTATTTCACAGAATTTCAGTCCTTGAATTTGTTTTTCTTGATACTTGTTTTGGAGATCCCTGTAGATCTCTGATTGCTACTCTGAGAAGACTTTTTAGGTCTCCTTCTTTATATTCAGAAAATATTTTGCTATTGAAATTAAAACCACTAACAGAACCATATTCTCCTGCAGTCTATCTAGTTATCTTGGAAAAGACATTACCTTGCTGGAGAAGCCTGACCATATTTGTGAATACATATTTACATCAAGTCAGGAGGGCTGTTCTTTTTATTTTACTTACTACATGTCTGTTTTGTATCTATTTACTAAAAATTCCACCATTTGCTGTTTGTGCTGCTTCCACTTTTAAAGGGGAACAAAGCTGCCATGAATCAAGATTTTTTATACTAAAAGCTAAGATTTTTCTGTTTTTACTTCAGATTTTAAAAATGATTTCCACAATCCTAAGCAGAGAGACTTTTTTTCAGTTTCATGTGAAACTTGTATTAGAAATTATTTGTGGGTACTCACTAGAATAGTACTTTTTCTATATGTGACAGTTTTTATAATGACAGTAATGTTACAGGCTTCCTCTTTCAGAACAGTGCTGCATATATGGATTGTTTATTAGCTAAGGAAAATCTGGCTATTTGGCAATATTTTACCTATGGGCAGATTGATGACAAAATTATTATTTAAGTCTTAATTGAGGTGGCCATTAGTAATTAGGGAAAGTTACATAGTGGTCTTAGTCAAAAGGCTAAATATTATGTTTTTCAGCATTCCTATAATAAATAGTCTTAGGTTTCACGAAGACTTGTGGTCTCATAGCACAAGACATTTAGTTTATCTTTTAGGGTGGGAAAAAGGGCTCTATTCTTACATTAGTAAAGTCTGTATTTTCTTTTTCTTAAGCTCCAGTGATAAGGAACCTTATCAAAACAATAGTTATGGACAAGAGACATAATTTTAGTGATCTTCAGACTTTCAGTGTTCTTTACATGAAAGCTATTGGAAGTCATATATATAAGTAAAATTAAGTCAAAGCTGTCCCGGTTGAATTGGGGAGGGCAAAAAGGATTTATTAGTTCCCAGTGCTTGCCCTTGAGAGGTGGCCCTCTTGGAGCTCAGCTTAGAAACCATTGTACAGCCCACTGTGTAATGGGGGTCTTTAGGGATCATTGATCCTTTTGAAAATTGAATGAAATCTGTGGACTCTCTTCCCAGAAAATGGATATCAATACATACACATAAAATGTTATATGCAGTTTTAAGGGTTCTTGGACAAATTGAAACCTATCATAAACTCTTGCTAAAGGACTTCTGTAAGAACACTGATATATTACGGTCAATACTAAACACTAATAACTTGTGTTGGAAAAGGTCTGTACCACGTGATAAGATGGCACATAAGATATCCCTATGAATGTCTCTCTCTTGCTGGTACAGCACTACGTTATTTTAAACATGGCATTTTGGGGGCACTGACATGTTTGGCTCTACAAGCTTCAGAAAGAAATATTTCCAAAGGACTTCTAAGGAGAGGTTTGTAAGAAAATACACTGTGAGGTGATAGTCTTCACTTCATGGAATCCTTGATTGGTTCTATAAAGTTCTATGCAAAACAAATTAGTTCAAAAACTTCTAGCTCAGTACTCAATTTTAAGACATCCCTCTAGCTCTTGGACTTTCTCAGTCACATTTAAATTTCCATTCAGTTTTACTTGTGCACTGTGGTGCAATATAGTACAAAACCAAGTTTGTTACATTTATGTTGTAGGAAAACTAAGGTGCTGTCTCCCCCCTCTTTCTCCCCACAAAATCGGTGTGGCCCTTAATTCTCAAATGTAACAAACTACAAATTTTGTATTCTTTTGAAATTTCCTCTGACAGTATAAGCTGTTTGTTTTTATCTGAAGCTGTGTACAAGCCTTTAGTAGCTGTAGTTTTAATAGTTTGGACATTCTTATTAGCAACTTACTCTCAAACTATCCAGTTCTTTCAGAATAGAATCTGGTGCTTCCTAACCAAAAAGATAAGAACATCAAAAATCTATATGCCTTCAATGGAAGTGGAATGAAAACATTGGTTATACATGTTTTCTTTTTAAAATATTTTCCCACTCATTAAAAACTTACTGTCTTTGTTATACTTAACATTTTTTATGCATATCAATAGTATTTATAAAATGTGTTCTATAATTATGTAATTGTAGATACTGTTATGTATTCTCCAGTGACATCCTAAGGCAGGCCCTATTGCTGTATCTTTCCTACCTTATTTGTAATAGAAACTAGAATGTATGACTAAGAAGTCACTTTGAGATTGACTTTTTAAAAAAGTGATTACCTTCTGCTGTTGCAAAGTGCAAAACTGTGAGTGGAAATGTTTTATTCTGATGTAATAAGGTGTTAGAAATTAGAAAATACAGTGGGAGGATTTTTAGATATTGCTGCTGCTGTTACCTAAGGTACTTTAGAAATTTTCTTTAATAAACAAAAATAAAAAGCGTTTTTGTATTTAAAGTGAAACATTTAGCCTGTTTTAATCTAAAAAAAATAATTTGGGTCAACATATTGGTATATTTGTAAAGCGCCTTAATATATCCCTTCGTGGAAGGCACTATACCACAGTTTACTTTTATATTGTATTGTGTATATAAGTTGTTTTGTATTAAAATTGAATCAATACAACACTACAATTTTATAATATAATGCTTTGTTAGGAATTACAGCTTTGCAATAAAACTAAATTGTTTCCCATATTTTTGAATGTAGTAGGTATGAATAATCAGCCTGTGTTTTTAATGAATCTATTTGTATTTTCCCAATCATTTTATCTAGTGTAACATTTGCTGGGATAATAAAAAAAGCAAAATTCAAATCTTTCAATTATGTGTGGAAAGCTGACTTTTAAACCACTTTAGTATGTTGGTATTTTTATTCAAAAGGTTTTTTTAATCTTATTCTCAGAAAACTTATAACTAAATATTTGATGCATTGACATTAAATGTATATATATCTAATAATAATACCTGGTTAGGCTAAGGCAAATTGAACAATTAGTAAAATGTTTTCATGTTCTGCAACAAAAGTACAATAAATATTCCATGTTAAAGGCTTCTTTTAGATCAGCACAGATTTAAACCTTTTTAATTATTACTCTCCATATTTAGTATCATTTGAGTCCAATTTATGGTTTTTAAAATGTGGAGTTGTTGGCTAATTTGTTCTTATAAGCCTTTATTATATGAATCCCTGCCACAAAAGATGTTGATATTAACATCTTTAAATCAACTTTACATAGAAGAACAAGTGTTTAGGGGTTTTTTGTTTTGTTTTTACTTCATTTCCATCATTTTTTTAATTAATTTTAATGGGGTGACACCAATAAATCAGGGTACATATGTACAATGAAAACATCTCCAGATTATTTTATCATTCAATTGTGTTGCATACCCATCACCCAAAGTCAAATTGCCCTCTGTCACCTTCTATCTGGTTTTCCCTGTGTCCCTCCCCTCCTCCCTAGCTCACCCTCCCCTCCCTCCTCCCTCCCTGTAACCACCACTCTCTTGTCCATGTCTCATAGTCTCACTTTTATGTCCCACCTATGTATGAAGTCATGCTGTTCTCAGTTTTCTTTTCTAGTTATTTCACTACGTATAATGTTATCAAGGTCCATCCATTTTGTTGTAAATGATCCGATGTCATCGTTTCTTATAGCTGAGTAGTATTCCATAGTATATATGTACCAAAGCTTTTTAATCCACTCGTCTTATGATGGACACTTGGGCTGTTTCCAGATCTTCACTATCGTGAACAATGCTGCCACGAGCATGGGGGCGCGTTTCTTCTTTTCGATCAGTGCTATGGTGTTCTTAGGGTATATTCCTATAAGTGGGATAGCCGGGTCAAAAGGCAGTTCAACTTTTAATTTTTTGAAGAATCTCCATAATGTTTTCCACAGTGGCTGCACCAGCCTGCATTCCCACCAGCAGTGCAGGAGGGTTCCCTTTTCTCCACATCCTCGCCAGCACTTATTCTGTGTTGTTTTGCTGATGAGTGCCATTCTGACTGGTGTGAGGTGATATCTCATTGTGGTTTTTTTTTTTTTTTTAAAGCTTTATTTTAATTTTTATTTTTTTAAATTTTATTCATTTTAGAGAGGAGACAGAGAGTGAGAGAGAGAAAGAGAGAAAGGGGGAGGAGCTGGAAGCATCAACTCCCATATGTGCCTTGACCAGACCAGTGCAGGGTTTTGAACTGGCAACCTCAGTGTTCCCAGGTCGACGCTTTATCCACTGCGCCACCACAGGTCAGGCATCATTGTGGTTTTAATTTGCATTTCTCTAATGATTAGTGATGTTGAGCATTTTTTCATATGCCTCTTGGCCATCTATATGTCCTCTTTGGAGAAATTTCTATTCATTTCTTTTGCCCATCTTATGATTGGGTTGTTTGTCTTCCTGGTGTTGAGTTTTATAAGTTCTTTATAAATTTTAGTTATTAACCCCTTATCAGATGTGCTGTTGAATATGTTCTCCCATTGTGTGGTTTGTCTTTTTATTCTGTTCTTATTGTCTTTAGCTGTGCAAAAACTTTTTAGTTTGATATAGTCCCATTTGTTTATCTTGCCTTTTATTTCATTTGCCCGTGGAGATAAATCGGCAAATATACTGCTGCTACAGATGTCGGAGAGCTTGCTGCCTATATTTTCTTCTAAGATGCTTATGGTTTCACGGCTTACATTTAAGTCTTTTATCCATTTTGAGTTTGTTTTTGTGAATGGTGTAAGTCGATGGTCTAGTTTCATTTTTTTGCAGGTAGATGTCCAATTTTCCCAACACCATTTGTTAAAGAGGCTGTCTTTACTCCATTGTATGTTCTTTCCTCCTTTGTCGAATATCAGTTGTCAATAAAGCTGTGGGTTTATTTCTGGGTCCTCTGTTCTGTTACAATGATCTATGTGCCTGTTCTTATGCCAGTACCAGGCTGTCTTGAGTATAATGGCCTTATAGTAAACCTTGATAGCAGGAAGAGTGATACCTCCTGCTTTATTTTTTCTTTTTAAGATTGCTGATGCTATTCGTGTTCTTTTTTGGTTCCATATAAATTTTTGGAATATGTGTTCTATATCTTTGAAGTATGTCATCGGTATTTTAATTGGTATTGCATTGAATTTATAAATTGCTTTGGGTAATATAGACATTTTAATGATGTTTATTCTTCCTAGCCATGAGCACGGTATATGCTTCCACTTGTTTGTATCTTCCTTGATTTCTTTTATCAATGTTTTATAATTTTCCGAGTACAAGTCCTTAACCTCCTTGGTTAAATTTACTCCTAGGTACTTTTTTTTTTTGGTTGCAATAGTGAAGGGGATGGTTTCCTTAATTTCTTTTGCTGAAAGTTCATTGTTGGTATATAGAAATGCCTCTGATTTCTGAGTATTAATTTTATATCCTGCCACCTTGCTAAATTCATTTATAAGGTCCAGTAGTTTTTTGACTGAGACTTTAGGGTTTTCAATATACAATATCATATCATCTGCAAATACTGACAGTATTACTTCTTCTTTTCCAATTTGGATGCCTTTTATTTCTTCTTCTTGTCTGATTGCTGTAGCTAGGACTTCCAGAACTATGTTGAATAAGAGTGGTGAAAGGGGGCATCCCTGCCTGGTTCCTGATCTTAAGGGGATTGCTATTAATTTTTGCCCATTTAGTATGATGTTTGCTGTGGGTTTATCGTAGATGGCCTTTATCATGTTAAGGAATGATCCCTGTATTCCCACTAAACTGAGAGTTTTGAGCATGAATGGGTGCTGGATTTTATCAAATGCCTTTTCTGCATCTATTAAAATTATCATGTGATTTTTGTCCTTCCTTTTGTTTATGTGCTGAATCACATTGATTGATTTGCGAATATTGAACCAGCCTTGCCTCTCCAGAATAAATCCCACTTGATCATGGTGTATGATTTTTTTCATACATTGCTGGATCTGGTTGGCTAATATTTTGTTGAGAATTTTAGCGTCAAAATTCATCAGGGATATAGGCCTATAATTTTCTTTCTTTGTGTTGTCTTTGCCCGGTTTTGGGATCAGAATTATGCTCGCCTCATAAAAGGAGTTTGAAAGTCTTCCGTCCTCTTGAATTTTTTGAAACAGCTTGAGGAGGATAGGAGTTTGTTCTTTTTTGAACTTTTGATAGAATTCACTTGTGAAGCCATCAGGCCCAGGACATCTCTTTTTTGGGAGTTTTTTGATAACTGTGTCTATCTCTTTTGTTGTAATTGGTCTTTTTAGGTGTTCTGATTCTTCCAGATTGATTTTTGGAAGATTATATGATTCAAGAAATTTGTCCATTTCACCTAGATTGTCTAATTTTTTGGCATATAGTTCTTCATAGTATTTTCTTACAATGCTTTGTATTTCTGTTGTGTCAGTTGTTATTTCTCCACTGTCATTTCTAATTTTATTTGAGTCCTCTCTCTTTTTTTCTTGGTGAGTCTAGTTAAAGGTTCATCAATCTTGTTTACCTTTTCAAAGAACCAGCTTCTGGTTTCATTGATCCTCTGTATTGTTTCCTTAGCCTCTATGTCATTTATTTCTGCTCTGATCTTTATTATTTCCTTCCTTCTACTTGACCTGGGTTTTATTTGCTGTTGTTTTTCTAGTTCTTTTAGATGCAGGGTCAGGTTGCTTATTTGAGCTTTTTCTAGCTTCTTATGATATGCCTGTAATGCAATGAACTTCCCTCTCAGAACTGCTTTTGCTGTGTCCCATAAATTTTGAGTTGATGTATGCTCATTATCATTTGTTTCTAGAAACTTTTTTATTTCTTCTTTGATCTCATTGTTAATCCATTCATTATTTAATATCATGCTATTTAGTTTCCAAGTGTTTGAGTATTTTTCAGTTTTTCTTTTGTGGTTAATTTCTAATTTCATGGCATTGTGATCAGAGAAAATGCTTGATATGATTTCAATCTTCTTAAATTTATTGAGACCATTTTTGTGTCCTAACATGTGGTCTATCCTAGAAAACGTACCATGAGTGCTTGAGAAGAATGTATATTCCACTGCTTTAGGGTGAAAAGTTCTGAAGATACCTATTAAATCAAGTTGATCTAGTGTATCCTTTAAGTCTGCTGTTTCTTTATTAATTTTCTTTATGAGGATCTATCCAGTGTTGTTAATGGGGTATTGAAATCCCCTACTATGATAGTATTGCTGTTAATGTTGCCCTTTATATCCATCAAAATCTGCTTCATGTATGTTGGGGCTCCTATATTTGGTGCGTAGATATTTATAATAGTTATATCTTCCTGTTGAATTGTTCCCTTTATCATTATGTAGTGTCCTTCTTTATCTCTTACTACAGCCTTTGTTTTAAAGTCCATTTTGTCAGTTATAAGTACTGCTACCCCGGCTTTTTTTTTCATTTCCATTTGCATGAAATATTTTTTTCCATCCTTTTACCTTCAGTCTATGTGCATCTTTTGTTTTAAAGTGTGTCTCTTGTAGACAGCATATATATGGGTCCTGTTTCTTTATCCACGCAGTTACCTTATGTCTTTTGATTGGATCATTTAATCCATTTACATTTAAGGTTATTATTGATATATAGTTGTTTATTGCCATTTTATTCTTAAAGCTGTGTTCTTCTTTTGCTATATTCTTTGTTCTCTTTGAACTGTTCACAAGAGGCCCCTTAGTATCTCTTGCAGAATTGGTTTGGTTTTAATGAATTCCTTGAGGCTTTCTTTGTCTGGGAAGCTCTTTATTTCTCCTTCAATTTTAAACATTAGCCTTGCTGGATAGAGTAGTCTTGGTTGTAGGTTCTTGTTCTGCATTACTTTGATTATATCTTGCCATTCCCTTCTGGCCTCAAGTGTTTCTGTTGAGAAGTCTGATGTCATCCTTATGGGGGCTCATTTGTAGGTGATAGCCTTTTTTTCTTTAGCAGCTTATAAAATTTTTTCTTTATCCGTTAGCTTTGGTATTTTAACTACGATGTGTTGGTAGAGATTTTTTTGGGTTTCTCTTTAGTGGAGTTCTGTGTGCTTCTTGAACGTGTGAAATGTTTCCTAGGCTGAACAAAGTTTCCATTTCCTGTCCTCTCTCCTCTTCTTCAGGCACCCCTATGATGCGAATGTTGTTTCTCTTCATGTTGTCACAGAGCTCCCTTAGATTTTCCTCACATTTTTTTTTTCCTCACATTTTTTGAGTCTCTTTTCCTTTTTCTTTTCTGCTTCTGTGCCTTTATTTATTGTGTCCTCTAACTCACTGATTCGATCTTCAGCGTGATTTATCCTGCTTTTAATTCCTTCCATTGTGATCTTCAGTTCTGATACTGTATTTGTCATTTCTGTCTGATCTTTATTATTTCTATTTCGTTTTTTATACTTGTTATCTCTTTATTTAGATGTTCATAATGACTATCCATTGTTGCTCTAATTTCTTTGAACATCCTAACTATCTGCTTCTGGTAATTTGGTTATATCTGGTTCATTCAGGTCCTTCTCTCTGGGGATTTCTCTTGATTCATTTGGTTTGCATTCCTCTGCCTGCCCATTTTATCTGTGTAGGCAAGTTGTGGCCACTGGAGTCCAGTAGGTGTTCCCTTTGTGTTCTCTAGGTGTGGTCTTTCTGCAGGCCTGCCACCCCCTCTGCCGCTGCCTAGGGCGGTTGGGTATGGGCGTTGCCAGCGCTGGCCTACTGCAGCTGTTGCTGTGATTTCCGCCTCTTCTCCACAGGAGGGGCTGTCACTGAAGCCACAAGCCTCAGCACATAGGGTTGAGGTGAGCACCTTTCCTCAGCTGCAGACCCAGCCTGTTTCCGGGCTTCCGCCCAGCACCCGCAGTCAGAGCCTGCTCGCCACAATTTCGCGGGTTGGTCGGGGCTTTTTTTTTTTTTATATAATTTCTTTTTATTTTATTCATTTTAGAGAGGAGACACAGAGTGAGTGAGAGAGAGAGAAAGGGGACAGGAGCTGGAAGCATCAACTCCCATATGTGCCTTGACCAGACCAGTGCAGGGTTTTGAACTGGCGACCTCAGTGTTCCCAGGTCGACACTAAATCCACTGTGCCACCACAGGTCAGGCATGGCGAGGGCTTTTGACGTGCTCTTAGCTGTGAGCCTTTGCCCATCTGGAGCTTTAGCCCCGCCCTTGAGGCCAGGGCCCTCCTGCGCAGGGTCGCAAACCACGGTTTATTGGGCTGGACTGCTGTGCACTCATCCGCGAGCTTCAGCCCGCCCGGGGTCTACCCCGCCCCCGCGTTCCTAGCCAATTCGCACACGCAGGATAGCAAACTGCAGTTTATTGGGCCCGGCGTGTTTGTTGGCGTGAGCTCAGCTGCAAGCTTCTGCTCGTCCTGGCGTCTACCCCGACCCCACGCTCGGAGCCAGCTCATGCGCACACAGGATGGCACACCATGGTTTCTCTGGCCGGGCGGGGCTGGTAGCGTGACCTCAGTCGCAAGCCCCCGCCCATCCCTGGTACTAGCCCCGTCCCCACGGTCAGGGCCGGCTTGCGCAGGGTCACATAGCAGATCTCTGCCTGTTCCTGGCCTCCCGCTTTGTCCCCGCAGGTGGGGTCACAGGCGGGCCTGCAGCTGCCAGACCACTTTCGCGCGTCCCCTCTGCCCCTGCTGGGCTAGACCGAGCTCACACCGGCTGGGCCTCCGCCCATACTGACAGATCCGCGTTTCAGCGTCCTGCTGCCACCATACCCTTTAGCAATCCTCAGCAGAGTAGGAAGTGCCCTAAGTCTCTATACTGTAGGCCTGGGAGCTCCCTCCCTCTAAGCAGCTGTGCTCTAAGTGCCGCGGGAGAGCTTGTTTGGCTGGTGTCCTGTCTCCCTTTGCTGGTATTGCTAGTTCCAGGGGAAGTATTTGTTTTCAATTAGGGAAGTGACTTAGCCCAGGGGTTAGGGTGGCTGTCCCTCAGAGCGTTTCTCCCTGTGCCTTCAGTCCACACTCTCTTCCCACCGCTCTGGTCCTCTCCTCTGTCCCTGTTCCCCAGAGCCCCGGGTTCGTGGTTGTGAGAGAGGTTTACTGCGCTGTCCCTTTATAAAGAATCTTGGGTCTGAGAAAACTGTCTCTTTCTCACAAACAGTATCCTCACTTGTTTCACAGCTCAATACTGTCCAAACGCCTCTTCTAGGCTCTGGGACTGCAGGCTGGGGCTTGGTTCCTGGTACCCAGGTTCCTCCCTCTCCACCAAACTCTCCTCCTGCCACACGGGTCTCTCCAGGCTGCCGTTTGCTCCGGGGAGCTGCACTGCCCTCTTTGTGTTTTCACTATTCCTACCAGTCTCGATGTGGCTTCTTCTGTGTTCCATGGTTGAAGAGTCCACTTAGTTTAGTTCAAAGTTGGTTTATCCAGATGATGGTTCTTAAAATTGAGTTATAATCCACTTTGGTTCTGGGAGTTGGAAGTTGGTACGTCCGCCTACTCCATCGCCATCTTCCCATCTCTCCATGATTCTTTTTTTCTTTATTTATTTTTTGTTTTTCTTTTTTACAGGGACAGAGAGAGGGATAGATAGGGACAGACAGGAACGGAGTGAGGTGAGAAGCATCAACCATTAGTTTTTCATTGCCGTTGCGACACCTTAGTTGTTCATTGATTGCTTTCTCACATGTGCCTTGACCGCGGGCCTTCAACAGACCGAGTAACCCCTTGCTGGAGACACGACTTTGGGTCGAAGCTGGCGAGCTCCTTGCTCAAGCCAGATTGCCTGCACTCAAGCTGGCGAAACTGGGGTCTTGAACCTGGGTCTTCTGCATCCCAGTCCGACGCTCTATCCACTGTGCCACTGCCTGGTCCGGCATCCATCATTCTTTTTATATTTTTTGTACTCCGTTGTAAAATTATATTTGGTCTAAATGAGAGCATTGTGAAGCTAATGCAAATTGCATTTTTTAAAAATTTATTTTATTTTTATTTTATTCATTTTAGAGAGGAGACACAGAGTGAGAGAGAGAGAGAGAGAGAGAGAAAGAGAGAAAGGAGGGAGGAG
Source organism: Rhynchonycteris naso (assembly GCA_037038555.1). Taxonomy (NCBI): domain Eukaryota; kingdom Metazoa; phylum Chordata; class Mammalia; order Chiroptera; family Emballonuridae; genus Rhynchonycteris; species Rhynchonycteris naso. The sequence continues at coordinate 296,925,492 of CM072997.1, read as the reverse complement.
CTGGAAGCATCAACTCCCATATGTGCCTTGACTGGACCAGTACAGGGTTTTGAATTGGCGACCTCAGTGTTCCCCGGTCAACACTTTATCCACTGCGCCACCGCAGGTCAGGCGCAAATTGCATTTTTAAAAGATTGATTTTACGGCAAATTGCATTATTTTAAAAATATTTATTGATTTTACTAGAGGGGTGGAACAAGAAGTATCAACTCATAGTTGCTTCACTTTAGTTGTTCATTGATTGCTTGTTGTGTGTGCCTTTAAAGGGCAAGTCCAGGGTTTCCAACAGGAGACAGTATTCCAGGTTGACGCTTTATCCACTGTGCCACCATAGGCCAGGCCAAATTGCATTTTTATGACACATTTTACTACAGTGGGGACCCAAATTTGATATGCTTAAAGTTATTACTATACTTGGTTATGCTAAAGGAAACCAGTGTACTTGCTTATGTGTGCAAAGAGTAGAGGGAGGGTGTCAAATTTGTGTTTTTGAAACATAGGCAGTTATTGTCCTTCCTAGTATCCAATCTTTCCTTCTTCCTTCCCTAGAGTCACCTAAAGATCCTGAACATTTTGCTGGATTCAGAATCTGTTTGGAACTTGGGAGTTTTTTTTCTCCTGGAGAGGGGTTCAATTTAGTAGAAAAGGAGGTTCTCATGAATACTTAACTCCCAGGAAAGTAGACTGTCGAGAAAGCTGCTCTTGTTCTCCAATATTCATCCTCTCATTCTTGTCACTAATAGGACCCTCATCCCTGTAAAAGTTCTGCATTCCCCACTACAGCCCATGTTCCTCGTATTCCCCTGTCATCGGCTGAGTTTTGGCGGATTGACTAGGCTTTGGCCATTGGCATCTGAGCAGACGGTATGTGCAAATTCTACTTTGTAAACTTCCAGTTCACACTGCTTGCCTACCGCCTGCCCTTTCCCTCCTCACAGGAGGGAACAGGAACAGAGTGGTGACTTCACGTTGACCATAAAAACTAGCAAGCCACCCCAGTGATTGTAGATCCACAAAATGAATGGAACCTGGTTACCTGAAAGATGGTGTGAAGCAGAGCTGTCTGTTTAGCCTGGACTGATCAACCGCAGGACATTAGAGGGAAAAAAACAATATCCATGTGGTACTGCTGCTGAACCTCACTAATATAGTGCATAATTTGTACTAGTGTTTAATCTAATTGCAGAACAATCTAAGGAGGTCATTTTGTATTTTGACCATCTCCCATGCAATCAATCATGAAATTCAGTTATTTTATCTTGTACATTGCTCTCTAATTCATCTTCATCCCCATTGTTAGATTGATACTCTCCTCTTTCCTGACTTTTTAAAAATTTATTGATTTTATAGAGAGAGAAGAAAGAGGGAGAGAAACATCAATGAATGCAAAAATGAGTGGATTTGTTGTTCCACTTACTTATGCATTCTCTGGTTGATTCTTGTGTGTTCCCCGATGAGATCAAACCCACAACCTTGGCGTTATCTGGAGGATGCTCTAACCAACCAGTTGAGCTACCTGCCCAGGGTTGAATTGCTTTTTATTTCAAAAAGATATGCTAATTATAATGTAATGTGTTCCATTACAATAAAGATCATATCCACTATAGTAAAACTATTATTTTCTATTTAGTTGAGAATTTTACAAGACTTTAAGCTCCATAAAATGTTGTATTTTGCTGACTACTCTACACCCAATGCCTAAAAGTGTCTAGCCATAGTAGTTGCTCAATAAATATTTGGAGACGGAATTGCCTTTAAGTCTGTTAAATTTCTGGGATACCTTAAAATTAGATTTTTAATTATCATGTACTCCTAGAGTAAAATGTATCAAATACCTCTTTTCCTTCTATAGGTGAAGGAACAGGATGAAGACTGATACTGGAAGAAGCAAAGTACTGTCAAGTATGTATCTGTAAGTCTTGGAACAGCATAATTTTATTTGTTGTCTGGTTGTATAAAAACTTCCAAAAAAAAAAAAAAAAGAATAAAATGTCACCAGCAGCATATCCAAATATTTTTGTTGACCCACTCGCTATTTTATCCATGTTAGGTAGTGACAAACACCAATTCTGAGTATTTGGCTCTGAAACAGAATTTGTCATAAACGAGTTGTTTGACCCCTGACACTCACCTGTAAAACAGGCTCTGACATCCTAACTTCTGAAGAACGTGGTGAAAATCAAATGGGCGGGAGAGTGAGCTAACAACTTCAAACACACAGTTAGGCCCTGGCGGAGCTGTTCAGTTAGAGCAGCCTACTGAGCGCTAAAGCTGCAGCGCCATCCTTGGTCTCGGCGCATGCAAGCATCAACTATCGAACGCCTGAGTGAGTGGAATAACAAATCAATGTTTCTCTCTTTCCCCCCTCTCAAAAATCAATAAATTTTAAAAAATTGAAAGTGATAGCCTGACCTGTAGTGGCACCATGGATAAAGCGACGACCTGGAATGCTGAGATTGCCGGTTCGAGGCCGTGGGCTTGCTCGGTCAAGGCACATATGGGAGTTGATGCTTCCTGCTCCTCCTCTTCTCTATCTCCCCTCTCTAAAATGAGTAAATAAAAAAAAATCTTAAGAAAATTGAAAGTGATTGTGAGGTACCTGATGATACTAGTCTAAAAATCATTACCATTCCAGTTGAGGACCACACCCTCCAGGGGTAGGGGAGCGCACTGCGCAGGCGCAAGCCTGCCCGTCCCGCCTCCGTCTGCCACACCCACTCCCGCGCCGGGCGCGCGCACGCCGCCCGTCGTCCTCGCTCCCGGTCGTCTCTCCGCGTGCGCCGGAGTGGCCAAGGCCACCTCCGGCACCGGAAGTGACCCTGGAGAGTTTTCTTTTAAATTCTGGGTTAGCTGAAGCTTCTCAGGGGGCAGGTGACCGTTGGACGCGGCTGTGCTGGGACGGCGATCGCAGAGCAGGGTGGTTGGAGTGGGGCAGGGCCCCCTTCCCCCGGAGCCCCGCTCCGCCCTGTCCCTCCACCTGACGGTGGGCGGTTTACGAGGAGCCTGGGCCTCTACAGGTGAGTGTTCGCTCGCCTGGTGCTGCGAGGATCCCCGACCTCCACCACGGAGTCGGTGAGGGACTCCGGGGCCTGCGGGACGAGACCGCTGCGCATCCCGCCGGCAGCCTGCCCGTGCCTCCGCAGAGGTCTTAGGTCCTTGATGTCGTTGATACCTGTGGCTTAGGTGACGGTCCCCTCACCCGAGGAATCCTGTCCAGCCGGAGACTTTGGGGGGTTCCCGCGGACCCCATCTCTAGGCCTGTGTCATCAGAGACATTTCCGGTGAAAAGAACATGTTTTTATTCTTCTCTTTTTGACGGATCCTCTCCCGCATCCGTCCACGCTCCCGCCCCCGAAATCCTCACCCGGAAAAACTCCGAATAGGTATGTGTGGTTGGTATGTGCGATTGTTGGTATGTGTGATTGTTGAGGATGTTGTTTCTTATTTAGTTCATTCGGAGGCGAGGAAGCTCATAGTTGGTATCCTTTATAAAATTTGTGTCTCGTAGCATTTGTTTCATATATTATATGGTGACGAAGTTAGAGGTGAACGGAGATCTGTAAGTGCTTTACGGTGCATAATCTCAAGCCCTTACTGAACCTATGGTACTATTTATTCTCTTTTGACTGCAAAGTGCCACTTTTCTATCAGTTACTAACTTCTGGCAGCATAGTGTTGCACCCTTCTTTCTGGAAAGCACTCATTTATGTCTTCCTCTTTGAAACCACATATTTTAGTCACTGCTGGAAACATTCCTTAATGTTTTAGAACGTGTGTGATAGATCTCTGCCACATTGTAACAATGACAGAACACTGTGTCAAGAACGATTCTTGCATTGTTCATAAATATGTCATTGTGCAGCCCTGTTGTCTGTGATCAGACAGTTCTCACAAGTAGGGGCAATATTCTTTTTCTTGTATAAATATTAATAACTTGGGGCCTGTGTTATGCCTTTAAAAAAAGGCAGTGCCCATCAACTTTTTAACATTTCTATGAAAAACTATATAAAGTTCCTTTATGTCACTGGTTATTCAAGAGTTTACTAGACATACTATGTAGTCAACAATGGATTCTATATCTTATTTTGAAATTGGTATCACAATTCTGACATGCTCAGGATTAGAGAATCTTACAGCGTTTACTGTGTTAGCATTGTTGAATTTCTGTTTACAGCAATGTTTATTTCTTAGCTACTTGTTAAAAAAATAGTTTATCAGATCAAACTAGTCAATTTTAATAACATGCTAAATAGATTTTGCTGTGGTATTTATTGATACGGCTTTTAAATTACATTTAAATTGTTATATTCACAGGTTTGTTTTGGCATTATTTAGGGCAGGGGTCCCCAAACTTTTTACACACGGGGCCAGTTCATTGTCCCTCAGACCATTGGAGGGCCGGACTGTAAAAAAAACTATTAGCCTGACCAGGCGGTGGCGCAGTGGATAGAGCGTCGGACTGGGATGCATAAGACCCAGGTTCAAGACCCCGAGGTCGCCAGCTTGAGCGTGAGCCCATCTGGCTTGAGCAAAGAGCTTGCCAGCTGGGACCCAAGGTCGCTGGCTCCAGCAAGGGGTCGCTTGGCCTGCTGAAAACCGGTGGTCAAGGCACATGTGAGAAAGCAATCAATGAACAACTATGGTGTCACAATGGCAATGAAAAACTAATGATTGATGCTTCTCATCTCTTTCCGTTCCTGTCTGTCTGTCCCTATCTATCCCTCTCTCTGACTCTCTCTGTCCCTGTAAACAACAACAACAAAAAACTGAACAAATCCCTACGCACACTGCACATATCTTATTTTAAAGTAAAAAAACAAAACGGGAACAAATACAATATTTAAAATAAAGAACAAATTTAAATCAACAAACTGACCAGTATTTCAATGGGAACTATGGGTGTGCATGCATCCTATGCTCCTCTCACTGACCACCAATGAAAGAGGTGCCCCTTCCAGAAGTGCAGTGGGGGCCAGATAAACGGCCTCAGGGGGCCGCATGCGGCCTACAGCTGTAGTTTGGGGACCCCTGGTTTAGGGTATACATAAAATTTACTAAATACATATCAAATATTTGTATTTTTCTGGGCAGGCTGTTTTTTGTTTTTTTTTTATAAAAAGATAACATTTTTGTGCTGCTTGTGTATTTATCATATACGTAATTATAAGGGTAAGAAAAATGTATGCCATGCTCTAATTGGTCACAGGTCACTCACTGCTTATTCATAATCATCAATGACTGTAAATTAGCGTTATGGTTGCTTTTGTATCCTAGAAATGAACACTGTTAAAATTGCTTAATATTGTATTGACATTTTAAAAATTATACTCAACTTGTTTACTGAAATGCCTTAGGGAAATGCATGATTGAGCTTCATCTGTTTTTATTTTAGAACATCAGTTTTGCAGATATTTTTAACGTTGATGCTGATTTTTTAGCTTATGTTTAATAATCTATGCTTGTTTACTGTTACTAAGCAAAGAAAAATACACCTAGAATAAATAAAATAATATTCTTTTTACTAAACTACCGGGATTTCAAGGTCTCATTCTGTCTTATTTTTGTCTTCAGTTTAATTCCTTGCAGTTCAGTAGGTGCTCAGTAAGTATTTCTTGAATGAGTGACCTATGCACATTAATGGTACAAACTGCAGTGTAAGTGGAATTCTGGCTACGATTCCTTACAAACTGAGTGGGTAAGGTATCCTTTTTAGGTGTGAAATAGGAAAGGCTCTGTATTTGTTGTTTTGAAAGAGAAGGGGAATCTTAAAATGCAAATATTTGGATCTGTTGCCTGTTCTTTTTCTTTTTCTTTTATTTTTTTTAACAGGGACAAAGACAGAGTCAGAGAAGGATAGACAGGGACAGACAGACAGGAACAGAGAGAGGTGAGAAGCACCAGTCATTAATTTCTCATTGCCACTGGGACACCATAGTTGTTCCTTGATTGCTTTCTCACATGTGCCATGACTGTGGGCCTTCAGCAGACCGAGCAACCCCTTGCTGGAGCCAGCGACCTTGGGTCCAAGCTGGCGAGCTTTTACTCAAGCCAGATGGGCCCGTGCTCAAGCTGGCGAGCTCAGGGTCTCGAACCTGGGTCTTCCGCATCCCAGTCCAACTCTTTATCCACTGCGCTACCGCCTGGTCAGGCCTTTTCCCTAATCTTAGAGAAGAAAAGGACACTTTAAGTCTCTTCATGGAAATACCATATCAAATATTGTTTGCTAGAAAATTTGTGGTATTTGACTGTTTTTTGTTTGTTTGTTTGTTTTTTTGTGACAGAGACAGAGAGAGGGACAGACAGGAAGGGAGAGAGATGAGAAGCAGAAGTTCTTCATTGTGGCACCTTAGTTCAGTGATTGCGTTCTCATATGTGCCTTGACCCAGAGGTGCTACAGCAGAGAGAGTGATCCCTTGCTCAAGCCAGCAACCATGGGGTCATGTCTATGATCTCACCCTCAAGTCAGCCACCCCACACTCAAGCCGGATGAGCCCATGCTTAAGCTAGCAACCTCGGGGTTTTGAACCTGGGTTCTCTGTGTCCCAATCTGATGCTCTATCCACTGAGCCACCGTCTGCTCAAGCTATTTGACTTATTTTAATTAAAATTTCATGATGCATCTTATTTAGTTAAAAAAAATGGATTTAACTAATGAACAACTAAGGTGCTGCAACTATGAGTTGATGCTTCTCATCTCTCACCCTTCCTGTCTGTTCCTCTCTGTCTTTCGCTTAAAAAACAAAAAGGGATTTAGTTATTAGCTAAATCATAAATACTCAGGCCATATAAGCAAAAGGGTGGTTCTGATAGAATAATGTAAAGAAAAAAGTTTACTGTGAGATAAAGCAGGCATTGCTATGTAAGATTATTTAATAGCATCTATAACACAAGAGTCTGAATTTTTGGACAGTCTTTTTATACATCTTTTATTATTTGAACCCATAGTTAGTGTTTACAGTTTGTAGTGGTTAAAGTATGGTCTCTAGGTTTTTTCAGAAATATATTCATTTCTTTAAATATTGCCAGATTTTGTGCTGGGTAGACCCAGTTTCTTTCTGTCCTCCTGCAGTGTTATTTTAACAATGATAAAGATATATTCTTTAAAGTTGGAACATCTCATAAATTTACTCTGTTGACATTCATTTAAAAAGAATGATGTCTTTGACTTAGAGACTACAAAAAGAATAGGAAATAATATTTTTGTCTAACATTTAGTCAGCCAAGAATGTTTTGATAACTATTTTCAGTAATCACGTGTTTCTATGATAGCCAGGAATTTTTCAGGTCATTTGTTATGTGACTTTGGAGTGACTTTACATGTTTGTTAGGAAAAATGAATTCATTGGCTCCTAAGGACTTTTATCTGACTAGGAAGAAGTATTTTGTAACACAGAGAACCTTCAAAGAATGCCTGGAGTGATTTTTGTGTGATTTAGGCCATTGAATCATGGCCGTCAAAAAAAAGAACCGCTCATATTAAAGTAACATTTAGATTTTATTTTTTTTAAAGCTTTTATTTTACAGGGTCAGAGAGAGGGATAGAAAGGGACAGACATGCCTGACCTGTGGTGGCGCAGTGGATAAAGCGTCGACCTGGGAACACTGAGGTTGCCAGTTCAAAACCCTGCACTGATCTGGTCAAGGCACATATGGGAGTTGATGCTTCCAGCTCCTCCCCCCTTTCTCTCTTTCTCTCCCTCTCTCTCTCTCTTTCGCACTCTGTGTCTCCTCTCTAAAATGAATAAAATAAAAAAAAATTTAAAAATTAAAAAAAAAAAAAAGAAAGAAAGGGACAGTGTTGGGCAGATAAAATATATTATGCTCACTTTGTTAAAGATGGTGCTGCCCACATGGAAGCCCATCACCCAGGTGATATTATTTGCCCTTATGCTTGGGATGGGTGTGAGGGAGAGGCTGTAATGTAAGCAGGCCAGGTCATTATGTCCTAAGGCTTGGTTTTTTTAATTTATTTTATTTTTCTTTTATTCATTTTAGAGAGGAGACACAGAGAGAGAGAAAGGGGGGAGGAGCTGGAAGCATCAACTCCCATATGTGCCTTGACCGAACCAGTGCAGGGTTTTGAACTGGTGACCTCACTGTTCCCAGGTCGATGCTTTATCCACTGCGCCACCACAGGTCAGGCCTAAGGCTTGGTTTTAAGAGTAAGTTCTTCTCCATATCCTTGACTGATTGGATAATGTAGGGTGGTGCACTCTCCCGAGGAATCCCATTATACAGAGACTTTCTTGTTTGTATAATTGGATTAATTGTTTTGATTCTACAGTATAAAGTGGGAGAGACCAGTAGCATGATCTCTTGCTTGGTTCCTGAGGTATTAGAGAGTAGAGCAGAGGAAGGCCACATGGAGGAGAGGAAGCAGCCAAGATGGCAGAGTGCTGAGGAAGAGTTTGTGCAGGAGGAGATGGGAAACAGAGATGAATAAGTCTGGTGAGCTAGAAACCTTTGATTCTAGGAAACTCGGATAAGTCAGTAGCTTTGTGAGCACTGAATGTGTGGGTTTTGGAGCCCAGTGTGTGTTTTTGCTTGCCCGCTGGGTGCAAGCTAGAATTAAAGCTGATGGCTCACCAGTTTTTGGCTCCTGAGTTTCATTACTGACTGTTCGAATCTAATGCGAACCTGTGTGGGCCAGGCTGCTGTGATTCTGACCCTGGCTACTGGCTTTACAGACAGACAGACAGGAATGGAGAGAGGTGAGAAGCATCAGTCATTAGTTTTTTGTTGCCATTTTGAAAACCTTAGTTGTTCATTGATTGCTTTCTCACATGTGCCTTGACCGCGGGCCTTCAGCAGACCGAGCAACCCCTTGCTGGAGCCAGCAACCTTGGGTCCAAGCTGGCGAGCTTTTGCTCAAGTCAGATGGGCCCCAAGCTCAAGCTGGCGACCTCGGGGTCTCGAACCTGGGTGTTGGGCAGATAAAATATATTATGCTCACTTTGTTAAAGATGACGCTGCCCACAGCTAAAGACAATAGGAACAGAATAAAAAGACAAACCACACAATGGGAGAACATATTCGACAGCACATCTGATAAGGGGTTAATAACTAAAATTTATAAAGAACTTATAAAACTCAACACCAGGAAGACAAACAACCCAATCAAAAAATGGGCAAAAGAAATGAATAGAAATTTCTCCAAAGAGGACATACAGATGGCCAATAGGCATATGAAAAAATGTTCAACGTCACTAATCATTAGAGAAATGCAAATTAAAACCACAATGAGATATCACCTCTGTTGGGCAGATAAAATATATTATGCTCACTTTGTTAAAGATGGCGCTGCCCACATGGAAGTTTGTTGATATTAATGTGTGTTCTGGAACAGGCTGTGGGCAGGCCAGGTCGTTATAGCCTAAGGCTTAGTTTAAGAGTAAGCTCTTCCCCACACCCTTGACTGATTGGATGATGTAGGGTGGTGATGTAGGGAGTAATCCCATTATGCCTCAGATGGGTGGCTTTGTATCAGAGACTTTCTTGTATGTATAATTGGATTAAAGGTTTGGATTTTCTAGGCTATAAACTGGGGCAGTCTGGGAGCTTGATCTCTCGGTTCCTGGGTTCCTGTGATTAGTATTAGAGAAAAGAGCAGAGTAAGGCCACGTGAAGGCCAGGAGAAGCAGCCGAGATGGCTGAGTGCTGATGAAGAAGCCAGTTTGTTAAGAGTTTGTGCTGGAGGAGATGGGGAACAGAAGTGAATAAGTCTGGTGAGCTAGAAACCTTTGTTTCTAGGAAACTCGGGTAAGTCAGTAGCTTTGTGAGCACTGAATGTGTGGGTTTTGGAGCCCAGTGTGTGTTTTTGCTTGCCCGCCGGGTGCAAGCTAGAATTAAAGCTGATGGCTCACCAGTTCGTGGCTCCTGTGTTTCATTACCGACTGTTCGAATCTAATGCGAACCTGCATGGGTCAGGCTGCTGTGATGGTGGCCTTGACTACTGGCTTTACAACCTCACACCAGTCAGAATGGCACTCATCAGCAAAACAACACAGAATAAGTGCTGGCCAGGATGTGGAGAAAAGGGAACCCTTCTGCACTGCTGGTGGGAATGCAGATTGGTGCAGCCACTGTGGAAAACAGTTTGGAGATTCCTCAGAAAATTAAAAATCGAACTGCCTTTTGACCCAGCTATCCCACTTTTAGGAATATACCCTAAGAAGACCATAGCACTGTTCGAAAAGAAGAAATGCGCCCCCATGTTCGTGGCAGCATTGTTCACAATAGCGAACATCTGGAACCAGCCCAAGTGTCCATCAGAAGACGAGTGGATTAAAAAGCTTTGGTACATATATACTATGGAATACTACTCAGCCATAAGAAACGATGACATCGGATCATTTATAACAAAATGGATGTACCTTGATAACATTATACGTAGTGTGTTGGGCAGATAAAATATATTATGCTCACTTTGTTAAAGATGGCGCTGCCCACATGGAAGTTCGTTGATATTAATGTGTGTTCTGGAACAGGCTGTGGGCAAGCCGGGTTGTTATAGCCTAAGGCTTAGTTTAAGAGTAAGCTCTTCCCCACACCCTTGACTGATTGGATGATGTAGGGTGGTGATGTAGGGAGGAATCCCATTATGCCTCAGATGGGTGGCTTTGTATCAGAGACTTTCTTGTATGTATAATTGGATTAAAGGTTTGGATTATCTATGCTATAAACTGGGGCAGTCCGGGAGCTTGCTCACTCTCTTGGTTCCTGGGTTCCTGAGGTTAGTGTTAGAGAGCAGAGCAGATTAAGGCCATGTGGAGGAGAAGTAGCCGAGATGGCAGAGTGCTGAGGAAGAAGCCAGTTTGTTAAGAGTTTGTGCAGGAGGAGATGGGAAACAGAGGTGAATAAGTCTGGTGAGCTGGAAAGCTTTGATTCTAGGAAACTCGGATAAGTCAGTAGCTTTGTGAGCACTGAATGTGTGGGTTTTGGAGCCAGTGTGTGTTTTTGCTTGCCCGCCGGGTGCAAGCTAGAATTAAACCTGATAGCTCACCAGTTCTTGGCTTCTGTGTTTCATTACCCACTGTTCGAATCAAATGTGAACCTGCATGGGCCAGGCGGCTGTGATTGCGGCCTTGACTACTGGCTTTACAGAGTGAAATAAGTAAATCAGAAAAAAAGAAAAACTGAGAACAGCATGATTACATACATAGGTGGGACATAAAAGTGAGAATATGAGACATGGACAAGAGAGTGGTGGTTAATGGGTGGGGGGATGGAGGGGAGGGTGGGATAGGGAGGAGGGGAGGGACACAGGGAAAACCAGATTGAAGGTGACAGAGGACAATTTGACTTTTGGTGATGGGTATACAACACAATTGAATGATAAGATAACCTGGAGATGTTTTCATTGTACATATGTACCCTGATTTATTGGTGTCACCCCATTAGAATTAATAATAATAAAATATATATATATATATATATATATATATATATATATATATATATATATAAAAAGATGACGCTGCCCACATGGAAGTTCATTGATATTAATGTGTGTTCTGGAACAGGCTGTGGGCAGGCCGGGTCATTATAGCCTAAGGCTTAGTTTTAAGAGTAAGCTCTTCTCCACACCCTTGACTGATTGGATGATGTAGGGTGGTGCACTCTCCTGAGGAATCCCATTATACAGAGACTTCCTTGTTTGTATAATTGGATTAAAGGTTTTGATTCTACACTATAAAGTGGGAGAGACCAGTAACTTGATCTCTCGCTTGGTTCCTGAGGTAGAAGAGAGGAGAGCAGATTAAGGCCACATGGAGGCCAGGAGAAGCAGTCAAGATGGCAGAATGTTGAGGGAGAAGCCAGTTTGTTAAGAGTTTGTGCAAGAGTAGATGGGAAACAGAGGTGAATAAGTCTGGTGAGCTAGAAACCTTTGATTCTAGGTGTTGGGCAGATAAAATATATTATGCTCACTTTGTTAAAGATGGTGCTGCCCACATGGAAGCCGGTCACCCAGGTGATATTATTTGCCCTTATGCTTGGGATGGCTGTGGGGGAAAAGTTGTAATGTAAGCAGGCCGGGTCATTATAGCTTAAGGCTTTGTTTTAAGAGTAAGCTCTTCTCTACACCCTTGACTGATTGGATGATGTAGGGTGGTGATGTAGGGAGGAATCCCATTATGCCTCAGATGGGTGACTTTGTGTCAGAGACTTCCTTGTTTGTATAATTGGATTAAAGGTTTTGAGTCTATGCTATAAAATGGGAGAGAGCAGTAGCTTGATCTCTCTCTCTTGGTTCCTGAGTTCCTGAGGTTGGTATTAGAGAGGAGAGCAGATTAAGGCCATGTGGAGGAGAAGTAGCCAAGATGGCAGAGTGCTAAGGAAGAAGTCAGTTTGTTAAGAGTTTGTGCAGGAGGAGATGGGAAACAGAGGTGAATAAGTCTGGTGAGCTGGAAAGCTTTGATGCTAGGAAACTCGGATAAGTCAGTAGCTTTGTGAGCACTGAATGTATGGGTTTTGGAGCCAGTGTGTGTTTTTGCTTGCCCGCCGGGTGCAAGCTAGAATTAAAGCTGATGGCTCACCAGTTCGTGGCTCCTGTGTTTCATTACCGACTGTTCGAATCTAATGTGAACCTGCATTTGTCAGGCGGCTGTGCTGGTGGCCTCGACTACTGGCTTTACACTGGGTCTTCCACATCCCAGTCAGATGCTCTGTCTACTGTGCCACTGCCTGGTCGGGCTAGATTTTTTCTTTTTTTAATTGAAGAAAGGGAAGAAATATCAGGAGAAAGTTTATTAAGAAAAAGAGGAAGCTAGAGAAAAGATGTGAGAGGCCTGATAACCAGGCTCATCCAGATCTACTCACTATATTCATTTCTTTTTTTTTTTTTTTTTTTTTTTAAAGCTTTTTTTTTATTTTATTTTATTCATTTTAGAGAGGAGACACAGAGTGAGAGAGAGAGAGAGAGAGAGAGAGAGAGAGAGAGAGAGAGAGAGAGAGAGAGAAAGAAAGGGGGGAGGAGCTGGAAGCATCAACTCCCATGTGTGCCTTGACCAGACCAGTGCAGGGTTTTGAACTGGCGACCTCAGTGTTCCCAGGTCGACGCTTTATCCACTGCGCCACCACAGGTCAGGCCTTCACTATATTCATTTCTATGCAGCTGGCCTCGTCATCGTTTATTTTTCCTCAAAGACTTTATTTATTGATTTTATACAGAGGCGGGAGCAAGAAGTATCAACTCATAATTGCTTCACTTTAGTTGTTCATTTAATGCTTGTTGTATGTGCCTTGACCAGGCAAGCCCAGAGTTTCAAACCGTCAGGCAACCTCAGCGTCTCAGGTTGATGCTCCATCCACTGTGCCACCACAGGCCAGCCGGCTGCCCTCTTCTAATACTTTTGCCCAGACTAGGTGTCACTATAGGGCATGTGTAATGTCAGGGCATGGGCAATCACACAGCTCTGGGGGTGAGGAGTTGAGGATCCAGGAATGTGAATGCCGAGGGTCAGGAACAGGACAAAGGTAAGAAATCTCAGTAAAGACAAAAACTTGGCAGTATTCGTTCATTTAAAGATTAATTGAATGTCAAACATAGGTCTGGGCGCTGCAGATATATCAGTAAGTAGCAGAGAGCCATGATCCCTGTCTGGTCATGGAACTTTTTATTAAGATAGAATATTATCAAAGTGACTCCAGAGAGTTACCTTGGTCATGGGATTCTTTTTCTTTTGGATCTCACATGCCCAGTCTTGAGTTACTTACATACTTTAGTTCAGACGTCTTCAAACTTTTTATAAAAACAGCCCACTTTTGCAGTGCTGGTCTACCTGGTCCTTACTGCACACTAATGGGCGTTCCAGCTTTCATGGTGGGCCAATCTCGGTGCTGTTTTGTTGCTCCCCTACTGCCCATCATGAAAGCTGGAATGCCTACTAGTGGGAGGTACGGACCAGGTTGACCAGCACTGCAAAAGTGAGCCATTTTAATACAAAGTTTGAAGACGTCTGCTTAGTTCATAACTATTGCTTTGTAGCAAATTATCCTAAAACTTAGTGATTAAAACAGCAAACATTTATTACACATGGTTTCTTTGTTCAGGCTCTGAGCCTGGCTTAGTTAGCTGTGTCCTTCTGATGTAGGGTTCTTCACAGGTTGTAATCCAAGTATCAGGGCTGCAGTCTTCTCAAGGCCCAGCTGAGGGGAGGTCTGCTTCCACGCTCCCAGCACAAAGTGCTTGGCAGGATTCAGATCCTCTGGACTGTTGGAATGAGGGCCTTTTATGTGATTGGAATTATCTTCTACTTAAAAGGTGGGTAAAAATACACCCATAAAATACCCTCTGGCTTGACCAGGCAGTGGTGCAGTGGAAAGAGCATCAGAATGGGATGCAGAAGACCTGGGTTCGAAACCCCGAGGTTGCCAGCTTGAGCGTGGGCACATGTAGTTTAAGCAAGGCTCACCAGCTTGATCCCAAGGTCGCTGACTTGAGCAAGGGGTCACTCAGTCTGCTGTAGCCCCTGGTCAAGGCACATATGAGAAAGCAATCAATGAACAAGTAAAGGAGCCTCAACGAAGAATTGATGCTTCTCTTCTCTCCCCCTTCCTTCCTGTCTGTTTGTCCATCAATCCCTGTCAGTCCCTCTCTCTCTCTGTCTCTGTTACCGAAAAAGAAGAAATACTTGGAAAAAAAGACCTCTGGACCTGGAGCTTTTAAAAGGAGAGTCTTGTATTAAAATTTCTTTGTTTCCCCCTTTTTTTAGAGAGAGTGAGAAAGATAGGGAGAGAGATGAGAAGTATCATTTCCTCATTGCAGCACCTTAGTTGTTGATTGATTGCTTTCTCATAAGTGCCTTGACCAGGGAGCTCCAGCAGAGCCAGTGACCCCTTGCTGGAGCCAGCGACCTTGGGCCCAAGCTGGCGAGCTTTTGCTCAAACCAGATGGGCCCACGCTCAAGCTACTGAGCTCGGGGTCTCGACCTGGGTCTTCCGCATCCCAGTCCAACACTCTATCCACTGTGCCACCGCCTGGTCAGGCTCAACTTTCTTTTCTAGGCAGTAGGAGGAAAAGGAAAGGGCTGTACTTGCAAGGCTGAGCAAGGATTGGCCAGGACAGTGGAAGTCAAAAAAGGTCCCACTAGAAAACGCCGACCTGACCTTGCTTACCTGTGGACTGCCTCGGCTCTCCCACACGCAAAGACCCAGTCGCCATCTGTCATTTTCATTGTTTTTCGGAATTTTATGTTTGATTCTGGGGTCCGTCAGCTCCCTGTAAAGTAACTGTGACTCTGTAGGGTTGCTTTTCAGGACGAGACCCAGCAGTTGCTTTGGAATCCTGTATTGCCTTATACTTAGGAGTTGAACCTTGTAACAGAGATGAAAGGTGTCTGGGCTTGGAGATCCTAGTGTATACCCTCAGACCGAATACAGGACATGTAGGCCTGACTGGGCAAAGGAGCAGCACTTATGCCTTCAGCTGGGTATGGAGTGAGAACGACCGAAGACTGCTGTTGGGCAGATAAAATATAATATGCTCACTTTGTTAAAGATGGCGCTGTCCACATGGAAGCCCGTCACCCAGTTGATATTATTTGCCCTTATGCTTGGGATGGATGTGGGGGAAAGGCTGTAATGTAAGCAGGCCCGGTTGTTATAGCCTAAGGCTTAGTTTAAGAGTAAGCTCTTCCCCACACCCTTGACTGATTGGATGGTGTAGGGTGGTGCACTCTCCTGAGGAATCCCCTTATGCCTCAGGTGGGTGGCTTTGTATCAGAGACTTTCTTGTATGTATAATTGGATTAAACGTTTGGATTTTCTAGGCTATAAACTGGGGCAGTCTGGGAGCTTGATCTCTCTCTCTTGGTTCCTGGGTTCCTGAGGTTAGTATTAGAGAGGAGAGCAGATTAAGGCCATGTGGAGGAGAAGTAGCCAAGATGGCGGAATGCTGAGGAAGAAGCCAGTTTGTTAAGAGTTTGTGCAGGAGGAGATGGGAAACAGAGGTGAATAAGTCTGGTGAGCTGGAAAGCTTTGATTCTAGGAAACTCGGATAAGTCAGTAGCTTTGTGAGCACTGAATGTGTGGGTTTTGGAGCCAGTGTGTGTTTTTGCTTGCCCGCCAGGTGCAAGCTAGAATTGAAGCTGATGGCTCACCAGTTTTTGGCTCCTGTGTTTCATTACCGACTGTTCGAATCCAGTGAGAACCTGCACGTGTCGGGCGGCTGTGATCCTGACCCCGACTACTGGCTTTACAACTGCAAAGGGTGGAAGCCTGAGGTGGCTGCTTGATTCTGATAGCCCTGCTTCTCCAGCTGGTGTTGAGGTCCCACCTCTCTAATCTCTGTCCTAAGGGTCCTAGTACTCATTCTCGTCCGCCCGCTCTGGTGGAACAGTGCTGGCTTTTAGCTACCCACCCACCAGCATTTCCTGTTAATCTTGCTTCCTGTAATCTGATTCCGGGCTGTATGGATATAATTACCTTCCCTTGTCTATTTGACAGGATATCTTTTTGGTCATATATCTAACACATAGTGAATAAATAGCTAACACATAGTGAATCAGACAAATATTCCTGGTTGGCCTGCTATCATCCTCTTTGTCCTCTCCATCTGCTAAGCATTCTACGTTAAATTAAACCCAGGATATTTGCTTGGCATATGTTCGGCAGATAAAATATAATATGCTCACTTTGTTAAAGATGGTGCTGCCCACATGGAAGCCCATCACCCAGGTGATATTATTTGCCCTTATGCTTGTGATGGCTGTGGGGAAAAGTTGTAATGTAAGCAGGCCGGGTCGTTATAGTTTAAGGCTTTGTTTTAAGAGTAAGCTCTTCCCAAACCCTTGACTGATTGGATAATGTGAGGTGGTGCACTCTCCTGAGGAATCCCATTATACAGAGACTTCCTTGTTTGTATAATTGGATTAAAGGTTTTGAGTCTATGCTATAAAATGGGAGAGAGCAGTAGCTTGATCTCTCTCTCTCGGTTCCTGAGTTCCTGAGGTTGGTATTAGAGAGGAGAGCAGAGTAAGGCCATGTGGAGGAGAAGTAGCCAAGATGGCAGAGTGCTGAGGAAGAAGCCAGTTTGTTAAGAGTTTGTGCAGGAGGAGATGGGGAACAGAGGTGAATAAGTCTGGTGAGCTAGAAACCTTTGATTCTAGGAAACTCGGATAAGTCAGTAGCTTTGTGAGCACTGAATGTATGGGTTTTGGAGCCAGTGTGTGTTTTTGCTTGCCCGCCGGGTGCAAGCTAGAATTAAAGCTGATGGCTCACCAGTTCGTGGCTCCGGTGTTTCATTGCCATCTGTCCGAATCCAGTGCGAACCTGCGTGGGTCAGGCTGCTGTGATGGTGGCCTCGACTACTGGCTTTACAGCATATTTTTCCACAGAAAACCTCATCCCAGAGTAAAGAATTTAAATATTCAACATCTAAGAGCCATTGCAGGCTCTCTTAGCCTTAAGTTCTGTTGCATGGCCTTAACCAGTGATGGGCAAACTTTTGAGCTTGGTGTGTCAAAATTCGCCAAAAAACCGAGCGTAACTCGGGTGGTGTGTCACTTCGAGAAAAACGGCCTAACTGGAAGTCCCAGAACTAGACACTCTGTGGAGTTCTGTTGTTTTGGCCTACAGACCTCCGGCACAGAGTGTCTACACTATAACAAATGTTTTATCCTCTGCTACTGCACCTGGCCGTGCAGGAGCCGAGGATGAACGTCCTTCTCAGCATGCGGCCCCATACTTCGTGTCATCGAAAATGGATATGCTTGTCAGTGCTGACACATGTGTCATAGTGTTGGGCAGATAAAATATATTATGCTCACTTTGTTAAAGATGGCGCTGCCCACATGGAAGTTCGTTGATATTAATGTGTGTTCTGGGACAGGCTGTGGGCAGGCCAGGTCGTTATAGCCTAAGGCTTAGTTTAAGAGTAAGCTCTTCCCCACACCCTTGACTGATTGGATGATGTAGGGTGGTGATGTAGGGAGGAATCCCATTATGCCTCAGATGGGTGGCTTTGTATCAGAGACTTCCTTGTTTGTATAATTGGATTAAAGGTTTTGAATCTGCTCTAAAGTGGGAGAGAACAGTAGCTTGATCTCTCTCTCTGTTCCTGGGTTCCTGAGATTAGTATTAGAGAGGAGAGCAGAGTAAGGCCATGTGAAGGCCAGGAGAAGCAGCCGAGATGGCACAGTGCTGAGGGAGAAGCCAGTTTGTTAAGAGTTTGTGCAGGAGGAGATGGGAAACAGAGGTGAATAAGTCTGGTGAGCTAGAAACCTTTGATTCTAGGAAACTCGGATAAGTCAGTAGCTTTGTGAGCACTGAATGTGTGGGTTTTGGAGCCCAGTGCGTGTTTTTGCTTGCCCGCCGGGTGCAAGCTAGAATTAAAGCTGATGGCTCATCAGTTTTTGGCTCCTGTGTTTCATTACCGACTGTTCGAATCCAATGCGAACCTGCGTGGGTCAGGCTGCTGTGATAGTGGCCTCTACTACTGGCTTTACACATAGGTTCGCCATCACGGGCCTTAACCATAAGTCGTGTGGGGGAGGAAGGTGTCTGGAAGCACAGTTTTACAAAACACCTCTGGCTAGATGAGATTAAGCTAGGTAGAGAGGCCCCTAGGCAGAGAAGTTATCTGTTTATCTATAATACACGTATTTGGATATCCCACTGACACAAAAGGAGTCAAAAATGATGATCTTATTTCTTTCCTCTATTTCTGCTCACCTTTCCTGTCATCTTTCATGATTCTCTCATTTTTTAGTTCCCATGCTTGAGACTTCATTTATTTTCAACATCTCCACACAAATTTCTAAGTATTCTCAGCAGCTCTTTCACCACGTTTCAGATTTGTTTTATGGGTTTCTTTTTCCTCAAAGCTACACCCGAATCTAAATCATTGCCCTCTCAAGAGCACACATATCTCTGTGACCTGTGGTGGCGCAGTGGATAAAGCGTCAACCTGGAATGCGGAGCCTGCTGGTTTGAAACCCTGGCTTGACCTGTCAAGGTACACACGAAAAGCACCTACTGCAGATTGATGCTTCCTGCTTCCCACCCCCCACCCCCCGCTCTAAAATTAATAAATAAAATCTTTTAATTTTTTTTTTTTACAAGAACAGAGAGAGAGTCAGAGAGAGGAATAGGGACAGACAGGAACGGAGAGAGGTGAGAAGCATCAATCATTAGTGTCTCGTTGCGTTTGTGACACCTTAGTTGTTCATTGATTGCTTTCTCACACGTGCCTTGATCGCGGGCATCAGCAGACCGAGCCACCCCTTGCTGGAGCCAGCGACCTTAGGTCCAAGCTGGTGAGAGCTTTTGCTCAAGCCAGATGGGCCTGCGCTCAAGCCAGATGGGACCACGCTCAAGCTACCGAGCTCGGGGTCTCGCACCTGGGCCTTCCGCATCCCAGTCCGACGTGCTATCCACTGCGCCACCGCCTGGTCAGGCAATAAATAAAATCTTTAAAAAGAAAAAGCACTCAGATCTTCCTGACTTGGAACTATTGTTTTCTGCTCCTTCCCCCTTCTTTTTCTCCTCTCTCTAAAATCAATAAATAAACTCTTTAAAAAATGATCAAAATGGTATCTAACATTCTCTAGTTGTTCTGCAGATATTCAGAAAGACTTGTGTGACATACACTGAGGATACATACAGTCTCACACTTTTCAGATGCAAATTCTACTCTTAGAGAACTTCATTTAGTAGAGATGAGACCTGTATGGGTAACCTATAACTCAGAGTAGACAAGGGCCTTGAAGTGGAGTCCCAGGGAAGTGCCAGGGGACTTGAGAAGGGGAAGAGTTCATTTTATTCTTTTATTTTATTTTATTTTATTTTTACAGGGACAGAGAGAATCAGAGAGAGGGATAGATAGGGACAGACAGACAGGAATGCAGAGAGGTGAGAAACATCAATCATTAGCTTTTCATTGCCTTCACAACATAGTTGTTCATTGATTGCTTTCTCACATGTGCTTTGACCGCGGGCCTTCAGCAGACCGAGCCACCCCTTGCTGGAGCCAGCGACCTTGGGTCCAAGCTGACGAGCTTTTTTGCTCACTCCAGATGGCACTCAAGCTGGCAAGCTCGGGGTCTCGAACCTGGGTCTTCCGCATCCCAGTCCGATGCTCTATCCACTGCGCCACCTCCTGGTCAGGCGGAAGAGTTCATTTTGAACTGAGAAGTTCAGAGGTAGCCCTACTGGAACAAATGCCACCCGAGCTGGGCTTTGCCACATAGGTAGAGTTTGGCTTAGGGAACTAAGAAATTCTGATGGGTTGGAACTAGTATGAGCAAATATATAGGATGGAAGATGCCATGTATATGTGCTTGTGAGCTTCTGGAGGAGCCCTGGAAAGTATACAGACTTTAGAAAAACTATTTGAAGTACTTATGTTTAATAAACATATAATATGAAATGTTTCTTCTTCCTTTTTTTTCAGCTTACAATTGAGCATGAGTCTTCTTATGATTAGTGAGAATGTAAAATTGGCTCGTGAATACGCGTTGCTGGGAAACTATGACTCCGCGATGGTCTATTATCAGGGAGTTCTTGACCAAATGAACAAATACCTATACTCAGTCAAAGACACGTACCTCCAGCAGAAATGGCAACAGGTGAGAAGCGTCATCTATGTATTTAAAATGGTTTCAGTATTTAGAAAATTTCAAAAGATTGTCAATGCTTTTTGCAGTTACACATTGAGAATGTATTATTACATGGATTTGTATATAATGTTACTTGAAACTTGATTTATTATATTAGGAATAGTATATATTCACTATCAGTATTATCAGTTTCACTCAATTATTCTGTTAGGTTCTAATGGCTTTCTTTATTTTTCTGAATGTTTTTAAATTTAATTTTTTATTATTATTAAGTGAGAAGCAGGGAGGCAGAGAGACAGACTCCTGCCTGCGCCTTGACTGGGATCCTCCCAGCAAGCCCCCAGATTTACACATAAATATACATATATATAGAGAGAGTCAAGATTGCTTTTAAAGAATATATTGGTTGTTTGTGAATGGAGCCTTTTATCTTCTGAAGCCAAATTTTTCAAACTGCAATCCACTAGTGAGTTATGAAATTAGTGGATTCTTAACAGCATTTAAAAAGTCAAATAGTATAAAAAACCCAGCAAAGTGAAACTTGCAAAAGTATTATTTTTTATCAAACTTTAAAGTTACAGCTAACTTTTCAACTGCAATCTGAATAAGAACCATAAGTTAGTAATATGGTTTAATTAGCCAGAATATTTAATTCATTTTATCAGAATTCATTTTAAAATTGAAAACAAAGAATTAATGAGCCATTAAAATTTCAACACAGTATCTTGTAATTTACTGGATATCTGATGTCAAAATGGAGGTTTCTGACATCTCTAATAAATGGCCCTAGTTTAATCTTGGCAGTGATTTGTTAGCTATAAAAAGTTAGAGAGCTGTATTCCCCTTTCCAGGTTTGGCAGGAAATAAATGTGGAAGCTAAACATGTGAAGGATATCATGAAAACACTAGAGAGCTTTAAACTGGACAGCACTCCCTTGAAAGCTGCACAACATGAGCTTCCAGCTTCTGAGGGCGAAGTCTGGTCCATGCCTGTACCTGTTGAACGAAGGTAAGTGGAGACCTTTCGAGTCACAGGCCAGCACAGGACACTGATAGGTTATATCCGACAGAGGAACTGGTGGCTGAGAGACAGGGATGGAAGACGGTTTTTTACTGAATAGCTTTTATAATTCTTAAATTGCGTATTATGTGACTATGAACCATTTCAGTAATTTAAATTTTGGTGGGAATAAGCCAAAATATGCTTTTGTGCAGTGAGTTTAAGTAGCAGAGACACCTTACCTTGTGGAAGGAGCGTAGGGCTGGGAATTGGCTGGGCTCTAGCTCTATCTTGGCCACTCTCAGTAGTTGTGGGAAAATCATGTAACCTTTCTAGGCCTAAGATTTTTCTTATAAAGTGCAGGAGTCAAGATGAAAACAGAGCTTCTACAACAAGCTGTAGCAGAATACTGCTGTTCATCAAGCTATACTACTAGATTGAAAAATTAACTTTTTAATTCACAGAAAAAAAGAAAAGATAAAATGTTCTCAACTTTAGGTTTCTCTGGCATTTTTTTCCGGCTTCCTATTACAGGGTGCTAGGAAATGGACAGTTAGTGACAGTGATATTTACTGAAGTGCTCTGAAGAGCCTCTCGTGATGCCTTTCACTGCCTATGTTTTTAACTGACAAGATGTCACTTATCCAGTTCCCTCACATAGTTTGTATTGTGGGTTAAATATATGAATGTATCATAGCATTCTACAAGAGCATTTATAACTTGCAGATTCCTTGTCCCCCTAATCAGTTTGAGAACCTTCCATTAAGATGTTGCTTGCCTGACTGGGCTGTGGCGCAGTGGATAGAGCGTCAGACTGGAACGTGGAGGACCCAGGTTCGAGACCCGGAGGTCTCCAGCTTGAGCGCGGGCCCATCTGGTTTGAGCAAGGCTCACCAGCTTGAGCCCAAGGTCGCTGGCTCCAGCAAGGGGTCACTCAATCTGCTGTAGCTCCTCCCTAACCCCCGTCAAAGCACATATGAGAAAGCAATCAACCAACAACCTAGGTGTCTCAATGAAGAATTGATGCTTCTCATCTCTCTCTCTTCCTGTCTTTACCTCTCTCTGACTCTGTCTCTGTCACAAAATAAATAAATGGAAAAAAAAGTTAAAAAAAGCCAAAACGTTGCTCAAGTGTTTTTCAGTCTGACATTCTATTGTGAGGGCACATTGTTTCCGCAGTGGCGTAGCCACACACGGTATTTCATTTATCTCTCCAAACAGGCTTTCCAAATAAGCTGTATTTTCTATTATATTTCAGATAAGATAGGTGAGGTTACATAAGTTTTCTCCATTATCACAAAGCTGATAACTGGTGGAACTGTGATTTGAACTCAGATACATTTGACTACAAAGTTGACACTCTGCCGTACTCGTCATTCTCAAACTCTAGCATACATAGCAATTTCTTGGAGACACTCATTAAAAATGTAAAAATTTAGTTGACTCCAGTATTTTTGCAAGCATTTCTGTTTTGTTGTTTTTTTTTTTACAGGGACAGAGAGAGAGTCAGAGAGAGGGATAGATAGGGACAGACAGACAGGAGCGGAGAGAGGTGACAAGCATCAATCGTTAGTTTTTCATTGCCGTTGCGACACCTTAGTTGTTCATTGATTGCTTTCTCACATGTGCCTTCACCACGGGCCTTCAGCAGACCGAGCCACCCCTTGCTGGAGCCAGCGACCTTGGGTCCAAGCTGGAGAGCTTTTTTGCTCAAGCCAGATGGACCCACCCTCAAGCTGGCAACCTCGAGGTCTCGAACCTGGGTCTTCCGCATCCCATTCCGACACTATCCACTGCACCACTGCCTGGTCAGGCTGCAAGCATTTCTTGAAGGTACTATTTTTTTTTTTGTGGCAGAGACAGAGTCAGAGAGGCACAGGTTGGGGACAGACAGACAGGAAGGGAGAGAGATGTGAAACATCAACTCTTCGTTGCAGCTCCTTAGTTGTTCATTGATTGATTTCCCATATGTGCCTTGATGGGGGGGTACAGCAGACCTAGTAACCTTGCTCAACCCAGCAACCCTGAGCTCAAGCTGGTGAGCCTTGCTCAAACCAGATGAGCCCATGCTCAAGCTGGTGACCTCAGGGTCTCGAATTTAGGTCCTCCACATCCCAGTCCGACGCTCTATCCACTGCGCCACCGCCTGGTTGGCTTGAAGGTACTATTTTGATTACACATTTAGTCAGCCATGCAGAGATACTGCATTATGGAGCACATGACCTTCCGTCACTGGGGAATCTCTCCTTTTCTCCCCTTTAAGGAGTGAGGAAGTGCCTCATGATATAAGTAGAGAAAAATATGAGTGTATGTATATGTGTATATAATGGTTCCAATGTTGTTTAAATGAAAGGCAATCACAGAAAAGAGGCCATAGGGGGTTAACTCAGGCTAGGGTTTACAGGTAACTTTAAAAAAATTATTTATACTTTATTATATTTTAGTGTCTATTTTCTATTCTTATTTTAGTGAGGGAAAAAGAAATCCATGTTGAAAGGAGTGTGTCCACTTGGCTATCCGGGTTTGTCAGTCTGAACTGGAACCCTCATTGTTCTCTCTGCGTGCAGGTTGTCTGGCATTAGCATCCTCCCAGATTCGCGTTCTCAACTGTCCACGTCTAGGAGTGTCTAGTGCTGTGTCTCTTGGACTCGTTATTGTTACTGCCTTAAGTTGGGCCCTCATCTTGTGCCTCGATAACACTTCTAACCAACAAACATTCCCAGCTTTCTGTGTTTTCTTCATCAGTGTATCTTGCTAAGTATCAGACTGATCTTTCTAAAACCTTTTTAGTGGCACTTAGCTAGCTAAAAGCCACGCCTCTTAGACTGGTGTTCAGATCGTCTGCTGACTAAACCACTTACTGTTCAATACCATCGCTTAATGCTCACCAATATCTTTATATTTTGTATCTCTATGTTCCTTTAGATAGAGTAAGCTCATTTTAAATTTTGTTGTTGTTGTTGATTTTCTACTCTGCAGTTGCACCCTCTTGCTTAGTTCAACTCCTTTGTCTTTTTTATTTTTATTTTTTAGATTTTATTGATTTTTAGAGAGAGGAGAGAAAGAGAGAGAAAGTGGGGGAGAGAGGCGAGAAGCATCAACTCAGAGTAGTTGCTTCCTGTATTTGCCTTGACTGAGCAAGCCCAGTGTTTCAAACTGAACCCCTGTGTTTCCAGACCTAATTTATTTGGTCTTCACAAAGCCATTGCCATAGCACCATGTTTGTTTCACACCTTCAAGTATATACCACTTTGTTTTGCATATCTTTTTTTTTTTTCAGGGAGAGAGAAAGGGACAGACAGATAGGAAGGGAGAGAGATGAGAAGCATTAGTTCTTCGTTGCAGCACCTTAGTTGTTCATTGATTGCTTTCTTATATGTGCCTTGAGTAGGGGGCTACACCCAAGCCAGTGACCCCTTGCTCACACTAGTGACCTTGGACTTCAAGCCAGCGACCATGGGGCCATGTCTATGATCCCACGCTCTAGCTGGTGACCTCAGAGTTTTGAACCTGGGTCCTCAGCGTCCCAGGTTGATGCTTTATCCACTGTGTCACTGCCTTATCAGGCTCTTCTTTTTTCTTAACTCTACTTGAGGTATTTGAGGATAGAACTCTACCTCTTTATTGCTTATTTTAATGGCTCCAACCAAATCTAGCAGCATAGTAAGAGCCTAAAATATACTTGAGAGGTCTGAATCCTGCCACAGAAATAAAAATGTAACGTGGTGATGTGTGTAAATGCAAAGCACTTTGTCCATAGCTAGTGCATGGATCAATTTTGTAATGGGAAAATGGTTTAACCTTTGTGAATTAAAACATGAGAACTGTGATACATTCTAAATAAAATGGTACCCACCTGCATGGATAGTAATGGATAAATGTGAATTCTACATCTGCACTGTATTCTGATTAATACTCTCTTCTCTGATGACTGCTCTGTTTTCAGTTTCCAAGACTCAGACTAATTCCTTAGTTCCTCCTTGATACATAACTGCTAATTTTCTTTCTAAGGAGAGGTGACAGTCACTAGCCTCTGCCATATAGCCGTCCTGCATTCTGTTCCTCTCATTAAATCATCACACACAGCTATGTTAAACGTTAGCTGCTAGATGTCAGTGGCCTTAAGTTCATTCAGCCCTAGCTCATGTTCAGTTATTGCCTTCACTTCTTCAGTTTATAGACTCTTACACACTATTTTATGGTCATTTATATTTGGACCAGCTCCAGGGGTTGATTATGATTTTAATGGTGTTGTGTTTGATTAGACCCTCACCAGGTCCTAGAAAACGCCAGTCTTCTCAAAACAGTGACCCTAAACCACACAGTAATCGTCCAAGTACAACTGTCAGAGTTCACCGTCCCTCTTCATACAATCTTCACAATGACAGAGGGAAAGCTGTTCGTTGTCGGGAAAAGAAGGAACAAAATAAAGGAAGAGAGGAAAAGGTAAATGTTACTGATTTTCATAAATGAAAACTTATTTACTAACTTAAAAATGAAGACTGTGGCCTTGGCCAATTGGCTCAGCAGTAGAGCATCGGTCTGGTGAAAGGAAGTCCCAGGTTTGGTTCCTGGCCAGGGCACACAGGAGAAGTTCTCATCTGTTTCTCCACCCTTCCCCGTTTCCTTTCTCTCTCTCTCTCTCTCTTCCCCTCCCGCAGTGAAGGCTCCATTGGAGCAAAAAGTTGGCCTGGGTGCTGACATGGCTCCGTGGCCTCCGCCTCAGGTGCTAGAATGGATCCAGCCACAATGGAGTAACGCCCCAGATGGGCAGAGCATCGCTCCCTGGTGGGCATGCCGGGTAGATCCCAGTCGGGAGCATGCAGGAGTCTGTTTCTCTGTATCCCTGCTTCTCACTTCAGAAAAATGCAAAAGAAAAGAAGACTGTACAGATTTTAATAATTTTTAGTCATTAAAACTGTCAAACTGCCTGATCTGTGGTGGCACAGTGGATAAAGCGTCAACCTGGGAACACTGAGGTCGCCAGTTCAAAACCCTGCACTGGTCTGGTCAAGGCACATACGGGAGTTGATGCTTCCAGCTCCTCCCCCCTTTCTCTCTCTCTCTCTCTGTCTCCTTTATAAAATGAATTAAGAAAAAAAGAAAGAGAAAAAAAAACTGTCAAACTGCCTGACCAGGTGGTGGCGCAGTGGATAGAGTGTCAGCCTGGGATGCAGAGACCCAGGTTCAAATCCCAAGGTCAACGTCTTGAGTGCAGGCTCACCAGCTTGAGTGCAGGATTGCTGGCTTAAGTGTGGGATCATAGACAGGACGCCATGGTTGTTGGATTGAGCCCAAGGTCACTGCTTGAGGAAGTGGTCACTGGCTCAGCTGCAGCCCCCTCATCAAAGCACATATGAAAAAGCAATCAATGAACAACTAATGTGCTGTAATGAAGAATTGATGCTTCTCATCTCTCTCCCTTCCTGTCTGTCTGTCCCTGTCTGTTCCTCTTTCTTTATCTCTCTCATTAAAAAAAAAAAAACAAAAATAACTGCCAAACTGCCTGACCAGGCAGCGGCACAGTGAATAGAGCATTGGACTGAGATGTGGAGGACCCAGGTTCGAGACCCCAAGGTCGCCAGCTTGAGCGCAGGCTCATCTGGTTTGAGCAAGACTCACCAGCTTGAGCCCAAGGTCGCTGGCTTGAGCAAAGAGTCACTTGGTTTGCTGAAAGCCCGAGGTCTGGGCACATGTGGGAGATCAATCGCTGAACAACTGAAAAGCTGCAACAAAGAATTGATGTTTCTCATCTCTCTCTCTTCCTGTCTGTCCCTATCTGTCCCTCTCTCTGACTCTCTCTGTCTCTGCCACAAAAAGACAAACAAACAAACAATAAACCAAAAATACTGCCAAACTATACTAAAACCTTAGTCATAGCCTGACCAGGCGGTGGCGCAATGGATAGTATCAGACTGGGATGCGGAAGACCCAGGTTCGAGACCCCGAGCTCGCCAGCTTGAGCGCAGGCCCATCTGGCTTGAGCAAAAGCTTGCCAGCTTGAACCCAAGGTCGCTGGCTCCAGCAAGGGGTTGCTCGGTCTACTGAAGGCCCTCGGTCAAGGCACATGTGAGAAAGCAATCAATGAGCAACTAAGGTGTTGCAGCGGCAAAGAAAAACTAATGATTGATGCTTCTCACCTCTCTCTATTCCTGTCTGTCTGTCCCTATCTATCCCTCTCTCTAATTCTCTCTCTGTCCCTGTAAAAAAACAAAAAAACAAAGAAAACCCCTTAGTAATAGTCTGCCTAAGCTAGGATTTTTGCCACTCACTATTCAGCCAATATATTTGGTTGGTTTTGTAATTTTATATCTTGATATAATTTCAGACTTTCAAACAAATTGTAGAAATGGTATGGTAAAAGAATTTTGTATATTCTTTACTAATTTTTGCTAATTACTAATATTTGCCTCTTTTGCTTTATTATTTACTCTCTTTATACCCCGTGTTTCCTGAAGCATTGAGAATAAGTTGTGGGTATTATGTCCTTTTACCCTTAAGCACTATAGACGATTTCCTATGTAGTAGGACATTCTTTCACTTAAACATAATACAGTTAGAAAAAGTCATAAATTTTGCATTGATACAGTACTGTTATCTAATTCACAGAACTTAATAAAATTTATGCAGTTATCTAATGTCGCTATAGCTTTTTCGGCCCTGTGCCGGGATCCAATATAGAATCATGTTGCATTTGGTTCTTGTCTTCCTTTAGTCTGTTGTAATGTGAACATTTTCTCAGCCTTTGTCTTTTATGGCCTGGCCAGTTGTTTTGTAGAATCTCTCTCAATTTGGGTTGTTCTGAGATCTCCTCATGATTAGATCAAGGCTATGCATTTTTTGCAGGGAGACCCCAGACGTGAAGCTTTAATCTTCTATACTGAGGAGGCCCAGGGTGTGTGTGTGTTTTATTACTTATGATAAATTGGATCACTTGGTTAGGGTAATGTCTGCCAGGCATCTCCATTATAAACTTCCTCTTTTTCCCTGTATGATAACACTGGGGAACAAAATTTTTGTTACATCCACAAAAACACTTGTTCTTACCTAATTTGAGTGTGCTGATCTCAAATCTGACATTTTTTTTCTGTAAGCTACAGTTTTTTTGCAAATCAAGATTTTAGGTTTTCATCTTTTTGTAAAATTTTCAACAATTAGTTTAACATAATGAAGTAGAATGTCTTCTTGGGCATCATCTTTGTGAAAATATAATAATTTATATAATGCAGTAAATACACTAATACACTAAAAGATATGATTACATCAGAATTTGTCTACAGTTTCAAAATAGAACATATTAAAACACTTATTTTAATCATAAAATTTGCGCAAAACTTACTTAAATTCTATTCAGGCAAAAATTTGCATTTGTAGCTCTTGCGTTTGTGTACTTGTTGAGGACCATCTCTTTTGATGCTCCAGCAGTAGTCTGCTCATCACTAACAGCTCCAAGGTTTTCGGGAAACTTATCAAGGCGACTGACTGTTCAGGAAGTGAATCTTAACACTCATATTACATCCAGTGTCGTGGAAAGCCAGCAGCATCCTTTGAACCAGAAGTTCTTTGTAACTGTCACAAAAGTCTGCCATGCTGCTTTCTCCTCCTTATTCACATTCTTGGTAAATTCTTCGTCACGTATGAGGGTTCGAATTTGAGGTCCATCGAATATACCTGGTTTTGTCTTCTCGAAAGCCAAGGCAGGAAAAGCAGAAATAATATGTTGAAAGCATTCACTTTCTCTGTTCAGAGCCTAAACAAACTGCTTCATTAAGCCAAGTTTGATGTGAAGTGGGGGAAAAATGATCCTGTCTCAATTAACTATAGGTTCATTCACAATATTTTGCATCCCTACTTCCAGAGCTTCACGTTTTGGCCACTCCTTCTGTGTCCAGTGTTTTTCCTGAGCTCAGCTGTTCTACAAACACAGAAAGCAAGGATACTTCGTGAAACCTCTCTGTTGTCCTAGCAGGAAATTTACCATTTTAAGATCCACACAAATGATCCAGTTATGCTAAATGATCCAGTTATGCTCCTCATACTTCAGAAAGTTGAGGACAATTTTAATTTTTTTTTTTTTATTTATTTATTTTAGAGAGGAGACACAGAGTGAGAGAGAGAGAGAGAAAGAAAGAGAGAAAGGGCGGAGGAGCTGGAAGCATCAACTCCCATATGTGCCTTGACCAGACCAGTGCAGGGTTTTGAACTGGCGACCTCAGTGTTCCCAGGTCGACGCTTTATCCACTGTGCCACTACAGGTCAGGCCAGAAAGTCGAGGACAATTTTTATGTCATTATAATCTTCTTGCAGATGAGTTAAATAACCAATTGGAACCGCTGCATAAACATTACCGTTGTGTAGGAGAACACATTTCAGACTTTGTTTAGAGCTGTCAAGAAATAGCCGCTATTCTGTTGGACTGTAAGTGGTAACACCTTGCTGGCTGAAAAGGCTACTGATATCCTGACAGTAAACTAAGTGTTTGTCTTTGGAAAAAAAGTCCACAAAAATTTTTTCATGCTTCCTGAAATAGGATACTTTAACTAACTGGTGAAGTACACTCTTTTCTTAAAGCCTGGAGGCTAATAACTCAGCTGATTTCTTTGAGAGGCCCAAATCTCTTATTAAGTCATTTAATTCAGGTTGGCTAAACTGCTGAGGGGTTAATGACTGCCTGGCATCTGAAGAAGACCCTTCAGATTCTACAACCGTTTCCTCATGCGTCTTATCAAAATACACTTGATCACCATTTTCACTTTCTTCGTCCTTAGAAGAAATAAAACCATTGAAAACTGGAACCGGGAGTGTCTCAGAGTGTGGGATAGGTCGTATTGCTGGAGGAATATTAGGATATGCGATCATATGCCGTTTTTTCTTGCCGGTGCCCTTTGTATGGATCAGACAGAAATAACAGTCACTGCTGTGGTCCTTAGGTTCACACCAAACCATGGGAATACCAAAAGGCATTTCTTTGCGTTTTCCTTTTGTCCAGTCACGAAGCATTTCCTCACAATTATGACACACAATATGAGGAGCCCAATTCTTTTCTCGATCGCCAAGGGGAACTTGAAAATAGGCACTATATGCACGTGTCACAAATGATGAAATATTGCACCTTTGATATTGAAGTGTGTAACAGCCACATATATAGCAGAAGGTGTTGGGCCTATTATTATTATTTTTTTACATTTTTTTAAATTCTTTTTTTATTTATTCATTATAGAGAGGAGACACAGTGAGAGAGAGAGAAAGGGGGAGGAGCTGGAAGCATCAACTCCCATATGTGCCTTGACCAGACCAGTGCAGGGTTTTGAACTGGCGACCTCAGTGTTCCCAGGCTGACGCTTTATCCACTGCACCACCACAGGTCAGGCATCAGGACTATTCTTACATTTATGCCTACTCGAAGAAGCCATGATTCAATCTTAAAACAAAATAAGAGAGTGTTTTTATCAAATAATAAATTTTTACATTTAAAAACAACTACAATTATGCCTGACCTGTGGTGGCGCAGTGGATAAAGCATCGACCTGGGAACACTGAGGTCACCAGTTCAAAACCCTACACTGGCCTGGTCAAGGCACATATGGGAGTTGATGCTTCCAGCTCCTCCCCCCTTTCTCTCTCTCTCTCTCTCACTCTGTGTCTCCTCTCTAAAATGAATAAATTTTTAAAAAAAATTAAAAAAAAAACAAACTACAATTATGTAAAAGTGATGTTTGTAAAACATTAATTGCCTTGTGGTTATGTTCAAGAGTCGTTGTCCTTTAACTCCTATTTCAAAACCAATGCATGCCATTAACTGTAACAAAAGGAAATTAAAATTGCATAAAAACTAGAGCATACATCAAAAATCGAATTTCAGATTTGGGATCAGAGATGCAGAAATATATAGAAATAGTTCTAAAACCTCATGCAACAGAAAATGAAAAAACAATTGTTCCCCAGTGTTATTTGTGGGAAGATATTTTGAGACATGCAAGTATCCTATTTCTCATCAAAATTTCATCTAGTTGTTCTAGCATCCAGTGATTCTTGTTATTTTTTATTTTTTTGTGTGCGTGACAGAGACGGAGAAAGGGACAGACAGACAGGAAGGGAGAGAGATGAGATGCGCCAATTCTTTGTGGCGGCATGTTAGTTCCTCATTGATTGTTTTCTCATATGTGCCTTGACCGAGGAGCCACAAGAGACCAAGCAACCCCCTGCTCAAGCCAGGGACCCTGAACTCAAGCTGGTGAGCCTTGCTCAAACAAGATGAGCCTGCCCTAAAGCTGGTGACCTCGGGGTCTTGAACCTAGGTCCTTCACGTCCCAGTCCGATGCTCTATACCAGTGGTTCTTAACCTGGGTTCTATCGAACCCTAGGGGTTTGAAGAGTCGGTCTCAGGTTTGGAGAAGCCTCTGCTGCGGAGGCCAGAACAAAGTTACACCGTAATTTGTTGTGAGTTCATGCACTTTGTTGGTTTTGTTCTTTGAGCAAGATGATGTTCATGCACGGCTCATTTTGTGCACCAGTAAAAAAACATATATACCTATGTCTTGAATTTTGAAAAAAAAATTATATTTGCCCGACCAGGCAGTGGCGCAGTGGATAGAGTGTTGGAGTGGGATGCGGAAGACCCAGGTTTGATATCCCGAGCTCGCCAGCTTGAGCGCGGGCTCATCTGGTCTGAGCAAAAGCTCATCAGCATGGACCCAAGGTCGCTGGCTCCAGCAAGGGGTGGCTCGGTCTGCTGAAGGCCTGTGGTCAAGGCACATGTGAGAAAGCAATCAATGAACAACTAAGATGTTGCGACGGCAACAAAAAACTAATGATCGATGCTTCTCACCTCTCTCTGCTCCTGTCTATCCCTCTCTCTGACTCTCTCTGTCTCTGTGGGGGAAAAAAAATTATATTTTATTTATCACTAAAGAAGGGTTCGGTGAATGCGCATATGAAACTGGTGGGTTCGGTACCTCAAAAGAGGTTAAGAACCACTGCTCTATACACTGCACCACCGCATGGTCAGGCACATCTGGGGATTCTTCTCTGAATCATTTATTCCTATGATGCTTGTGAAATCTTGATTTTTTAATGTTAGTATTTTTTTATGTTAAATAATGTACTTCACTTTAAGGAAGAGCTTTGTGTTTTTATGGACTCATGGATTCCTATTTTAGGCAGTGAATTATAATGTTGCTATTGTTATTTGATGCTTAAATTGTCCAAGATTTGCAGAGTGGGAGAGCCTTGAAACTGGATTCTATGTGTTTGTGACATGTACTCGTCATTTTCTGAGTACTTCCTTATTTTCTGGCACAATAGGCTGTTCCAGGCTCATCTGGTGTTTCCCTCTGGTTCCTATTAGTGGGGAATGAGATTTACAAACCAAGATTTTAGTGCCAATTAACATTTTTTTGAGGGTTTGTTCTCTGTTGTAATAAGAAGCATATGGGAATCTCAGTGCTTAGTTCTGTACTCACTGGTTTTCCCTCTTCCCCCTCCTCTGCCAAGGCTATGATATAATAAAGTGCAGGGTAACTTGTTGGGCCAGTTGGGCCGGAAGGGCCTCTCCGTACCACCTGGGCAAAGTGAAAACTGTATAGCAAAATATAAAGCCCTAGTGCTCCTTTCAAAACCTCACATCAGCTTCTACTTTGTCGTTTCTCCTAGATTTACAATCAAACTTTGTAATTCTGCGTGAGAACCTCATCTAGTAACCAGCAAAGCCACACCTTTGAACACAGCCTTCCTTGTTGACAAAGATACAGATGTTCATCTGTCTCCTCTTTTTTGCCATCTGCCTTATTCCCCTCCTCCCCATTTCTGGATGTCGTTGCTCTTGGACAGTCAGTTCCCTTAAGTCCCTGTGCCAGATAGTTCTGAGTCTTCCATCCTGCACTTTCAGTAGCAGGAGTCCTGTTTCAGTTTCTGAAACAAGGGAGGGTGTGTGGAAGGTGACTGATGAATCTGGCCTTACGGAGTAATATCAGTACCAGTTTCCCTGGCCCATCATGTACGGGTGGGGTTATAAGCCTTATAACCATCTATGGTGTGTGGAACTCAGCTCAGTGTCCTAAACCTTTTCCATTTTATATCCATGCTTTTATACTCTTAAGAAATGGTGTATGGAACCTGAAGTACTGTAATCAAGAGATCAGTTATCCAAGAAAAATTAATATCTGCTTGCTAAGGCAGGAAAATATAAACTAAAAAATACAGCACGGTGATTATAAGTATGGGCATTGGATTCAGGTGACCTGTGTTTAAGTACCAACTCCCTCCCTCTCTTCCTCCCTCCCTTTTTTCTTTTTGAGAGAGGAGAAGCATCAATCCATCAATCATAGTTATGACTCTTGAGTTGTTCATTGATTGCTTCTCATATGTACCTTGATGGGAGTGAGGGACTCTAACTGAGCCAGTGGCCCCTTGCTTAAGCCAGTGACCATGGGCTTCAAGACAATCACCTTTGGGCTTATATCTATGATCCCACTCTCAAGTTGGCAACCTGGCGCTCAAGCTGGCAGGGTTTTGAACCTGCAACCTCAGCGTCCCAGGTTGACACTCTATGTGCTGCGCCGTCACAGGTCAGGCCATGAACATGTTTTTTATCTCCATATATGTAGACCTTTGAATTTTCATCCTCATTGTGTAGTTTTCAGAATACAATTCTTACATATGTTTGTCAGATTTAATAACTATTTCATTCTTCTAAGTGATTGTAAGTATTTAGTATTGTGTTTTCAATTTCGGTGTCCACATAGTCATTGCTAGTGTATAAAAATACAATTAATTTTAAAAATTATTTTTTAACATTACAGTTAAAATATATGTAACTTAAACTTACCATTTAAATCCTTTTAAGTGTGTAGTTCAGTGCAGTTGAGTACATTCACACTGTGGGACCATCACCACCACCCACCCACAGAACATTTAAAATTTTGCCAAACTGAAATTCTGTACCCATTAAGCATTTACTCCCTGTAAAGGAGAACTGTACTACAAGTATGTAGGGTTTTTCCCATGCCAGGCAAATAGTCTGTCACCAGCTGGGTGCCACAATGTAACTCCATTTTGACAGTTGTCCATCTGGAGTTAGCATCCCATTCCACACGTTGAGGGCTCAGCCTCTTAGGACTGCTCCCTTATCAGATGCTAATCGCTAGTCCAGTTGTCAGCTGTGCTTCTGACCAACTTGTATAAACTCGGGATTGTCAGGAGTCTCTGCTTGGGCCTGATAATTCACTAGAGCAGCTCACAGAGCTTAGGAAAACAGTTCACTTACCAGATTTCTGGTTTATTACCAGGGATATAGCTCAGGGTCAGCCAGATGGAGGAGCTGCATAAGGTGAGAGTTATGTAGGAAGCAGTACAGAGCTGCCAGGCCCTCTCCAGATTAATTAACTTTTAATTGAAACAGTGGATTTGGATTTTGCAGTTATAATTTTGCCAGCTTTAAAACAACTGGTATA
Source organism: Rhynchonycteris naso (assembly GCA_037038555.1). Taxonomy (NCBI): domain Eukaryota; kingdom Metazoa; phylum Chordata; class Mammalia; order Chiroptera; family Emballonuridae; genus Rhynchonycteris; species Rhynchonycteris naso. Next base: position 296,890,483 of record CM072997.1, on the reverse strand, counting down.
AACCCAGGAACTTATCTCCTGGTTACTTGGTGCCTCTTCAACTTTATTTTGTGCATCAAAAAGGAATGTACATTCTTTGTCACCTCTCCGCCACTTTCTTTCACCTCCCAGTAGCTGTTACTATTTTCACTTAGAGCAACTTACTATGTCAAAGTGAACTTAAATGAAATTGTACTAGTTCAGCTAATTCAGTGAAGTCCTATTAAAAATGTCAACATTTGAAATTCCGTAATTTCTCTTTCCTGACCTATTTTAGAATTGTTTCTCCCGTCTGCCCTGCTTAGTTTTGCTTTTTCTGCAAACATGCCCTCAGCACTGTGTTCGGTGGGAGAAAAGAAAGCGCCTTCTACTTGTGCCTTCCTGGGCTTACAGTGTACATTTCCAGTAGTCAGGGACAGTGCCTTCTTTCCACCCTCACAGCCGCTAGCACAGACTATCTGGGAATGAATAACAACTTCATAAATACTTAGAAGATAAGATAACCTTCTCTTCTTCCAAATGTTAAACAATACCTTCTTTGTACCTTTATGTTAGTATTACATAGGCATAGACTGTAAATTGTGAGACAGATGCTCATTTGGTCATCTAGTATAAGACATTGAATATCATAAATGTTGGTTAAGTCTAGACAGCATTGACAGATAATCAGGTTATGGGCAAAATAATATTATGGAGTTGGTTTAATGATCCTGGTATAAGGATCAGTATAAGATTATTTACACTAATGCAGAACTTCATAAATTTTCTTGGCTCATAAAATTTGTGTTTCAGTAATTTTTTTCAGGGCGCCTCTAGGGCAAAAAGAATACGTATTCATTTATGAAGAGATTAGGTTCAAAGAACTTTATGTCTTAACAACACCTACTGGACATGGTAGAGTTTCTCAGACCTTGGAATCAGGGTGGACATTCTACTCCAAACCTCTTCCGCACTGGTTTTTCCCACTATATCTTTTATCACAGCAACTGCCAAAAACCTACCTTCCCAAAATAGGGCATTTCTGAAAGGAGTGTGGCAGCCTCCGTGCAGAAACTGGGAGCTGCTTCGGGCTGGTAGTTCATCCAGCGTCCAACAGATGTTGCCGTGCTTTCCCCAGAAATGTAAGGTCTCCTCCAGGGCCCTGAGTTTGCCGTTGTGCCCTGGAGTACTTTAGTATATAGTGTGGGGTCTGCGGTCCTTGTGACTGTCATCACAGAGCACGTGAGGGGATCTCGCCTACGGACTGAGATGTCTCCTTTGGAGGGTGAGGGTGGGCAGGAATAGTGAAGAGGGATGTTTTAGGAGCATTGATGAGGACTGAGTAGATCAGGGGTCGGGAACCTATGGCTCGCTAGCCAGATGTGGCTCTTTTGATGGCTGCATCTGGCTCGCAGACATTTTTAATAAAAAATATTTAATAAAAAATAAAATGTTAAAAATATAAAACATTCTCATGTATTACAATCCATTCTTTTTTTACCTCTCATGTTCATGGTTGCGGGTGGCTGGAGCCAATCACAGCTGTCCTCTGGGACAACAACAAATTTTTATCGGATAATGCTTAACATACATGGGTCGTTGTATGGCTCTCACGAAATTACATTTTAAAATATGTGGCGTTCATGGCTCTCTCAGCCAAAAAGGTTCCTGACCCCTGGAGCAGATGCTTAAAGGCTGAGCCACAGTCTTAAATTATGTCTGTGTTGTTTCCTCTGAAGCTTTGAGGTGTCGCACAGATCTGATGGTCACTGGTGACCACAGTTAATCTCAGCATTAATTTTTGATTCTCATCAGTTTATATGCATATTTTTAACACCTTTGTCATAGTTTTTGTGTAAAAATCAAAAGTGAGTAGGAAACTCTGATGTAGGTGTACGAGGATGACTGATCTTTGATTTGGCCCTTATATGTACTATTATATTAGCTTTTTAAAAAATATCACCTGTGGCCACTTCATTTCTGACTCACAGAAACAAAACAGAATTTTTGAGTCAATTAATAGTTCTTGTTTTTTCCTCCTGATGTAGAACAAATCACCTGCTGCAGTTCCAGAACCAGAGACAAATAAATTTGATAGTACTGGATATGATAAGGACTTAGTAGAAGCTTTGGAAAGAGATATAATTTCTCAGAATCCCAATATTCGGTGGTAAGTTATAATAATTGGGTGCGGTTGTGGCTTTTGGGAGAGAAGCTGGAGCGAATGTGGGCATGCACTGAAGGTCAGTCCTGGGGTGAACCAGAGGACGTGCAAGGAGTGTGACATTCAGAGCAAAATTCCACTTCGGTGCAGGCTGTGCCAATTTTTTGTCTGAGACTTTTTAATTTAACAAAGTAAATAATAATAAAATAACTTTTATTAAATAAAAAGATCTTAATACAGAATGAGAATAGATCACAAAAATTTCATCTCTTTTGGACATCCAGTGGTGAAGTGGCAGTGACTTGTGCCTGTGTGCTGCTTGTTACCTATATGTTTATCCAATACTTCTGCTTCTATTTCCTGTTTAGAGCAGTGGTTCTCAACTGTATTAATATTATATCTAGTCAAACTACTATAGCCTATAGTCATAAAAGTTCCCTTTCCCATAAAGTTTTGTTCTGTTGAATATATTTTTTGTTAAAACCTCATTATTTTTAGGTATGGTTTTAGGGGATGTTTTAAAAAATATTTCTTGGTATTTGATATTTTCATTAAAATGTGAATATATATTTTCATTAAAAATACTATGTGTAGCCCTGGCCAGTGGCTCAGTGAATAGAGCATCAGCCCGGCATATGGACATCCCAGGTTCAGTTCCTGGTCAGGGCACACAAAAGAAGCAACCATCTGCTTTTCTCCTCCTCACTCTCCACCTTCTCTCCTTCCCCTCCAGCAACCAGTGGCTCGATTGGTTCGAGCGTTGGCCTCAGGTGCTAAAAATAGCTCAACTGATTCGAGTGAGCATCAGCCCCAGATGGGGTTGCCAGGTGGATCCTGGTTGGGGTGCATGCAGGAGTCTATCTCCCCTCCTCTCACTTAAAAACAATACTATGTGTGCAGTGGTGGTGGTGGAGGTGGTGGTAATGGTCATCTTGTGGTTGGAGATGACTTCATAGCAGTCTCGGTGATACTCTTTAACTTTGATGTCTACCTCTTCATAGGGTTGGGGGCAAAGCAGCAGTGAAACCTGTCCCTGCTTTATGCCCTTTTTATTCTTTATTAATTTTTAATGGGCTCATTCTTAGATCATGGGGTTTATGGAACGAGCATCATTATTAAGAGCAGGATTTAAACATGAGATGGCATAATACTTAGTGGGCCTGTAGACCTGTGTTCTCGTTCGCCAGGCTGAGACTCATCACTGACAGAAACAGTACAGATTGTGCTTTCTATGTACCAGCTGTTATGGCCTCTTTGCAGTGACTTAGGTCACTAGTGCCAAGGGAGAGGCTTCTGTCAGCTACATCCAATCATGTGCTGTCAGTGGTTCTCAAGAAGGATGATGTAGAGTTCAAAGTACAACCTGTGGCTGATAAAATATTTTCTTTTTCAGGGATGATATTGCTGATTTGGTAGAAGCTAAAAAGTTGCTTAAGGAAGCTGTGGTGTTACCAATGTGGATGCCAGAATTCTTTAAGGGCATTAGGAGACCATGGAAAGTAAGTTTATTGCTATTATGGCATTGTAAAAGCAAATGGCAAATTCACTGCCACGTACGGCATGTCAATATTTATCTGTATTAGGGGAAGTGGAGGATGAAGTAGTAGAACAGGTAAGGAAGTTTTAAGTTACAATGTGTCTGTTGTGTTATTTAGAATTTGTAGACCAAAAACTATTTCAAGGTTCCCAGAATAAGAAATCAGTGCAATATTACCATGGAAGGTTGGACACATAGATTTAGAGTAAGCTTGTATTTGCAAATGTGAACAAGTTGCCTAATGCATGCAACTCCTTTTTATGTGTCATGTTGCAAACTTGTATCCTGTTCTTAAGAAATTAAGACATTTGCATCTAAAGCAGATATTTTTCTTCAGAAATCAGACATATCTGCATCTAATGAGGACTTTTTAATATCAAGGGCTGATCTAAAAGGAAGACTTTAAAAAACTCTTTCTTGGATTTGGAAAATGTGCTGATGGTATTAATTTTAAAAGTCTCTAAATGTTAGGTGATAAGCAAGATACAAAATTATAGATATTCTTTGAGTAAAAGTATGTAAAAAAAATAATTTATTTGAACAAAAAAGACTAGCAGGAAATACATCCAGATACTAATGATACCTGTGTTTGGGTATGGTGTTGTAATATCAATATGATAATATTGATAGTATTTTTTCTTATCTCTGAGTTGAAATTTTAATGTCATTATTTTACTTTTGTAATGGACTTGCTATTAAGTATCCTTCTGTTTACCTTTCTATTTGTCTTGATATTTTATGTAAGTTGGTTGAAAAGCGATCCTTACTAATGGAATCTTGTGAATTACAACAGTGACAGATAAGTCCTTCCTTTGCACTGTTACGTTTCCAACAGGGAGTGCTAATGGTTGGCCCGCCCGGCACAGGAAAGACCCTCCTTGCTAAAGCAGTAGCTACGGAATGCAAGACCACATTCTTCAACGTCTCTTCATCAACCCTGACTTCTAAGTACAGAGGAGAGTCTGAGAAACTCGTTCGTCTTCTGTTTGAAATGGTGAGTCTGAGGCAACTCTAATGATTTTCTCTAAAGGGGAGGAAGTGAGTTGTAACTGTCTCCATAGCGTAGAATAGCTGGGCGGAATGCCATCGTGCCCAGAGCGTACCTCCTGTAGCCAGCACCCTTTACTAATGTGAATGACTTGAGTAGTTCTTTGTTCCCTACTTCTGGAGGAAGAGCTGTCTCTGCTAGCTTATGGGCATGCTCACATTGTGGCATCTGCCTTACTAATCTGCTATAGGAATTGGAGATTGTTTTAAAATCAGTAGGCTGAGTTACAGTATGGTAAAGGCAGTATGATAACAATAATGCAAAAAAGGTAAAAATCATACATAGTGTGGATCTTAGATCACCTGCCACCTACGAGCTATACCAACTACCTGAGTTTAATGACCCAATCTTTGGCTTAAGTTCTTTGCTCCTTACTTTATGTTCTTCTGTTCCCACCAATAAGTAGGAGAAATGTAATTTAACAAGTTCTAGTATTCAGATTGACTATAGATGTCTGCCTCTCTCGATTGCCTGCCCTTAACCCCCCAGAATTGCTCAAGGCGAGCAAATCTCAAGGCCTTTGTTTTAAATAAGGCTACTTAAATGTTACTTTAAAATGTCCAGGATTTTTAATATGAGATGGTGACAAATACATACAAAGAGTTGATTTAACTGTATAATTTTTGTTGTCAAGAACTTTCAAGTGTCAGGAACCTAAACAAATGAGTTTAAACAAAAAGAATAATACATTGGGTCAGGTAACTGGGGATTTTCACAAGTTATGTTTTAGGTTTTTAGATCTAGCACGGTCCTGCCATTCAGATGTCCTCGGAAATGTCTCTGACGTTTGGCTGTTTGCCTCTGTTATAGGAGGCCTACGTGGTACCTAACATAGCCATCGGAGGCTTAAGCCTGGTTTTTACTGCCTTGAGGGTAAGACTAAACAAACTAGCCCTCATTTCCTACTTGTCCCAACAACATTCCAGGAATTGATGTTTGGCCTGTTTGAGTCCCATGCCCATGCCTGAACTTACCATTTTGGTCTTAAGAATTCGAGTGATCTGAGTGGCCATGGAGTCATACCCCTGTGATTCCTAGAGTTGGCCTCTTTCCTAAGTGTGGAATAAGAAAGAAAGAAAGTCTTTTTTTTAAAAAAAAAAGAGTCTCTTGCCAGAAGGCAGCAGAACAATGGGTGCTTACTCCCACTCCAAGTCTCTCGATAGTACTTTCCCAGGTCACTCAAAGCCGATTTTATATGTGCCACATAGCCTCCGATTTAAGTCAGTTATTTTGCACACCCTCCGAATTTGGGAAGAATAGGTCTAGTAGTTTTTACATAGTGTGACAACAGATTGGAATTTAATTTCTGTCAGTGTAGGTAGATGGTTTCTGGCTAGAATTGCAATTGAAAATTTTCTTAGATGCCTTTATTCTTTTCTGCTGCTTTATTAAAAATGAAATTATCCCTTTGGAAGGAATAGATGACTTGGGATTCAAAGTTTTAATTAGAAAGGATGTGAGAGTTAAATATAGTATGATTTTCCAAGTGAACAGACTAAAACTAAATCCATACTTTGGAGGCACAGTACTTTTAACAGCTAAATGCCTCTTTAAGAATACTAGATTCTAACCTCATGGTCTATAAAAAAGTCGATAGACCCAGTACAATCTGTGTTCACATCTTTAATGTTCCCTTGCCATTATGGACTTTTATATTTAGAAAAACCTTTAAATTGCTGTTTGTTCACTCAAGTTCTGTGTTGAGAAATCTTTGTCATCATTTAGGTTCTAACTTTCTCGTGCAGTGATTCTGTAATTTTAGATATTTCATTTAAAAAGTGATTAGCAATAAACTTGTTTAGTTACTGTAATAAATTGCTTCTTCAGACTCCTTAAAAGGGGGTTGCTGTTGAGTCTTACACAGCTATTTACTAGGTTAATACTTGACTAGATCTGTTATTTAATGGATCAGTCTTTTCTTTGGTTTGAGGAAGAAATGCATTTAAAGTACAAAAATAAACTTGGGAGGTATTTTTCTGCTATAAAAAGAAGTGAAATATTTGCTACAGTACAGATGAACATTGAAAACATGCTAAGTGAAAGAAGCTAGACACAAAAGGCAACATATTGTATGATTCATTTATTTGAAATGTACAGAATGGTGAAATCCATAGCATAGAGAAAGAAAGTAAATTAGTGAGTGCTAGGGATTGGGAAAGGAAAAAGTGGGTTATCTTTTTGAGGTGCTGAAAATATTCTGAAATTGCCTGACCTGTGGTGGTGCAGTGAAAAAAGCATTGACCTGGATGGAATACTGAGGTTGCTGCTTCAAATCACTGGGCTTACCCTGTCAAGGCACATACAGGAAGTAACTACTATAGAGTAGTTGCTTCTTGCTTCTCCCCCTTCTCACTCTCCCCTTTCTCTCTCTCTCCCTCCATCCCCCTTTCGCAAAAAATCAGTAAATAAAATCTTATATATATTCTGAAATTTGATAGTGGTGATGGTTACACAACATTGTCATTATAATAATTTAAACTGAATTGTACAATTTAAAGTGGTTTAAATGGTAAATTTTGTTATGTGAAAAAAACTTGGGCCATAGAAATCCACTCTCCTAGTTGACTACTTAAGAGGATAAAAAAAGTTTTTGTCAAATGAAAAATGGCAATTTATTTAGAGTATCTTAGAAGGAATCTATGATTTTATTTAAGATAATGGTTCTCCCTAACGAATTTCTTTTCTAGAAGTTGAGAACACTTAACCAATATCTGTAAATGTTTTTCCATCATTTATTCATATTTTTGTAAGACAGGACAATCCTATATTTCTCATAAGTAAATATATACACAGTTAAGAGTATTGAATGTAAAAAACTGCCGTACAATACGTAGGTATATAAGTCTGTACTGGAGACTATTTTAGTTCTGTCCTCTCCCCAATGTTAGGGCAATAGGGACAGCACAAGGTGGCACACTCCTCAGCTGTTCTCTGGGTGTTCAACTATAGATTGTTGTTTTTTTTAATTAATTAATTTATTTTTACAGGGACAGAGAGTCAGAGAGAGGGATAGATAGGGACAGACAGACAGTAACAGAGAGAGATGAGAAGCATCAATCATTAATTTCTCATTGCCATTGCGACACCATAGTTGTTCATTGATTGCTCTCTCACACGTGCCTTGACCGCGGGCCTTCAGCAGACCGAGCAACCCCTTGCTGGAGCCAGCGACCTTGGGTCCAAGCTGACGAGCTTTGCTCAAGCCAGATGGGCCCGTGCTCAAGCTGGCGAGCTCGGAGTCTCGAACCTGGGTCTTCCGCATCCCAGTCCGACGCTCTATCCACTGCGCCACCACCTGGTCAGGCTAGATTGTTTTTTAAATGAAATAAAAACCTCGTGTTGCATGGTTTCTTCCTTTAGGCCCGGTTTTATTCTCCAGCCACCATATTTATTGATGAGATCGATTCCATTTGTAGTCGCAGAGGGACTTCTGAAGAGCACGAAGCAAGCAGAAGGGTGAAGGCCGAGCTGCTGGTCCAGATGGACGGTAGGCACATACGCAGGCATGAGCTGCCAGGCCCTGCTCCTGCGCCAATCCCCAACGGTGGCCAGAGGGGCTGGCGAGTGGGTGCAGGAGGCGGACAGCATTACGTTGGGTGCACTAAGTTCATGCCAGAAATAATGGCCTTTCGCAGGGCACCTTTGCTGATCTCTTATTTTTAGCAAAGGAATAGAAATAAATGAATATAAATTGGCCTTAGAGAGGGTATGCATGCTTTTGACAAATTTTAAAAATTGGTATGTAGTTGAGTTGAGCTGGTCTTTTCATTAAATCTATTTTGAGTCACAGTTTTTGCATACTCATTTTCTTGGACTACAAGTTCACCTATATGCCAGTTAGTTTTAGAAGTCTTTGGGAGGCTTGATTTTTATTATCTTATGATGTTGTGCTAAATATGTGATGACTTAAGTAGTCAAGCTTTATTTTGTATGTTACTATCTTTTTCTGTCTCCTTACCCTACTTTTAGGTGTTGGAGGTGCTTCTGAAAACGATGACCCTTCCAAAATGGTCATGGTTCTGGCAGCTACTAATTTCCCCTGGGATATTGACGAGGCTCTAAGACGGCGTCTTGAAAAAAGAATCTATATTCCGTTACCGTCAGGTATACTCATATGGATCTTGTCAGAAAGCTCACGTTAACCTCATTTCGCTTAGAAACTTTAAGATTTGGTTTTAACGTTCCTTTGAGAGACAAACATAGCATGTCTTTCCTTCCATTAACCAGTGTGGCTGTCTCCAGAGCCTGAAAGCTGTGACACTAAAGAATCTTAAAATCCAGTAAGGGATGGCTCTGAGATTTTTAAGCAAATGAACTCTTAAGGTTCAGAAAACCACTTCTCACACAAGGTGGAGTTGAAAGAAAATAATATTGTGTTTATGTTGGAGCTTACGTTTTTAAATTTGTTCCTATCATTAGCAAAAGGCAGGGAGGAGCTCTTACGAATAAGTCTGCGTGAGCTGGAACTGGCTAACGATGTTGACCTTGCAAGTATAGCAGAAAACATGGAAGGTTATTCAGGTGCGGACATTACCAATGTATGCAGGTATGAATTCTTTTCCTAAGCATAGGTGGGTCTAAACTTACACTATGAAGTCTTTTTTTTCTTTTGGTGAGAGAGACAGAAAGAGGGATAGACAGGGACAGATAGGCATGCAGACAGGAAGGGAAAAGATGAGAAACATCAATTCTTTGTCGTGGAACCTTAGTTGTTCATGGATTGCTTTCTCATATGTGCCTTGACCAGGGGGCTACAGCAGACCGAGTGACCCCTTGCTCAAGCCAGTGACCTTGGGCTTAAGCCAGTGACCTTGGGCTTAAGCCAGCGACTATGGGGTCATGTGTATGATTCTACGCTCAAGCTAGATGAGCCTGTGCTCAAGCCAAAGACCTCAGGGTTCCAAACCTCTATCCAGTGTCACCTCCGGATCAAGCTAAACTTGTAATATGAAGTCTTTACAAAGACACAAGATCTGGTATTTAGTGATCTTATATGTCAGTGGAGAGTTTGCAGTTCATTTGAAAACTGTAAGTTCAAGTTAATGTTAGAACAATGGGTGTAAAACAAAAACAGTAATTGTTTTGGATTAAAACAATGTTGGTGCATTCATTCCATATACTGTTATGTAGGAAATATAATTGTGAAATAGATTTGGCATACTCAAGTACAATCTCATTTTCAGTGAAAATATCTCAAATGTGATGGGAAAGCAATAAAAAAAATGACTGCTTTAATCCAGTTGATTGGTACATTTTGTCCTAATCTAAGTATTAGCTCAGACGCCTTAGCAAAGGCTTGACAGCATTAGTTTCCCCATCTCAGAAGTAAGCCTGTGGTGTCAGGCTGTTTCATGTGAGGGTTTGTGAAAATGCGTGTACGTATAAAGCAGCCATATGTTGCCGCCTCTTTGCACAAATGATGACTGCTATTAAGAGTAAAACTTGGTGAAAGGAAAGAGGTCCCTAAATCTGAAGTTTCTCTTTAAAAATAGCACTAAGTACAGGGGGAAAGGAGAAACCACCTAACTTGCTTTTCTTACATTACACATGTAGGAAATATATGAGGTTCTAGCTCACAGGTTTTCATTCAATCAGAATATCACTCTGGATTTTCTGTCATTTAAAACCTAGGGATGCATCCTTGATGGCAATGAGAAGGCGTATTGAAGGGCTGACCCCGGAGGAAATCCGAAATCTTTCAAGGGAAGAGATGCACATGCCTACAACTATGGAAGATTTTGAAATGGCTTTAAAAAAGGTCTCGAAGTCAGTATCTGCTGCAGACATCGAAAGATATGAGAAATGGATAGTGGAGTTTGGATCATGCTAGTTCTCACATGTAAACTGAGAGAAACCTGCCTTAAGTGTTTGACTAATTAAATGTAGTATTTCATTGCACTGAGTGCTATATTTTTTTAAACTTTCTTAATAGTAATAAGATAAAAAAAACCCAACAGTGTATGATTCTGAATAAAGGCAGTTTTTTTAAAGTTGCAAGTAATTTGTTTTCCTTCAGCATTACCGATTTCTTCAACTTACCGTGAATGTTGCAACACAAATGCTGTTACTTAGTTTGGAAAACTGTCTTCACGTGCACTTCTAACTAAGTACAGCATCGTCTACTGTCTGCGGCTGCGGCTTCTTCTAGAGTAAGACTGGCTCTAGCTCCTTGGGTGTTGCTGGAAAACTGATAATGCCTGAACAGCTTTACACAAGTAGCCAGTTGAAACACGCCATCCTGCCTGCCTTGTGTTAGGGTAGCTTCCCTCCATTTCCTAGGAGATCCTTCACTTTACTGTGCATCTACAATGAAAAACATATGTATCTATAGGCAACCTTGCCCGACTTGATTCTGACTACCCAGGGAGAGGCTGCACTGCAGGCCAAGTGGATACTTCTAAGCCAGTGCTGCTCACTGTACTCGAATGAAGCCATTCACTCATGGGTACTAAGTATTATTAACAGTTGATGGTGTAAGTAAAATAAATGAAATCCAAGTTAATGGTATAAAATTTTAGATAAGATTTATGATTACTTGTTTTAAAAAAAATGTGTCATCCCAACTCTAGAAAACAGAACATCAAGAAGACTGAGGGCCTTGCCACGGTAGCAAAGTCTCACTGGGGAGGGGAAAGGCAGGCCGGCAGGCCGCGGCCTGCCGAGCCTGTACACTCCCAGATGGCCACGTAGCGCCCTACGTTGTTCTCGCCAGAATCTACAAGCTCACGCTTAATGGATGGAATAAGACCGTCATCATTCAGGCTAGAACTGGTGATTTCTAGCAACTTAAAGAGGGAGGAAGGACATAAAGAAAAGGTATAACTAGCTGAGTGACTTTAGGATCCAAATTGTAAAGTACTTGCTTTTATTCTATAATATAGATACAGTATACTTCACAGGGCTGTTATATCTTATTAAAAACAGCTGGGCAAAATGGAGCACATGAGTCCTTTACTACCTGCCGTCCTTCCTCCACACATTCATACCTGTCTAGCCTAAATCAGTGGTTCTTATCCTGGTTTCTGTCAAACCCTAGGGGTTCGATGAGTCGTTCTCAGAGTTTCGGAGAAGCCTCTGCTGTGGAGGCCAGAATAAAGTAATACCGTAATTTGTTGTGAGTTCATGCACTTTGTTGGTTTTGTTCTTTGAGCAAGGTGATGTTTATGCACGGCTCATTTTGTGCACCAGTAAAAAAACATATACCTATGTCTTGAATTTGGAAAAGAAAAATCATATTTTATTTATCGCTAAAGAAGGGTTCGGTGAATGCGCATATGAAACTGGTGGGTTCGGTACCTCAAAAAAGGCTAAGAACCACTGGACTAAATATAGTGGTTTTAAAAACCACTCATTACTTTCTTTTTTTGTATAATGTGTTTAAAATGATGGGTTGCAATAAAAAAATGTTATTAATAAAACAGAATAGAAAGTATCTTTCAAATGGAGTAAAGATAAGTATTATACATAGTAGATCACACTGTAAAATACAGTCAATATCGGTAATGGTTTAAAACTAAAGTAAGACCAAACACTACTATCAGATAAATAGCACTGTGCTTAGAACCACAAGAAAAGGTACAGTCTAATTCCATGAGATTGATGGTCCTACGGACTGATTTGAGCCTGTTTTAGCCAGTGTACGTGAAAAGAGCTATTATATAGAAGTAATTCTCATTTGGGCAAAATTTTTATATCAAAAAGACTATTTTTTCCTCAAAAAAAAGTTTATTTTAGAGTGAGAACATGTCACTATCCTTTTTAAATCCTGACACATTCAAGGCAAGTGGTCTTGGTACAGGATACAATCAAATCATGATACACTTTAGTGATTTTTATACCGAGTCACATACTTAGTATAAAGGCACATTTTACTGAATATAAAAATAAGTGTTAAGTTCTTGAGCTTTTAAATTAGAATTTCATAAAGTGCTTTTTATAAAGTCTTATATATTATAGTAATTCAGTGGGTATCATTTCCTTAACAAAGGCACCTTGTAAAGTATTGGCACGTAGCATTTTGTCTTGCCCTTTTTTTCCTTTCTGGTAACTTCAAAGTTTCTTCATGTGTCTTCTCCACTTTGTTTAAATTTTCCTTAACGTTTCATCATCTGAGTAGCCAGCCCTGTTATGGAATAAGGTGAACTTTAACTTGACATTTTAAAGGTCAAGTTTTAGGAGTTGAGCAATTTCTCTAGTGTGTAAACTGATTCTTAATGACTTAAAGAAACATTCAAGTGGCAGATTTAGAGCCAAAACATTAATTCAGAGTCCACAATTTGAGATGATGTTTTAAATACATGTTTTATCTTCAAGGTTTTCCGCTGTTTTCTCAGGACCATCTGCATATAAGTTTTCAGCTTTCACAGGTATAACATTAACTTTGTCCAACTGAAGAATTCCTCTGAAATATAAAAATTAAAATTAAACATTTCCTCTGTCTATAGTTTGATAGCAAGATAGGGCTACTTCAAGGTTATAATTAAATATATACCTGGAGTTAGGTGATTTGCTTCATTTTATGTAGTTTATAATGGCTGTACAAACTCTGAGAGTCCAAAGTTCACTTTAAGCAAACTAACTGGGGGAATAGAAAGGTCTAAGAGGAAGTTCCTTACTTGGTACTGTAGGAAAGGAAAGGATAAGGTAAGAATAGATCTCTGAAGGCGGAGAGTTAGAGCCCTAGATTTGCACAGGTTAGGCAAAACAAAACAAAAAACTAGATCCAAGCAGCTTTCTAAACAGTATTCACCACTTGAATGCAACCTTAGATTTAAAAAGAAATAATAATTCTTTTGCCTGACCAGGCCATGGTGTAGTGGATAGAGTGTCAGACTGGGATGCAGAAGACCCAGGTTCGAGACCCCGAGGTCGCCAGCTTGAGTGCGGGCCCATCTGGCTTGAGCAAAAGCTCGCCAGCTTGGACCCAAGGTTGCTGGCTCCAGCAAGGGGTTGATCAGTCTGCTGAAGGCCCACGGTCAAGGCATATGTGAGAAAAGCAATCAGTGAACAACTATGTTGTCGCAACGGCAACGAAAACCTAATGATTGATGCTTCTCATCTCTCTCTGTTCCTGTCTGTCTGTCCCTATCTATTCCTCTCTCTGACACTCTCTCTGTCCCTGTAAAAAATAATAATAATTCTTTTGCCCTAGCCAGTTGGCTCAGCGTTAGAGCGTTGGTCTGGTGTGTAGAAGTCCTGGGTTCGATTTCTGGTCAGGGCAATCTGTTTCTTCCCCTACCCCCTGTCTTCTGCTCCTGCAGCCAGGGCTCAATTGGAGCAGGTTAGCCGGGGAACTGAGATGGCTCCATGGCCTCTGCCTCAGGAGCTAAAATAGCTTGTTGTCGAGCAACAGTGCAGCGGCCCCAGATGGGCAGCACATCAGCCCCAGACAGGGGTTGTCAGGTGGATCCCTGTCGGGGCTCATGCAGTAGTCTGTCCGCCTCCCTGCCTCTCACTTGATAAAAAATAAAAAATCAATTCTTTTTTTAAAACTTACTCGTTTTAGAGAGGAGAGAGAGAGAGAAGGGAGGGGAGGAGCAGGAAACATCAACTCCCATATGTGCCTTGACCGGGCAAGCCCAGGGTTTCAAACCAGTGAGCTCAGCGTTCCAGGTTGATGCTTTATCCACTGCACCACCAGGGGTCAGGCCACAACCTCAGGTCTTTAGACAGCATTTCTCCTTTTGTTACTAATGTCCCTGACCAGAGTGGAGAGCTGTGCATTGGTTTCAAGACCCAATACTGCAAGTTCAGTGTAATCCCAATCAAACCAGCAACACAATTAGTTTATACAAATAAACCCACTGTAAAGTTCACAGGGGAGAAACATCAAGAATTCTTTAGAAAGAACAGTGAGGAAAAGAGACAGCTGCCCTAACTAGCTATTACAGATTTACTAAGACATTATAATAATTAAAACCGTGACATTGGCAGACAGATAAATAGACCAGTGGAAGAAGAGAGTCCAGAAACAAGACTAATGTATATGGGAATAGAGTTCATAATAAGGCAATATTCCAAGTCAATGGACAAGTTACTAATGGAACAATGGCTTGTTTGGAAAACAAAACCAGAACTCTAGCTTAAACTATACACAAAAGTGATGGTAAAAAGTAAGAAAACACATAATTTTAAGATGAAAAAGGTCTACTTAGGAAAATTAAAAACCCGAAAGCCATAAATAAAAAACATGAATTGCTTTGACCCCCAATTTAAAACCTCTGTATGATATGGAACACCATACAAAGAGCAAAAGGCAAAAAATAGTCTTGGATTGAAAAAAAAAAGGATGTATTTCTGCAATACATATTACAGATGTATAAAAGACAAAGAAGCCCCCACATATTAATGATTACAGAAGGCAATGCAATTGAGAAATAGACAAATGCTATCAATAGGTCTGTCACAGAAGAAATGTACACAGCCAACTGCACAAACTTAGCTAGATCTAGACCAGCAAAGATGCAATAAAAAGATTACTACCAGGTGTTGAGGAGATGTTAACTACATATACCCTTTCACTCAGTGAATCTAGTCCACATAAATACACATGCGCAAGGGGATAGAAGTATATTTACACTACAGAATTACTGCAAGTAACATGAAATTGGAAATTACCTAGATGTCTGATAGAGGAATGGTTACATTGTGGCACAGCCTAGCACACTGGAACACTGTGCAGCCCTACAGAGAATAAGTAAGCTGAGAGTGCTGCTACAAACCAGGAAAGTTTAGGAACCTCGTCATAAGTGAGTAAGTCAATCTGCGGCCAGTTGAGTCTAGGCTGATAAACAATTATAATTAGCATACATTTACATCAATAAAGAGTATGAATAAAAGATGTGCGGCCAGACAGTTGATGATTACGTTTAGTACAAGAATTAAAGAACAGGGAAATGGAGAGGTGCTTTCACTGAAGTGCTCTCTACATTTCTGTATTGATAAAATCTTTAACTACCAAAAAGTATCCTCAGCCATTGTTAAAGCATATTGAAATTTTGGTTTTAATTGTAGATCGCATCTTTTCCCAGAGAGGAGCCCATGACAAATAAAATATTTGGTGAAAGAATAAAAATATTTTACGATAGTGTTTTCTATGTAGCTTTGCATAATAAAGTTTAAAAAAAATTCTAAGCTACTTGGCAGCCAAATGAAAAAGGAAGAAACTCAAGTTACAAAATTTTCATTATCAGAAAGAAATGGAAAATGTGAACTCTTCAGGGGAAACCCAAACTAAAAGGGTGGAAGGAACACTAGTGTTTCTTTACTCTGCAGGCACTTCACCTGCAAGATGACTGATCTTTGAGACAACCAAAGCGACTATTTAACTTGCAAAGAGCTAACAATAAATTCATATTTAAGTTCATAAAATAATTTATGATCTAAAAGATCAAGCAGTACACAAGGAGGAAAAGTGTAAAGTCAGTCTCTCTACCCCTGCTTTCATTACCACTCTCGAGTGATAAGAAGGTTCCTCTTTTGCTGTTTGTTTTCTGTTATAAGCAATGCTGCAGTGAATATCTTGTTATTCTAAAATTAGTTTCATTTTAAATTATTACTTGGGAGTTGAATATACATAGTGAAGCCCTTTTGTTTCATTTCTCATTATATACATAGCATTTTCCATTACAGATTTCTGTTTCCTTCCTCTTGCTAACGACTTTTTAAGTTCTTAGAAAATAGTTTGTCTTATTCACATTTGAATCCCCAAGATATGTACTTGATCATTATAGGTATCCAATAAATGTCTTTTAATTTTGCTAAAGTTGGAAGATGGGATAGAAAAAAAGGGAAACATTGTTTGCCCTCCCACTTGTCTTACACTTCCTCATTTATATATTTTCTACTCTAAAATACAGTAAATTGAGCCCAGAAATAGACCCATGGCTATATGCTCCATTAGTAGCTGACAAAGGAGGCAGACCATACAGTGGGGTAAAGGCAGTCTCTTCAATAAATGGTGTTGGCAAAACTGGACATATATATGCAAAAAAATGAAACAAGGCCACTTTCTTACAACAAATTCAAGAATAAACTCAAAACAGGTTACAGACTTAAATATAAGGCCTGAAACCATAAAACTCCTAGAAGAAAACATAGGCAGTAAACTCTGACAATTCTCTTAGTAATATTATTTTGGGGATACGTCTCCTTAGACAAGGGGAATGAAAGAAAAAAATAAACAACTGGCACTACACCAAACCCAAAAGCTTTTGTACAGCAAAGGAAACCATCAACGAAATGGAAAGTCACACTATTGAATGAGAGAAGATACAGGCCGATGATCCATCTCACAAGGGGTTAATATCCAAAATACATAAAATACTCATAGAACTTAACACCAAAAAATAAATAAAACTCCCAAACCCAAACACTCCCATTAAAAATTGTGCAGAAGACATAAATAGATATTTCTTCAAAGAGGACACACAGAAAGATGGCCGATCAGCATATGAAAAGACGCTCAACATCACTAATCATCAGAGAAATGCAAAATGAGCTATTACCTCACACCTGACAGAATGGCTATCATCAACAAATAAACAAAGAAATATTGGGGGGTTGTAAAGAAAAGGGAACCCTTATACACTGCTGGTGAGATTGCCAACTGTTCCGGTCACTACAGAAAACAGTATTGAGGGTCCTAAAAAATAAAAAATAGAACTACTGTATGACCCAGCAATCCTACCTCTGGGTATTTATCCAAAGAAATTTAAAACACTAATTCAAAAAGATATATGCATGCCTGTGTTCACTGCAGCATTATTTACAATATCCATGGTATGGAAGCAACCCCTACCGTATATTTCGGTCCATAAAACGCATTCCGGCCCGTCCCCAAAAGTGGAGGGGAAAATGCCTGTGTGTCTTATGGAGAGAAAAATATGGTATTTTATTAAATATTTTAACATACCATTTGGTTCAGAATATTTTTTTTCTTATTTTCCTCCCTAAAACTCTAGGTGTGTCTTATGGTCAGGTGCGTCTTATGGAGCAAAAATTATGGTAAGTGACTGTCCATCAATAGACAAATGGATGAAGAAGATGTGGTGTGCAGCCTGACCAGGCGGTGGCACAGTGGATAGAGCGTTGGACTGGGATGCAGAAGACCCGGATTCGAGACCCCCAGGTCGCCAGCTTGAGCGCGGGCCTATCTGGCTTGAGCAAAAGCTCGTCAGCTTGGACCCAAGGTCGCTGGCTCCAGCAAGGGGTTGCTTGGTCTGCTGAAGGCCCACGGTCAAGGCACATGTGAGAAAGCAATCAATGAACAACTAAGGTGTCGCAACGGCAATGGAAAACTAATGATTGATGCTTCTCACCTCTCTCCGTTCCTGTCTGTCTGTCCCTATTTATCCCTCTCTCTGACTCTCTCTCTGCCCTTGGAAAAAAAAAAAAAAAAGATGTGGTACGTATATATACACAATGAAATATTATTCAGCCATTAAAAAGAATGAACTCTCGCCTGACCAGGCGGTGGCGCAGCGGACAGAGCCTCGGACTGGGATGAGGAAGACCCAGGTTCGAGACCCCGAGGTCGCCAGCTTGAGCGCGGGCCCATCTGGCTTGAGGAAAAGCTCACCAGCTTGGACCCAAGGTCGCTGGCTCCAGCAAGGGGTGGCTTGGTCTGCTGAAGGCCCGCGGTCAAGGCATGTGTGAGAAAGCAATCAATGAACAACTAAGGTGTTGCAACGAAAAATTGATGATTGATGCTTCTCATCTCTCTCCATTCCTGTCAGTCCCTATCTATCCCTCTCTCCAACTCTCTCTCTGTCCCTGTAAAAAATAAAAATAAAAAAAAAAGAATGAACTCTTACCGCATGCAACAGCATGCATGGACCTAGAGGGTATTATGTTAAGTGAAACAGCTCAGACACAGAAAGACAAATACCATATGATTTCACTTATATGTGGAATCTAAAGAAACCAAATAAAACAGAAACAAACTCATATACAGAAAACAAACTGATAGTTGCCAGATGGGAGGGGAATTTGAGGGATGAGTGAATAAGATGAAGGGATTAGGAAGTACAATTTGGTAGTTACAGGGATGGACAGTACAGCACAGGGAGTATCATCAATTGTAATAACTATGTGTGGTGTCAGGTAGGTACTAGACTTAGCAGGGGGTCACGATGCAAGTTATATAACTAGCCACTATGCTATGCACACCTAAAACTATAATACTGTCAACTGTAACTGGAAAATACCCAATTAAAAAACAGTAAATACAACTCAGTTTTTAACCACTAAAAATATTAATGTTTCAAAAGTAAAAATACTTACTTGTATTCAAAAACTGGGAAAAGCACCTTTAAGATGGATATTACCATAGCTGCTCCTATAATTCCAACCACCATGACGTCCAAAAACATAAAGAATACTGGGAAAACACTGTTCCAGAACCTACACAGATCTTTCCTGAACTCTTCCATCCACTGACACATCACCTAAAAAAGATTTTAGTTAGATATACAAGTTTCATTTGAGCTCTAAGAAACTTTAAAAATTAGATTCAAGTTTTTGGGTGATGACTACCATACCTTGACTGTGGTAGTGGCTACGTGGGTGTCTACACTTGTCAGAACTTTCCTAATTGTTCATTTTAATGTGTGTATTTTGTTTCAAAATGTACCTCAATAAAGTTATTTACAATTTTAAAAATGTTTTAATAATACAGGCACAGAAATATTACTACCCTTTACAATTATTTATACTGTTATCTAACTATATAAACCAAGTGAGAAGAACTTCTAACTGACAAAGGTTAAGTTAGTCTACTTGACACAAAATAGACCGGGGTCAACCTGTGTTTCCAGCAGCTAAAGGACAAGAGAAGGATGCATAGTATTAGCTCGTGGAGCCCAAGGGTATTTGCTGTGTACGCACATGCTTCCATATTAAGGAGCGAGAGGAGAGACTGAGGCAGCACTGGCAGCCTGGGCTTGGAAGGCAGCCAGCTCTCTGGCCACCTGGCTCTGAGGGAAGTGAGCGGGTGCAGGTGCTAGAGTTCAGGCAGCAAACAGTGACCTGGGTTTCCCAGCAATGCCAGTCTTCAGTGGGCAGTGCTTCCAGGAGCCATCTCTGGAACGCTGAGACTAACCATAGACCATGCTCACTTAGATGGAAGTCATTTTGAGTAAACGGACTAGCTAATGTATACGGAGATAACAGGATCTCTCTGAACCCTGAATATCTCCCAATCAGCAATATTATGTCACTTGTAATATGGGAGTACTTAGGTACCAATGCACATTTATATTTGTACCTATTCAGTGATCTTAAGGGCATCGGATAGGTCCCACTTTACAGACTAAGTGGGTGTCCCCTTGTACACATAAAGAAAAAAACTAGGAACTAGTCCAAGATCACACAACTAGTGAGGGGCAGGCAGAACCAGAATTAAAACCTAGGCAGTCTGACTCCAGAAGGTGCACTCGTGCCCAAGTGTGCTTAGTCATTGTACAAGATCCTGAGGGCACCGTGCGTGTGTGTGTGCGTGCGCGCACCGTGTGTGTGTGTGTGTGTGTGTGTGCGCGCGCGCGCGCACACAAGGCAGGAGTCATAAAAAAAGAAGAATGGGGATGTGAGAACGATTCAAGAATTGAAAATCCCAAACAAAATGAAATCCAGTGCTCTGATCATCAGAATCTGACTATATTATTACTTAAAAACACTTGAAAAAGAAAAACAGAAATACCTAAAAGTATCACATCAAAACGATATTGAGTTCATTAACAACAGTGTCCTGGTCCCAATCCACATGGTTCCTGTCTCATTTTAAATGCAGTTACCTCTTCTCCATAACTATAAATGTCTCTAATGTAAAGCTAGCCCAAAATAGCCAATTTACCTTATATGAAGATGGAGTCTCTGCTCTGAGAGGAGTTTCAGGTAATTTGCCAGGTAAAGCATCCTCATCTACAGTGGTTTCCACACTCCTGATCAGGTACTGGCTGGTGGTCTGCAAGGAACTAGCACTTTCCCCTGAGGAGGAAGAGCCACGTTACCAAAATGCTAGGCGCATGCTGGCGTCTCCCCTACCAGTCCTAAGATTGCTGTATTGGTAACATTCAGGACAGCAAGAACATAAATCTTTCCAGGGGAGAACAAAATAGGCATAGTTGATTATATCATTCTGATTTAAATGCCAGAAAGAAGCCATAGAAACTACAGCAGCTATGATTCTATCACATAGTCAGATTTTTATTTTATATACTTATTTATTTTTCTTTTACTTTTTAGAGTCAGAGAGAGGGATAGACAGGGACAGACAGGAAAGGAGAGAGATGAGAAGCATCAATCATCAGTTTTTCATTGTGACACCTTAGTTGTTCACTGATTGCTTTCTCATATGTACCTTGACCTTAACCTTAAGCAGACCGAGTAACCCTGCTTGAGCCAGCGACCCGGTCCAAGCTGGCGAGCTTTTGCTCAAGCCAGATCGGCCCGCGCTCAAGCTGGCAACCTCAGGGTCTTTTTTTTTCCTTCCCTTTTTACAGGGACAGAGAGAGTGAAAGAGAGGGACAGGTAGGGACAGACAGACAGGAACAGAGAGAGGTGAGAAGCATCAATCATCAGTTTTTCGTTGCCATTGGGACACCATAGTTGATCATTGATTGCTTTCTCACATGTGCCTTGACCGCGGGCCTTCAGCATACCGAGTAACCCTGCTTGAGCCAGCGACCTTGGGTCCAAGCTGGCGAGCTTTTGCTCAAGCCAGATGGGCCCACGCTCAAGCTGGCAACCTCGGGGTCTCGAACCTGGGTCTTCCGCATCCCAGTCCGACGCTCTATCCACTGCACCACTGCCTGGTCAGGCTAAAGCATTTTTGAAAGAAGTTTATTCCGAACCTATTAACTCAGATTACAAAGCTACCAACTAAAGAAATAATTTCCTTAATACTTTAAGTAATGGCCTTTTAATGTACCTTTTCTGGAAAGGTTAGGAAGGGTAACTAAAATGTCATCATCTCGGGAAATGGAGTAGAGCATACTTTTTTCCAAAGGAAGCGTGTAATTTGAATGTCTGAGTATTCCCTGGTTCTTAATTAAAATATCAATTTCAGTAACATCCTTCTGTTGAGCCTACAAAAATATAAGCAATTGCTCTAGTTAAATAATGATACAACCCCATAAGAATTTATAACTAATTCCCCCTGATTTCTGTAACTAAAAACTTTGTTGTGTTTACACAATTCCTTTTTATTTCCTCCCATTCTGAAGCATTTAATTTGCGATTTTTATATTCCTGTAGCACTCACTATTAATAAGCTCGCTCTCAGTTCCACGCCGCTTCCTTAGACTTAGCCAGAGGAAATAATGGAAGAGCTATCAACCAAATTCAAGCCCTTCACTCCCTTGCTGCTTAATGATGTTCATAATGTTTTTAAAGTGATATAAAAATTACAAATATTATAATTTCTTAAATAATTAAGACTTAAGATGCTAAATAAGTAAATGCTAAAACAAAAATTCTAAATGACTGGATACATTTAGACTGTATCAGAAATACATAATAAAATAATTGAACACATGCATAACTAGCACAAATCTTTATCACTTAATTCCTAGTTAATAAGCACATTATCTTACTTGTTTTCCATCAATCTCTACTACTTCTTCTTGAACGACAATTAGTTGCAAACTGGAACCAGATGTCATAGGCCATTCACGAACTAAAATTCTTACACTGACAATTCCAAAATATTCTTTTTCCTTCCAATTTTCTGGACTTTCATTCCTCACTATATAAGAAAAAAAAGTGACAATTTTGAACAACAAAATGCTACCAAATCTGTTACTGAATTTGATTATTCAGATAACATGGGAACAAGACTATTGTAAATCAATTTCTTAGGCTCTCTTCATCTATATGATCTTTTTGATGTTTCAGATTTATGAAAACAAAGACAACTTGACAAATCATTACAAGGCTTATAGTCATTTGAAAAGGGAAGACTGCTTTAGGTTATTAGATTTTGTATGAAACATCACAATAGTGACATCTTTCCTAACCAACATGACTATTTACAAAGCAGGTCAGAAGACAGAGTCAATACCATGTTTTAGTAAAGTAAGCACATCTATCCACCTACCCATCCACCCATGCATCCATCCATCCACCCATCCATCCACCCATCCACCCATCCATCCACGCATCCATCCATGCATCCCTCCACCCACCCATCCACCCATGCATCCATCCATCCATCCACCCATCCATCCACGCATCCATCCATGCATCCCTCCACCCACCCATCCACCCATGCATCCATCCATCCACCCATCCATCCATCCATGCATCCATCCATGCATCCCTCCACCCACCCATCCACCCATCCATCCACCCACGCATCCACCCAGTCTATCCACCCATGCATCCAACCACAAAATGCAGTGACGATGGGGCCCAAACAATAAGGACAATGAGGTTTTTGCTCAATCCTTTCCCCAGTAAGTGATCTGTTACTGTTGAAGCGGCCAGGAATGGAGAAGAAAGTGGGAAAGCCCTGTGATTATTCTGTACTCTTGGATGGTGGAGTAAGATGAGCAACTGGTCATGTTCCTCTCTAGCTAAGAAACCCCCATTGAATATGGGGTGTTGCAGTAGGAGCTGGTTTACAGAGCTCCTGACAACCTTATTAAGGCAGAAAGTGCTACAGAAAAGAACAAACCAATGAAACTGCTTCAAAGGAACACTTAATTTCTGTCCTTCAAATGTTATTGTCTGAGGATTATCTGCCAAAAAGCAACCCAGATGGGACATTCGGAATGCGGACCCAGTGGTTTAAACTGATTCTGCCTTTATAGGGCTACTCTCTTTATGTAAGATGATCTACACTACTCAGTCTCCCCCGAACACATTTTTAAAAAAACTCCAGTTTAGGCTGTTCTAGCTCCTGTATCCCTACAATGCTGAGTTCATGCTTCTTCTGGTTTTTAAAGCACTAACTTTCTTACAGTGTAGTTCTTCACTTAAAATCCACCTCCTCAACTAGGCTGAGTTCCTTGGGAACATGCATCAAGCTTATTGTTCTACACCTTTTGTTAACCAGTGACTCCATCTGCAATTATAAACAATTTAAAGTGAATAGCAATTTTCAGCCTGACCACTCAGTGGCATAGTGAATAGAGCACAGGGCTGGGATGAGGAGGACCCAGGTGCGAAACCACGAGGTTGCTGGCTTGAGTGCGGGCTCATCTGGCTGAGCACAGGCTCACCAGCTTGACAGCAGGGTTACTGGTTTGAGCATGGGATCATAAACATGCCCAATGGTCACTAGCTTGAGGCCAAAGATCGCTGGCTTGAACAAGGGGTAACTCCCTCTGCTGTAGCTCCCCAGTCAAGGCACATATGAGAAAGCAATGAACAACTAAGGTGCTGCAATGAAAAATTGATGCTTCTCATCTCTCTCTGTTCCTGTCTGCCTGTCCCTATTTGTCCCTCTCTCTGACTCTATCTCTGTCAAAATAATAAATAAATAAATAAAATATCAATATTCAAACACCTGGTCTGGTTCTAAATTCTACCTATACATCAGAAACATCTGGGATCAGTATAGATGCCAGAGCCTCACCTCAATCTTAGTAAATCAAAATCTGTAGGGGATATGGACCAATTTTTGTCATTTTTAATCAGGTACAGTTATTTCAACTGAGAACCAAGTAACCTGGATTTTTAGCTCAACTTAAATTTTCACAAAACTGTTCCTTCTTGACTCTCCTGTTTCATTTGTTGAAAAGATAATGGCCCAAATGTCTCCAAACTGATCAAAGATATCAATTCACAGATTAAAGAACCCCACATCTGGCTACATCATAGTAAAACTACTAAAAATCAAAGACAAAAAGTCTTAGATACAGCCAGAAAAAAGTTTAAAATCCCAGAAAAATAATACTGTTCTCAATGGAGTGATGACACTGACACTAATGCTAGCAGAAACTATGGAAGTAAGAAGACAATGGAAGTCAGTCTTTGATGTACTGTACCAGGGGTCCCCAAACTACGGCCCGGCCTGAGGACCGCATACGGCCCCCTGAGGCCATTTATCCGCCCCCCTCCCGTACTTTCGGAAGGGACACCTCTTTCATTGGTGGTCAGTGAGAGGAGCACAGGATGCATCCGCACCCATAGTTCCCATTGAAATACTGGTCAGTTTGTTGATTTAAATTTACTTGTTCTTTATTTTAAATATTGTATTTGTTCCTGTTTTGTTTTTTTACTTTAAAATAAGATATGTGCAGTGTGCACAGGGATTTGTTCATAGTTCTTTTTATAGTCCGGCCCTCCAACGGTCTGAGGGACAGTGAACTGGTCCCCTGTGTAAAAAGTTTGGGGACCCCTGTGTTATACTATGTTTTCATATCCAGCAAAGTGCATGACAATAAAAACACAAAAACAAAACAAAAATGGAATAAATTGAGTTTAAGTGTTTTAAGGTTCGTGCATTATTTGGGAAATAATAAAAATACTAGTTTATTGATCTCAAGGGTAACCATTAAAAGAACAGTAAAATAATATAAAAACCAACAAGATTAAAGAGAATGATGAAAAAAACCCACAATATTTAGAAATTACACAATCTACTTATGAATGACTCATAGAAAAAGAAACTATCACAAAAAATAATTAGAAAACATTATGAACTGAATCAAGTATAGGTTCTCAGTGAACATATACTTCTGTATTAAACAAAAATATACTCCTTAAATGAATACATTAAAACAGGTACTATGCATATTTCTCATATTATTTCATTCCAATAATATGGCACATTCTAATATAACACTTTCACTTATCTTTAAACAACTCAAGACTTTAAAAGGTTAAAAAGGAAAGCTTTATACAAGCATAGGGGTAAAAGAAAGTGACAACTAAAGAATCAGACAGTTCATTTTTCTTTTTCACAACTGTGATAAGCATTTACCCACGATTTCGCTCTTGTTTGTAAATCTCGGTTTACCACCTCTATGAAAATTTTACATGCTAGCACCCTACTAAGAATGCAGTTCCATCAATGCCAATTTCCTGAAAGAAAAAATGTGACTATGCCAGGAATAACTAATGCAAGCCAGAAACAGTTTTAAGTACATTAGTAATGACGCATATTATTAATTTAAAATGGAAACATATAACATCAAAGAACTGGTTTTCACTTATTTTTATTTTGCTAATTTTACTTAGTATTATTTAAAACATAAAATTATAAAAATAATTTAGTGGTACTCACCTATCAAAGTCTGACAGCTTATTCGGGTTACACCACTATTTACAGGGAAGTCATTTACATATACCTGTCCACTCTCATAGGTTATGTTAAGGACAACCTTAAAATAAAGCAGCATATACATTATGGTTTATAAGTGACAATTCTTCATATCAAAAATACATTATCTAACTAAATTAGATTAGATGTGTAGGTAAAATAAAGTAGGCTGCATAATACTTAGCTAAGTGATATACTAAAAATGAAGCAAGACAAACCTGTTCTGTAGATACCTCCCCACCATCTTCCAGGGTAGTTACATTAATTCTGAAGCTGTCCTGCAAAAACATATTATATAAATTGGCTAGGTAAACATTCCACAAGTGGAAAATAACTCAGGTCTTTTTCCTCCTCAATTATATTTATATGATAAGTGATTACCACTTACGATAACATTTAAAGAGCATTTTTAAAAACTCGTTTCATTTTTTGCTGTATTGGAGTGACACTGGTTAAGAGAATTATGTAGGTTTTAGGTTTACAGTTCTCTAACACACCATCTGTATATTGTTCTGTGTGCTCACCACCCCAAGTCAAGTCTCCTTCCATCACCATTTATCCCCCTTTACCCTTCTACCTTCCTCTACCGCCCTTTCCCGCTGGTAATCACCACATACTGTTGTCTGTTTCTGTGTTTTGTTTTTGCTTAATCCATTCATTTTTTCCACCCAGTCCTCAACTGACAGCTATCTCTTTATTTTTGAATCTGTTTCCGTTTTGTTATTTTGTTCATTAGATTCCACATATAAGTGAAATCTTGTAGTACTTGTCTTTCTCTGACTGGCTTATATCAGTTAGCATAAATACTGTCCAGGTCCATCCATGCTGTCACATAACGTTAGATTTCCTTGTTTTTTTATAGCCAAGTAGTATTTCATTGTGTAAATGTACCACAGCTTTTTATCCACTCGTCTACAGTGTGTTCGTAAAGTCATGGTGCACTTTTGACCGTGTGACCAGTCAAAAACAGTCTACAACAATATTTAAGTATATGAACATGCTTTCCATAGAAAAGAAAGTCATATATATATATATTTTTTTTACAGGGACAGAGAGAGGGATAGATAGGGACAGACAGACAGGAACGGAGAGAGGTGAGAAGCATCAATCATTAGGTTTTCGTTGCCGTTGCGACACCTTAGTTGTTCATTGATTGCTTTCTCACATGTGACTTGACCGCGGGCCTTCAGCAGACCGAGCAACCCCTTGCTGGAGCCAGCGACCTTGGGTCCAAGCTGACGAGCTTTTTGCTCAAGCCAGATGGGCCCCGCGCTCAAGCTGGCGAGCTCGGGGTCTCGAACCTGGGTCTTCCGCATCCCAGTCCGACGTTCTATCCACTGGGCCACCGCCTGGTCAGGCAAGAAAGTCATATTTTAAGAAGTATTCACCACTGGTCATGGATATTACAATTTCTCACTTGTAAATAAAATTCTTCTTTAAGTTCATTCCTATTGCTATCCTATAATAAAAACAATAGTCTCAAATACTTTTTACTTGGTGTATTCTTAACTTTGAAAATAACAAAATTATTCATAAACATCAAAGTAATAAACAAGTATATTAGTGCTGTGACTGTCCCCAATCCTTTCTGTCTTTACAACAACAAATAAGAGGATAAGACTGAAATGATTTTATGAGGTTGAATTGAGGTTCTTCCCAATATGATGTTCTTTTTTAAAACTTTTCTTTAGATTTTTTAAAATTTATTTATTTTTAGAAAGAGAGGGGAGCCTGACCAGGCAGTGGTGCAGTGGATAGAGCATCGGACTAGGATGCGGAAGACCCATGTTCGAGACCCCGAGCTCGCCAGCTTGAGTGCGGGCCCATCTGGCTTGAGCAAAAGCTCGCCAGCTTGGACCCAAGGTCGCTGGCTCTAGCAAGGGGTGGCTCAGTCTGCTGAAGGCCCGCGGTCAAGGCACATGTGAGAGAGCAATCAATGAACAACTAAGGTGTTGCGACGGCAACGAAAAACTAATGATTGATGCTTCTCACCTCTCTCCGTTCCTGTCTGTCTGTCCCTATCTATCCCTCTCTCTGACTCTCTCTCTGTCCCTGTAAAAAAAAAAAACGAAAGAGAGGGGAGAGAGAGAGAGAAAGAGAGAAGGGGGGAGGAGCAGGAAGCATCAGCTCCCATATGTGCCTCAACAGGCAAAACCCCAGAGTTTCGAACTGGTGACCTCAGCATTCCATGTCAACGCTTTATCCACTGTGCCACCACAGGTCAGGCCGTATGATATTCTAAGAAACTATTTTATAGCTTCTACCTTTCAGTAATGAATATATACTATATTGTTAACAATTTACTGCACTTACATATATCACTTGCCTAGTATATATGGGGTTTGTAAAAAAAAAAAAAATTAACAGACACCAGCATATTGTATTTTCCAAAGAACAAAGTTCAATTCTTTTTGGTTCTTCTGAATGATTTCATTTCAGAAGAGATTCTAATCCTCTGTTGACTCCTGATCCAAAGTTCAGAGCTAGGTGATACTTGTTACTCTTCCCGAGAACTTAACTGAGCTGGAAGTTCAGGTTTCCCAGCCAGGGTGGTATTCTTAGAAAGTGGGTGGCAGAACTGAACTTTCTCCCCACCCATTTTCAGCTCTTCCTCTAATTTCTTCACTCACAAGATGCCCATAGGGACACAACAGCTTCCTAAGGACCAAAGTAATAAGATACCTCATTTTAAAAATGATTGATTCTAAGGGAAATATAGGAAATAAATATTAACACATATAAGAAAAAAAGTGTCTTCTGGATACTTCTCATTGGTGAAGTATTTTAGTATTATAAGAATGTATTAGAAAAATTTTTATTATTTTTTTATAACATGTTAACTTCAAATTCTGACAATTGCATATATAAACAAAACAGAAAAATGTTTATAATCTAGTAAATCTGAGTCACTGAGGGAAAATAAGGAAAATTTTCTTGACTTCAAGTTTTCTTACACTTAGGTCAGGCTGGATACAAAAATAAACATGAGCAGATACGTGATAAAGTAAATATTCTAAAACCTTAATGATGGTTCAAGTTTGCACAATTCAATATGGTACCCACTAATCACAGGTGGGCATAATTTAATTAAAATTAAATAAATAAATAAATGTAAAACTCAGTATCTCAGTCTCACTGACCTTTCAAATACTCAATAACCACAGTAGTTCAGTGGCTAATGTCATGCAGAGAACAGACCACACACCATCACTGCACAAAGGTTTACTGAACAACACCTAGCTAATATGGGTGACCACTGCAAAAGTTTTTCAAATGTTTTGTACATTAGAAATTTTTTACAATAAAATACTGAAAACGTTTAGGTCAACAGGCGTCAGCTTCCATTATAAACATTTCCATGGAATGAGATCTGCTAGCTGCTCAGCATTCATTAATCTATAAAATTCTGAGTTTAGATTAAATCTTTTTAATTGTGGAATTAAGGGGTAAAAAAGAACTGAAATGATGAACTCAATAATAGCCCACAATGTAATGTATTTTCTTCCTTTTTTTTTTTTTTTTCAGGTGAAAGAAGAGGAAATAGTGAGATGGACTCCCACTCGGACCCAACCTGGATCCACCTGGCAACCACCATCTGGGGCGGATGAAGCTTGAGTTTCTAGTTATTTTTAGTGCCTGAGGCTGATGCCCCTTGGACCAAGGAAACTATCCTTAGCGCCTCGGGCACACATGAGCAATCCAGCCACTGGCTGCAGGTGGGGTAGAAGGAGAGAAGGGGGAGAGAAGCAGATGATCGCTTCTCCTGTGTGCCCTGACCGGGAATAGAACCTGGGACATCCACACACCCAGCCCACACTCAATCCATTCAGCCAGGAGCCAGGTCCGGTGTATTTTTAATTTGTAGTCAAAATGCATTTTTCTTAGATTACTGGACAGACTCGAATATCTTTTGGGTTCATAAGTGACTATAATGACTAAACTTTGGGAAGGGGCAAAACAATCTTATTTGAACTTTAGGCATTATTTCATTTTTATTTGGTCTCTTGGTGCTTGCCCATTATATTCATATTTTTGACCAGTTGCAACTGTGGTCCACATATAAATTAAGATGTAAAGTGGTTCCTTAGGGCTTGCATTGCTGTGGCTTCTTGAAACGCCCCAGCAGAACGGAAACTGAGATATGCTTGTTATTTTTGTATTCAGGGAGGGTAATGTCAAACTCTAGAAAATTAATTGAAAGTAAAAAAGTGAAATACATAGTGTCAGTCATCCCTGAATTTAGAGCATTCAAGTAGTGACCAGTAAGGAAAGGGTTACCTATATCGTTTCTTTTCATTCTGGGAAAACTTCACCTTACCATATATTCAAATATTGGCTTAGCTCACCACGACCCTACAGCAAAAATGATGAGAACCCAACACCCTTTAATAACAAGGATGCACTTGGATCTTCACACTGGAGCCCACCTCAGAAGCTCCAGTGTGAACAGACTGCTGGGCCCCACCCCCACGGCGTCGGATTGGTGCGTCTCTACTAGGTTCCTAGGGGACAGTGGTGCGGCTGGTCCCACCAGGCTCCGAGAACCACTTCCATAACATCACCTGCCAAAGGAACGTATCCGGCTGCGTGTCGGGTCTTTATCTCCTGTCCTGTGGCCCCAGCGACCCAGTGCGCACCCCAGAACCCCGCACTCGTGGGGAAGGCAACCAACCCCTCCCGCCGCGGGCCGAGGTCAACAGTGGTTGGGGTCCGCTGTGGCGCGCCCCCCTACTGAGCAATACCCTTTTCCTGGGCACATCAACACTGCGGTGCCCCAGAGCCTGGCTCTGCCCAAGGCAGGAGCCGTCACGGGACTGAGACCACCGGTGATCGCGTACTTTCGACGGCGAAACCCCACCAGAATGGCAACAGTTTGGATTGCGTAAGAATCTCTAAGTTTCAAGTCGCGAAGCTTAACCGCACATTCAAGAGCTCTGTTCGCTCGCCTGCTGCCCCTCCCAAACCCCCCAATTTCCTTGGGTGCTTCTCCCCATTCCTCTTTTCGGGGTCCGGACCCCAGCCCACGGCCTACGGGCCGGAGGTGAAATATGTCGGTGCGGACGCCGCGATCCCACGGCCCTGGTCTCCCTGGAGAGTCCGGACTGAGAAACGGCCGAGCCGCGCCCGCCCTGCCCTACCTTCGGGGCTCCGGGCGTCTGCGGCTCAGGGATACCGGTCTCCAGCCATCCTGCCGCCGGTAGCGCCGCGAGCAAGAGTAGAAGGAGGGCGAGAGGCGCCAGAAGAGCGCCCTCCATCTTGGACTGGCCAGAGGCACGGACCGCAGCTGGAGGAGGGCGGGGCCTGCTCAATGGGCGGGGCGTGACCAAGGGGCGTGGTCATAACGGAGCAGGGCGGTTTGGGGGCGGGTCGGGGAGGCGAGGGTAGGGGGCGAGGAAGAGGCGGGCCTCGGTAGGCGTCAGCTTAGCTGAGCCCTGGGGCTCTGGGAAGAGTGGACAGCGCACGCGCGTCGCTGCGCACTATCAAGGGGTGGAGTCAAGTCTCAGAGGGTCCGATTTCGTCATTAGACCGGCGCTCTGGATTGGAGGATTTCCCCACCTAAACGAATGTGAGCGTGTTCATTGCCATTATATGAAAATTAGTATTATATACATATACGCATAGCTATTATATTTCTACGTGTATATTTTTACCTATGTCTATAAAGTGAAACGAATGGCAATATATCAGAACACTATTATACATTTAAAATACGATATATCACGTTTAGAGGAGTAATTATATTAAATCAGCAGTTCTTACCATTAGAATTGCCTGGGCAGTTTTAAAAATTACTGATTCTGGGGTTTTCTAGGGGAGGGGGACGGGCCCCGAGTGTCTGTCTTAATTAGTTAGTTTGGGCAGCTGCCCCGGCATTGGTAGTCTTAAAGATTCCAAAGTGCTTTATTGTGCCAAGGTTGTGAGGATCAATCACACATTAAGTGTTCAACTTGCAGCAGATCGCTGAAGGCGTCATGGGAACAACATTAAACTGGAAGCCAGTCCACCTGACACGTTGGAAGGACGCTCTAACCAACTGAATTGTCCGGGCAGGGCTAGGAGGTCCTTAGGGAGACAGGATTTCGCAAGAGCCTGGGAGGTTGTATCAGAATTTTCAAAAAGGCCGCGCTGCGAGCGGGACTTACAGGAACCCAGGCGGGCCTTACTTTGCGACCCGGAAGAGGGTGGTGTCGCTGAAGGGATGACGTAATAAAGCGTCGCGCTGAGGGTGACGTGTCGCGTGGACCGCGACGGACGCCGCCTGTCACCCCCAGGGCTTGTTGCGGAGGAGGAGAGGACGCTATGGCGGTTCTTTTGGAGACCACGCTGGGCGACATCGTCATCGACTTGTACACGGAGGAGCGGCCGCGCGGTGAGGCCTGACCCGCTCACGTCTCGCCGGGGCGGCCCTGTCCTTTCTCCACTCTGCCTTCGCCTCCCAGTTCCCGACATCGGCTGGTTCGCGCGTCAGGGCTGCTGTGCCGGCCGCCCAGCTCTTATTAGCGGGCCTTGGTTAGAAAAGTTTTTGTGTGGAGCAGCCCTTCTCCCTTATGGAGTGCTGGCCCATCGAGTGGCGGCTGCCTGCGGTGTTACATGTCTGTGTGCTATACCTGACAGCAATATACAATGTCCACAAAACTTGAGTGGCTTTAGTGCGCTTTACTGATGACACAGGAGCACCGCCAATATTCCAGGGTGTGTAATCCATCAGTAAGTCTCGATGAACGTAGAGAGGGTGTGCTTGGGTGAGTGTGGGCATGCCGCCTGGATGGAGAAAGGGCTGGCCGGAGGTGCGCACGGAGCCTTAGCGCTCATTGATCGCCTGCTAGGCGAGACTTTGCCAGGCCCTGGGATAGGCACCTTGCCCCGGGTGGTTCTGATTTTCCATTGGGGGAAATCTACACTGGAACCCATTTAACTTTTTTTAAGTGTCATAAAGGAAGACAAATTTCTATGGAAACCAGAGGAAGGACGAATTCTTCCTAGCTGGGGGCGGGAAGAAGCGAAGCTAGCAAAGAATGCCAAACGCTTGAACTAGCTCTTTCAAAGATGAATGGAAATGAGGGTTTCCTTTGAGTTTGCATAATCTTTTGGAAACAGCAAGTAGCTCCGCGTGGCTTGAAGGAATGGTATGTGACATGGAATGGCAGACTGCGAGTCTGGTTGTATACGGTAGATCTTGAATAGTCTTGTGTGCCCTACAGATGACCAGAGGATTTGAAGGTTTTAAAAACAGGATTGAGGAATGGCAAACTTGTTTTAGGAAGATAATAAGCAGCAATGTGGAGAATGTGCTAGAATAGGGACAATCTGGAGGCCAGGAGAAGTTAAAACCAGAGTCCTGCCCTCAGGGAATGTAGCCTACTAAAGGGAATGGAATAAACTACAATATTGTACAATGAGTGCTTTCTACTGCACATACCCCCCACGCTCAGCTCTCTCCCCATCCCTAGCACTAAATACCCAATCCTATACCCATCCCTTTCTTATACTGTTGCCTCTACCCTAAAGTTCTCTCCACTACTGTACTTTTGCAGAATTTTTGCTTATAAGTAAAAAAAAATAAAAATAAAAAATCTCTGCCGGACCAGGCGGTGGCGCAGTGGATAAAGCAGGGGTCCCCAAACTTTTTACACAGGGGGCCAGTTCACTGTCCCTCAGACCGTTGGAGGGCCGGACTATAAAAAGGACTATGAACAAATCCCTGTGCACACTGCACATATCTTATTTTAAAGTAAAAAAACAAAACGGGAACAAATACAATATTTAAAATAAAGAGCAAGTAAATTTAAATCAACAAACTGACCAGTATTTCAATGGGAACTATGGGTGCGGATGCATCCTGTGCTCCTCTCACTGACCACCAATGAAAGACTGTCTCTTCCTGAAGTGCAGGGGGGGGGGGGATAAATGGCCTCAGTGGGCCGCATGCAGGCTGTAGTTTGGGGACCCCTGAGATGGAGCATAGGACTGGGACAGGGAGGACCCAGGTTCGAAACTCCCAGGTCTCTTGGTTAACCTCTGGCTCATGTGGTTTGAGCACAGCTCATCAGCTTGAGCCCAAGATCGTTAGCTGGAGCAAGAGGTCACTCGGTCTGCTGTAACCCCCTGGTCAAGGCACATATGAGAAAGCAGTTACATTATACATGTTGTACATTCTCTAATCTCTGCCAATCCAGTTCTTTTAATGTTCATTTTAAGCCTCCGTGAGGTCTTCCAATTTCTCCAGCTGGAAACAGTCTCCTTTTGAACTCTTGTAGCATTTTTTAACCCCCTTTTTTACCATTTTACTAAGTGGCAGAAATGGTATTTTCAGGCATGGCTAATATTGTAACTATTTTTCTTTTTATTCTTTTATAAAATCAATCAATCAATAAATGATTGCTTAATATATTGCCCTTTTTAGGCTCATTGCCTTTTATGGCTTTGAACATTTGACCATTTGGGGGAGGTTTTGTATGGTAATTTAGAAATTAAATTTACTGCTTATACTTGCTTAAAAATCTATTTGTGAACTACTGTAATAGATTTATTATTTGTTTTTCTTTCAGCCTGCTTGAACTTCCTGAAGTTGTGCAAAATAAAATATTACAATTATTGCCTTATTCACAATGTACAGGTGAGTCAGTGGATATTAGTCATGTCCTTTGTTTATTGGAACCATCTAGCAAATTCTGTGAATTACTAAAGTATCCTATATATTATAGAGGGATTTTATCATACAAACTGGGGATCCTACAGGGACTGGCCGTGGAGGAGAGTCTGTTTTTGGGTAAGTTATTTTTGAATGAGTAAAAATAAAATTGCTTCTTAGCATTGTTAACTAGCGTATTTCAATCTGCATTTTAAAATGTGCAAATTAGATTTTTTCCAAGTTCCCTAAATGACTACAGCATAAGAAAGAAATATTTTGAATCGTACTGGTAGTTCTGTAAAGAAATGGTAACCCTATATGTTATAAGTACTTCTGTATTTCATGTTGAGAACACTTATATTTTCTAATCTTATTATGTGTATTTTCAGTCAACTGTATGGTGATCAGGCAAGCTTTTTCGAGGCAGAGAAAGTGCCCAGAATTAAGCACAAGAAGAAAGGCACTGTGTCCATGGTGAACAATGGCAGTGATCAGCATGGATCTCAGGTTAGAAAGTGGGTGAGAAGATGGGTTTTGCTTTAAGATGAAGGACTGTAAGGACCCCACAAGGTTATCTTTTAAAATTATCCAATAAAGCCTGACCTGTGGTGGCACAGTGGATAAAGTGTTGACCTGGGAACATTGAGGTCGCCAGTTCAAAACCCCGCACTGGTCTGGTCAAGGCACATATGGGAGTTGATGCTTCCAGCTTCTCCTCCCTTTCTCTCTTTCTCTCTCTCTCTATCACTCTGTGTCTCCTCTCTAAAATGAATAAAATAAAAAAAAATAAAATTATCCAGTGAGGAGAAAATTTCAAAGATATTTGTTAGAAGAAAAAAAACGCAATATTTTTCAAAAATTATATGACAGCACAAAAGAAAGAAAAAATGCATTTTGTTCTTTTAAATGTAAGGCATGTCATTTGTGAGCAATTTAGAAAATACTGAAAAGTACGAAAAAATAAAATAGCATCCTCAATTCTACTATTCACGGATCACCAATGTTCACACTGTGGCCCCTTCCTTTTCTGATAAGTATTTATTAAATAAATACTTATGAGTATAAATAATAAATAAATAAGTATTTATTACTTATTTCCAAACAGGCCATGCTGAGCACTTCTCATTCATTGTCTTGTTTAATGCTCACTGGAACTCATTTGGGGCAGATGCTTTTCTTTCCCCTCACAGTTTACATGTGAAGAATCTGAGCCTTGCCTTGTCCAAGAATTTTAAACAATCAGGCGAAGGTGTGTACGTATTGACATCTTATGTATAAGCTTTGTACTTTTTACTTAGTACTAGAAACAAGTGGGTAAGAATCCATGCAGTTAATGTAGTCTTTTGTTTATTTTTTGTCAGTCTATAACTTCAGTTTGGATTATATATAGTATATGTGTATATTTATGTTCTGTGTTTTTCTTTACAGTTTCTTATTACTACAGGAGAAAATCTAGATTACCTTGATGGTGTTCATACCGTGTTCGGTGAGGTGACAGAAGGCATGGACATAGTTAAGAAAATCAATGAGACCTTTGTTGACAAGGAATTTGTACCATATCAAGATATCAGGTATGGTTACAGTTTGCTATCTGAATGTACTAGAATAATTTGATACAGTGATATTTGAGATGGTAGCAGTGATGGCATGTGTAAGACTATTTTTTGGATAATTCCAAAGCATAAATTAGTACAAGACTATAAGAATCTTTATAATAACCTGACCAGGCAGTGGCACAGTGGATAGAGCATAAGACTGGGACGTAGAGGACCCAGGTTTGAAACCCCAAGGTTGCCGGCTTGAAGCCCAAGGTCGCTGGCTTGAGCCCAAGGTCGCCAGCTTGAGCAAGGCGTCACTCACTCTGCTGTAATCCCCTGGTCAAGGCACATATGAGAAAGCAATCAATGAACAACTAAGGTGCCGCAACAAAGAATTGATGCTTCTCATCTCTGTCCCTCTCTCTCTCACTAAAAAAAAAAAAAAGAATCTTTGTAATAAAAGAGAACTTTTATGTTTTTATACTTGTACTAATTATTTATAATTGCTTATGTTGGAAGAATTAAGTCTTGAGTATTTTTAAAATGTAGATTATTGAGGCAAAAGTACTAAGATTTAGACATTACTGTATATTATTTTACAGTAATGCAGAGTAATATCAAACAGTCAAAAACAGTAACACTATTTGTGATGGTGTATACTAGTAACATTTTTGTGCAATAGGACCTTATGGTTTTTTGGCTTTAGACATACATAAGACATTTGTTAATTTATAAAAAGTAAAACATAGATTCTGAAATAATGTATGTGTAACATTTGACTTGGGTTTATTTTGTAAGGATTAATCATACAGTAATTTTAGATGATCCATTTGATGACCCTCCGGATTTATTAATTCCTGATCGATCACCAGAACCTACTAGGGAACAACTAGATGTAAGTTGAGTCCCTTTGTGATTGAATACACGTGCATATTAATGCGTTGCGTAGCTTTCGCTGTTTAGCTTATTAAAACTTATCTTCAGGATGACTGTCCTGCTTGATATATTATCCTAGGATAAGTTTAGAATTCTTTTACTTTTCTATGGAGATACTCATTCTTCTAGCTGTCTTTATTTCCCATTATAATGTCCTTTCTTCATTTTCTATTCCACCAAAAAGCCTCAGCCCTGGAAGTTTACACGAACACTTCGGGGAAATGTTTTTCTTAGCTCGTAACTCTACATGGCTTATCTAAAAGCTCAGTTAAATTCCTTTTAAGGGAATTTTTCAATTGGGGGTACTCTGAAGCCAGGCTAGAACCCAGAAATTTGTGTGGAATACTGCAGACTTTTTCCTCAGATATTTTAAAGTATCAATTTCTCCTTATGAGACTTCCTTAAAGCTAAATTTATCTTTATAATTGGATTTGGTGCTTAATTTCTAAGATCACTTATTTCTGCCTTCAGCACTTAGTTGGATACCAGATAGTTTCTATATAAATGTGTTTTTTTTTGATTTAACAGTAAACTAGAAGACTAGTCTAATATTATCAATTAATTTAAATAAAATTTCAGAGGTTTGTAAATTTCACATATGAAATAAAGTTTATTTTGTTCTAATATATTTGCTGGAACCAAGAATAAAGTATAATGTTTTATATTTTTCAGATTTTTCTATTCTTTATATATATATATGAGTAACTTCTGCCTTACAGAGTGGTCGAATCGGAGCAGATGAAGAAATCGATGATTTTAAAGGAAGATCAGCTGAAGAAGTAGAAGAAATAAAGGCAGAAAAAGAGGCCAAAACCCAAGCTATTCTATTAGAAATGGTAAGATAGTTATCTTTATTCAAATAATTATTCAGTGATATACAGTATTTAATACATATTTACTATTCATTTATTTCTGGCTTTTTGATAGCCTTAAAATACAAAAATTTAGCTAAGAGTATTTTTCTGGATTAAATTTTGTATGACATAATAGCATGTATAAAAGTAAACAACTTGGATTCCACTATTCCAACCACCTTCTTTAAAAATGGAAAGTGGAGGCCCTGGCCGGTTAGCTCAGCAGTAGAGTGTCAGCCCAGCGTGTGGAAGTCCTGGGTTCGACTCCTGGCCAGGACACACAGGAGAAGTGCCCATCAGTTTCTCCTTCCTTCCCCTTCTCCTTTCTCTCTGTCTCTCTCTTCCACTCTGGCAGCCAAGGTTCCATTGGAGCCAAGTTGGCCCTGGCGATGAGGATGGCTCCATGGCCTCTGCCTCAGGCACTTGAATGGCTCCAGTTGCAGTGAAGCAATGCCCCAGATAGGCAGAGCATCGCCCCCTGGTGGGCATGCCGGGTGGATCCTGGTTGGGCACATGTGGGAGTCTGTCTCTCTGCCTCCCTGCTTCTCATTTCAGGAAAATACAAAAACAAAAGAAGAGAAAAAAAAGGGAAAGTGGAGATCCACCTTAAAAATATTAAATGCACTTCAGTTGTTATACTAATCATTTTTAAAGAGTGTTTCTTGGACAAAATTTTATGTATATTAATGAGTTATTCTTTGTACAACTCAAGTGTTGTGATTAAATAGTAGAATAGTAGTTAAAGGATAAAATAAACCTGAGTAGAATTGAATACTCAAAAACATAGTCCTCCTCTGTATTACTAGTAATGTGAAGTCATTTGAGGAACAGTAGATTATTAAGTAGATTATTAGCTGACCCGCAGCACATTTTTCCCATTTCTTATTTTTGTGGACTAGGTATACCATTTATATAGTAGATCATCAATAAGTATTTGAATGGATGGGTGATAATTAAGTTTTTATTATCATCATTTTATATAGTGGAGCTTTCAGATTTATAGTCTTGTTTTAAAATTCATATTGGCATCACCAGTCTGAAGAAATGAATATTAAAGACTACAATTCAGAAATATTTTACTAAATTAAAATGCACATTTTAATGAGCACACTGTGTATCCGGGAACATTGACCCAGAACAATCAACCTCAAGACAAATTCTAAGAAAATAACTGAACCTCAAAAATCCTTCAAGCAACAACGGGACAACAAATGACGTAACAGGGAAAGAACGTTAGATTGTCATCTGACTTTTCAACAGCAAAAGTAAAGAAGTTGATGCCAGAAGAAAATGGGCCAGTGTCATTTTAAAAGTTTTTTTTTTTGCAGATAATTTTAAATTTATGGGAAACCTATAAAAAAGAGTGCAGAGAACTGTATACCTTTTACCCAGACTTACCAATCTTTACCTTTACCACATATGCTGGGTCTCTCATCCTCTCTCCTCTCCCTCTTTTTTCTCTATTCTCTCTTTCCCTCCACCCTCCCTCTCTCTCTCACTGATTATATATGTACACACACATACTATTTTTCCTGGACCATTTGAAATTAGGTTGCAAACATTCTCTTTACCTCCTACATCATTAAGTATTTCCTAAGAGTAGCAATGTTATTCTACACGTTCACCGTATAGTTATTAAAATCAGGAAATTTAAAAGTAATACAAATTGCAGTTCATATTCCAATTTTGTCAGTTATTTCAATAATATCCTTAATAGCTCCTCCCACCCCACAATCCAGCTTTCCAAAGCTGTCAAGCCCAGAGGGTGATTGTGTTTAATTAGATGCATCAGTAAAAAAAACCGCACAAAGATTTGCCTTTGTTGAGCTTAGATATTACTGTACAACACAATTATTAACTTAAGTCCATAGTTTACGTTAGGATGAACTCTTTGTGTTGTACACTCTGTGGACTTTGACAGATGTCATGTGTCTCCCCGTATGGTATCACACAGAACAGCTTCACGTCCCCCAAGTCAGTGCTCCACTTCTTCGCCCTTACCGCCCTGCAACCCTTGTCAACCACTGATTTGTTTTACTGTCTGCAGATCTTTTGCCTTTTCCAGAATGTCATATGATTGGAATTATATGGTATGTAGCCTTTCAGACTTGCTTCTTTCATTTAGCAATATGCATTTAAAGTTCCACCATGTCTTTGGCTACCTTGATAACTCATCTCTTTTGATTGTTAAAAACGTAGTGAAGTTTGTTCATTCACCTATTAAAATACTGATTAGCAGGTATGAATAAAGCTGCTATAAACATCTGTGTATAGAATTTTGTATGGACATAAGTTTTTAATTCATTTGGGTAACTACCAGCACAATTCTGGGTTGTATGGTTTAGCTTTGTAAGAAATTGCCAAATTGTCTCCTAAATGGCTGTACCATTTTTACTCCGCATCCTTTCCTGTGGTTTTGTTAGGGTTTTGGATTTGAACCATTCTAGTAGACGATCCTGTGTCCCTTTTGGTTCTCACTATTAACAGGTTTTATCTTCTGTTTTCTAAGAACGTTGGTTTCTCTTCCTGTATTTGTGTGTAATACAATGATAATTCAATTAGTATTTTGCATTATCAACTAGTGTTTTGAACTTCATAGCTGTTAAGAGTATTTTAAGTTTTTTTGTTATCTTTGACAGATAGTATAATGAGTTGTTTTCTAAGTCATTAACTATTTCTCATTTGTACTTCCTTTAGATGTGCTATTCTGCTATTTCGGTGCTCTTGATTTTACTGATTTGCTTTCCCGTATGTGCTGTGATACTTGTTGGACATAGGTTATTGTTTTTTTAATAGGCTTCAGAGAGGCTGAGCAGGTCTTACTGGCATTGTTTCTTCTTACTGTTTCTGATTTTCAAGATTTCTTTTTGTTATTGAAGAGGAGATATTTCACATGATTATCTTACCAGAAATCTACTCTGAGGGTTTTGAATATA
Organism: Rhynchonycteris naso; assembly: GCA_037038555.1. NCBI lineage: Eukaryota > Metazoa > Chordata > Mammalia > Chiroptera > Emballonuridae > Rhynchonycteris > Rhynchonycteris naso. The sequence continues at coordinate 296,849,615 of CM072997.1, read as the reverse complement.
TGTGTAAAGGAATATTGCTTTCTCCATCTACAAAGGCCATGGGAAATAGAGTTTTCCTGCAACAGAACGAACACCATCGTGGTTTTCTCTCACTGTTACCCTCACTGCTTCTTCCATCGGAAGTGGTACCTCCACTCAGCGCAGTGGGTGACCTTGCAGCGGACTTCACTGTGGCTGAAGTAGATGGTGGTGAGGGAGAAGAAAGAACTAGAAACACTGTCCGGGATTGTTCTCTCCGTACTGAATGCTAATATGGAAAGAACTGGTCATTGCTAAAGCAGATGGCTAGATTCAATAAGAGTAGTTTTCAAAAGTTTAAAACAAGCAAAATTAAATAATATAGGGCTTGGAATTACATACCTACCTGTAAAACTCTTAAGATGTGCAAAGGAATGGCCGAAAGGAAAACCAAGAAACAGGACATCTGTTATTTCTGCTGAGAGGCAGGGGGATAATGAGGTCAGGGGACACTAGTTCTTAAACTAGTTGTCATCACAGACGTGTTTCACTTGTATGCTTCATCATTCAGATATAGTTTACATAAATTCTGGTGTTAGTATATCAAGTGGGGGGGGGGGATAAAAACCCAGATAAATTTGTGTTCAAATCCCAACTCAGGTTGCTTATTATTGCGTGGCTTTGGGCAAGTTAATTATTTAACCTTCTTGAATTTCACTTTCACAAAAGGGATTGTTGTGTTAAGAATTATTCCTAATGAATTTTGAGGTCGTATTTAGATTTCTTTTCTTGAGCCTGCAGTGCATTATATAATTTTAGATGTCTTAGGGAAATCAGAATTTTGGGATTGGATAGGGTATTTAGGATGGAAACTAAATAAAAAATTGATTTGTATTTTTGTTTATTTGCAATTTAGGTGGGAGACCTACCTGATGCAGATATCAAACCTCCAGAAAATGTGCTGTTTGTGTGTAAATTGAATCCAGTGACCACAGATGAGGATCTGGAAATAATATTTTCAAGATTTGGGCCAATAAGAAGGTAATCTCTAGAATTAGTGAAAGATTTTAGGAAAACTACTAATATATGGTTTTCTAATGACATTTCTGATGAATCTATCAACTCGAGGTGATTTTTATACTGGTGTGAATATTACAGATGAGTCTTTGGGACAGTAGGGAAGAAAAATATGTATGTATATGTGTATAAGTACTTATAAAATATATATATGCACATTATATATATGTAATTGAATGATTCTCCCTCTTTCAACATATCTTCACTGGAGGTGAATGGAACAGTTTAAATCTAGTTCTGTAGTATTCTCAATACCTTTCTTTAATGAGGAAAATATTTATTGTATTTACGTTCTTCCTAAAAATACCAGTAATCTATATCAAGATTAATTTGAATGTAAGTTTTCCCAAATTTTCTTTTGACTAATTTCCTCTTCATTATTAATGCAAAAGTCTATGAAGCTTGTATTTCTGTGAGAAAGGGTAATACTTTATAATTACTTAAAAAGTACTTTATTTATGTTTAGAATTTTTTTCATGTTTTTTCCATAAAGCCATTCTTGATTATTCCTATCGGAAGAACAACTTCATTCATTTACAATATATCATATTTATAGAAAATATTTCTATACTGCCACATTTTATTTTTCAATTTTAGACTTTATATGCTGACCTCCTGCTAAGGAAGGGGAAGATTTTCCTTCTGTTACCTCCTGTGCTTATTCTTTCCTTCTACTACTTTGGTTATGTCATAATTTTAGTTAGGTCATTATTCAGTATTTGCATTTTAATGTAAATGTAAATACTGTAACAGTTGAAACATATGCTGTAATGTGATTACCTTTCCTTTTTCCCACAATGCTTTATTTTCCTGTTTCATTTAGTGTAAAATGAGACAGGACACATGAGGAAAAGCCAGGCGGTTCTACTCCACCTTATTGGCTCTTTCTCTTGGTTGTTAGATGGATTAGTTCTATAGATTAGCTACACTTGTGGGGTTAAATTTGAGCTTGGGTTATATTAAAATTCAAAAACTCCAAAGCATAGACTTACTAAACATGTACAGGTATGAATGTGCACATACATTAATAATAATATTATTATATAGACTATAATTTATCTACATTTAGAGAGTAGAAGTGAATTATAATTTTAAAAAAATTTTAGCAGTAGTTTACTTTTGCCACAGGAAAATTAAATATTTTTATCATATTTTTCCTTCGGTGCTTTGGGAGTTTAGGCCTATATAGGGCATTTAGAGTAGAATTAGATAACAGAATTACTAGAATGGTGAACTATTTTTTTAAAAAAATTGTTATTGAAAAAATTTGGGAAAATAGAGTTCTCTGAGTTTAACTTTTTGCCTTTTAATAACTGTCTTGTTTTGTTGTTCACCATTGAAGAGTGAGAATTCTTTTTTTTATAAATCATTTTTTCCAAACATTCTTTTAGTTGTGAAGTTATTCGAGATTGGAAGACAGGAGAATCCCTCTGTTATGCTTTTATTGAATTTGAAAAGGTAGGTCATATGTAGATCCATTAAGTTCGATACTGTTTTTGTTCCCATATGGTTTTAAAATGTGATAATTATAGCACTTTTTCTAGTCTCTAAGATTAGAAAATTACTGTGTCATTTTCTAGGCACCAACAGAAAATCTTTATTATAGTCATATAGAGGATAAATTTAACATCTGTTTTGGTGTTAATATACATACCTTTACATCTGTGTTCATGTATCTTCAAAACTTTTTTTTCTTCTTCTTTTCCAAGTGAGAGGAGGGGTGATAGACAGACTCATGCATGCCCCCTGACCAGGATCCACCCAGCAATACCCATCTGGGGCCGATGCTCTGCCCAACTGGGGCCACATACAGCTGAGCCATTTTTAGCACCTGTGGCGAAGGCTCGGTAGAGCCATCCTCAGCGCCTGGGGCAATGCTCTTGAAGCAATCGAGCCCTGGCTATAGGAAGAAAAGAGAAAGAGAGGGGAGGGGAGGGGTGAAGAAGCAGATGTTTGCCTCTCCTGTGTGCCCTGATCAGGAATCGAACCCAGGACATCCACACTCTGGGCCAATGCTCTACCACTGAGCCAACTGGCCAGGGTCATATCTTTAAAACTTTAAAGTTTTAGGTAAAGTCCTTCACATTCTATAAGTGATTTCTCAGTATTGGATACATATAACTGAATAAGGAAAGAGAACTGTACTGGATGTTAAGTTCTAGACATTAATCTGAGCTTTGTCACTGATGAGCTACTATATGACATTTAGCAGTTTAGAACTCTTCTTTCCAGGCATTAATTTCCTTATAAATAAAACTTGAGTATTGGATTAGATGATACCTTCTAGGTCTAAAATAATAATGATAGCTTATGTTACTCAAATAACTTTCTTTAAGCCAGGCATTAGGTTAATTGACATGTGTTTCATCTTCATGACTCTATGAAATAAGTACCGTCCTCCTTTTCCAAATAAGTAAAGTAAGGCACACAGCAGTATTGTGACATTTAAAGTTATGCACTTCATGAATGTCATAGCTGGGATTTGAATTTACATGTGTCTGATTCAGTTCACATTGCTTTTTTGCCACTGTGCTAGTATATGCTGTTTCTTTATGCAACTTTGGACTAATGTGTGTCTAGTAGTAGCTCATTCTAGCTCAAAGTATAGTTGTTCCAAAGCACTTATTGAACCCCCTTTATTTTTCAGTGTAATAAGTCCTAAGACTACAAGATGAATAATGGAGAGTTGGGAAGCAGATACCTAACAAATTTTACCTAGATACTGTCAGGTGTGCCAGAAGGGACATCTCTGCCTTTGGTTTGCTGTGACTACTTCTTATAAATAACACTGTAGGCTATGTTATTTCTCTGCTCACACATATGACACCATTTCATTTATAGCACATAGACTGTATGTAGCACATTGACTACCTGTGTCTCCTAGTCTTCTGCAGGTATACCATTTTCCATGAGCAGGTAGTTCAGTTCAGCATTATAGTATCTGTGAGTTCTTTGTTCAGCATTTCAGTTTTTGAGATGGATCTTTTGTGATCTTTATTATTTTTTGAAAATCAGACTAAGCTACATCATTCTGATTTGTCATTCTCATGGCTGGTAGCCTCTCTGTACGTGTTCATAATTTAGTCTGTATTTTTTGCATGTGTGGCAAATTCTATATGTTTTGGATAATCTGGTCCAAAAGGTTTTTAAACTAAAGATTAAAGGACAAACAGAAAATGTATTACTCATGAGTAAAGAGCGTGACAAGTTACCACAGTTAATAAATCCATGTGAACCATTGCCCGGTCAAGAAATAAAATATTAGCAGGAAAAAATTTTCGGGATTCCAGAAGCCCTCTTGGTGTCCCGTCAGATAATTTCTCCATCACTGCTACTTCTGACATCATCGATTGGTTTTGTCTAGTTTTAACTTGATATAAATGTACACACACGTGTAGGTGTATTTTTGTATCTGGCTTCATTTTCTCTATTTGTAAGATTTATACTTGTTACTGCATGTAGCTTTTGTTAACTTTTTCTGTTAATTTTCATTGACGTGTGGTATTCCATAGTAATAATTCTGTGTGTGTGCGCGTGCATGCACGTGCACATGCAGGTTACAGAATACTCTCAGGCAGTTACAGAATTCTCTTCTGGGTCAGCGTCCCATAATCAGTCACAAAAACGTTTCTTCACTGAAACAAATGAATACAAAGTGGGGTAACCTAACGCTGTGGCCTCCCATTAGGTCATGTGTTGTTGTCAAATGGGTTTAACACCAAAATTAAAAACAACTTTCAATTTTCAGGATATTTGTGGGTTTTTATTAAGAGGGATTGTGGACTTGTCTGTTGTGATTGTTAAGTATATGTATGTCCATTGCAATCAGACTGGCTTGGTTCAAACCTGGGCCTCACCTTTGCCAATTTTGTGGCCTTTGGCAGCTTCTATTCCTCTCTGAACTTCTCTTTTCTCTTTGAGAAAATTTAAGATAATAATAGATAATGCCACATACAGTTGTTATGAGAGTTAATTGAGGTAATAGGTACAAAGCATTTAACACCATTTGGTGCATAATAAGCTTTCAAATCTTTGTCTTAATAACAACAAACTTTTTGTATTTTCAAATTTTGTTCTAGCTGCAGAAATCTTTTTCATAAAGATTAAGCTTAAGTTTTTATAACTATTATCAGGAAGAAGATTGTGAGAAAGCATTCTTCAAAATGGACAATGTACTTATAGATGACAGAAGAATACATGTGGATTTTAGCCAGTCTGTGGCGAAGGTTAAATGGAAAGGAAAAGGTATGTTGTTTTATTTCTGTTTGTTTCTGTTCTGTATTCTGTGTTTTGCTGTGTGTGTTTGTGAGCGCGCGGGTGTGTCTGTGTGTGTCTCCTTTGATTTAATGCTGTTAATGAGGAGAAATGCTCTTTGATATAACTGCTTCCATTTATGGCTTTATATAGCTGTTATCTAGAATCTGAGATTGGGGTGTGTGTATGTGTATTTTAAACTGATGGTTAATATATTTCCTATGTTTGGTTATATTATAAATTACTTAAAATTATCCATGCAGACGTGACATTTTTCCAAAGTAATTATGATGTTTGCGATGGTTTCGTTCATCCTGATGCAAATTCAGTATTTTTTGCCTAAATTTTGTTTTAGTTGTCATGTGGTCCAAAATTGATAACGTCCATGAAACTCTCATGCAAAAAAAGTCTTTCTTCCACTCCTGCCCTTTATCTACCCTTTTCCTTTCCCAGAACTACTGTTACTGTTTCTTCTATAAC